>JASPKZ010000453.1:0-479562 GCA_030220185.1 Diploptera punctata | reverse complement strand
GGCGTTTCGCCAGAAGACTAGTCAGCACACGGTTATTTGAAAAATAATTACGATTAGATGTATTGGACTTGGCTTTCACGGCCCGAGTTGCTATGATGATCTTGAAGATTCCGCTATAGCCGTGGACTCGAGGCTTGAAAGTTCGCCGACGTTCGCCAGAGACATACTGAAGTACCCGGCGTTTCGAGAAGACTATTCAGCAAGGGTATTTAAAATATTAGATAAATGTATTGACTTAGGTTTCACTGCCTGAGTTGCTATCTTGAAGATTCCGGGTTCTAGCCGTGGTCTCGAGGCTTGAAGTTCCCGACGTTTCGCCAGAGACTAGACTTGAAGTACCCCGGCGTTTCGCCAGAGGACTAGTCAGCACAGGGTATTTAAAAAAGTTACGATACAATGTATGACTTAGGCTTTCACTGCCGGAGTTGCTTATCTTGAAGATTTCCGGGCTATAGGCCGTGGTCTCGAGGCTTGAGAGTTCCCCGACGTTTCGCCAGAGACTAGACTTGAAGTACCCCGGCGTTTCGCCAGAGACTAGTCAGCACAGGGTATTTAAAAATAATTACGATTACAATGTATTGACTTAGGCTTTCACGGGCCGCGAGTTGCTATGATGATCTTGAAGATTTCCGGGCTATAGGCCGTGACTCGAGGCTTGAAGTTCTCCCCGACGTTTCGCCAGAGACTAGACTTGAAGTACCCGGCGTTTCGCCAGAGACTAGTCAGCACAGGGTATTTAAATAAATTACGATACAATGTATTGACTTAGGCTTTCACTGCCGGAGTTGCCTATCTTGAAGATTTCCGGGCTATAGGCCGTGGTCTACGAGGCTTGAAGTTCCCCGACCGTTTCGCCAGAGGACTAGGCTTGAGTACCACCGGCGTTTCGCCAGAGACTAGTCAGCACAGGGTATTTAAAAATAATTACGATACAATGTATTGACTTAGGCTTTCACGGCCGGGAGTTGCTATGATGATCTCTGAAGATTTCCGGGCTATAGGCCGTGGTCTCGAGGCTTGAAGTTCCCGACGTTTCGCCAGAGACTAGTCAGCACAGGGTATTTAAAAATAATTACGATACAATGTATTGACTTAGGCTTTCACGGCCGGAGTTGCTATGATGATCTTGAAGATTTCCGGGCTATAGGCCGTGGACTCGAGGCTTGAAGTTCCCCGACGTTTCGCCAGAGACTAGACTTGAAGTACCCCGGCGTTTCGCCAGAGACTAGTCAGCACAGGGTATTTTAAAAATAATTACGATACAATGTATTGACTTAGGCTTTCACTGCCGGAGTTGCTATCTTGAAGATTTCCGGGCTATAGGCCGTGGTCTCGAGGCTTGAAGTTCCCCGACGTTTCGCCAGAGACTAGGCTTGAAGTACCCCGGCGTTTCGCCAGAGACTAGTCAGCACAGGGTATTTAAAAATAATTACGATACAATGTATTGACTTAGGCTTTCAGGGCCCGAGTTGCTATGATGATCTTGAAGATTTCCGGGCTATAGGCCGTGGACTCGAGGCTTGAAGTTCCCCGACGTTTCGCCAGAGACTAGACTTGAAGTACCCCGGCGTTTCGCCAGAGACTAGTCAGCACAGGGTATTTAAAAATAATTACGAAACAATGTATTGACTTAGGCTTTCACTGCCGGAGTTGCTATCTTGAAGATTTCCGGGCTATAGGCCGTGGTCTCGAGGCTTGAAGTTCCCCGACGTTTCGCCAGAGACTAGACTTGAAGTACCCCGACGTTTCGCCAGAGACTAGTCAGCACAGGGTGTTTAAAAAATAATTACGATACAATGTATTGACTTAGGGTTTCACTGCCGGAGTTGCTATCTTGAAGATTTCCGGGCTATAGGCCGTGGTCTCGAGGCTTGAAGTTCCCCGACGTTTCGCCAGAGATTAGACTAGAAGTACCCCGGCGTTTCGCCAGGGACTAGTCAGCACACGGTATTTGAAAATAATTACGATAGAATGTATTGACTTAGGCTTTCACGGCCGGAGTTGCTATGATGATCTTGAAGATTTCCGGGCTATAGGCCGTGGACTCGAGGCTTGAAGTTCGCCGACGTTTCGCCAGAGACTAGACTGGAAGTACCCCGGCGTTTCGCCAGAGACTAGTCAGCACAGGGTATTTAAAATAATTACGATACAAATGTATTGACTTAGGCTTTCACTGCCGGAGTTGCTATCTTGAAGATTTCCGGGCTATAGGCCGTGGTCTCGAGGCTTGAAGTTCCCCGACGTTTCGCCAGAGACTAGACTTGAAGTACCCCGGCGTTTCGCCAGAGACTAGTCAGCACAGGGTATTTAAAAAGTTACGATACAATGTATTGACTTAGGCTTTCACTGCCGGGAGTTGCTATCTTGAAGATTTCCGGGCTATAGGCCGTGGTCTCGAGGCTTGAAGTTCCCCGACGTTTCGCCAGAGACTAGACTTGAAGTACCCCGGCGTTTCGCCAGAGACTAGTCAGCACAGGGTATTTAAAAATAATTACGATACAATATATTGACTTAGGCTTTCACTGCCGGAGTTGCTATCTTGAAGATTTCCGGGCTATAGGCCGTGATCTCGAGGCTTGAAGTTCCCCGACGTTTCGCCAGAGACTAGGCTTGAAGTACCCCGGCGTTTCGCCAGAGACTAGTCAGCACAGGGTATTTAAAAATAATTACGATACAATGTATTGACTTAGGCTTTCAGGGCCCGAGTTGCTATGATGATCTTGAAGATTTCCGGGCTATAGGCCGTGGACTCGAGGCTTGAAGTTCCCCGACGTTTCGCCAGAGACTAGACTTGAAGTACCCCGGCGTTTCGCCAGAGACTAGTCAGCACAGGGTATTTAAAAAATAATACGAAACAATGTATTGACTTAGGCTTTCACTGCCGGAGTTGCTATCTTGAAGATTTCCGGGCTATAGGCCGTGGTCTCGAGGCTTGAAGTTCCCCGACGTTTCGCCAGAGACTAGACTTGAAGTACCCCGGCGTTTCGCCAGAGACTAGTCAGCACAGGGTGTTTAAATATAATTACGATACAATGTATTGACTTAGGGTTTCACTGCCGGAGTTGCTATCTTGAAGATTTCCGGGCTATAGGCCGTGGTCTCGAGGCTTGAAGTTCCCCGACGTTTCGCCAGAGACTAGACTAGAAGTACCCCGGCGTTTCGCCAGAGACTAGTCAGCACACGGTATTTGAAAATAATTACGATAGAATGTATTGACTTAGGCTTTCACGGCCGGAGGTTGCTATGATGATCTTGAAGATTTCCGGGCTATAGGCCGTGGACTCGAGGCTTGAAGTTCGCCGACGTTTCGCCAGAGACTAGACTTGAAGTACCCGGCGTTTCGCCAGAGACTAGTCAGCACAGGGTATTTAAAATAATTACGATACAATGTATTGACTTAGGCTTTCACTGCCGGAGTTGCTATCTTGAAGATTTCCGGGCTATAGGCCGTGGTCTCGAGGCTTGAAGTTCCCCGACGTTTCGCCAGAGACTAGACTTGAAGTACCCCGGCGTTTCGCCAGAGACTAGTCAGCACAGGGTATTTAAAAAGTTACGATACAATGTATTGACTTAGGCTTTCACTGCCGGAGTTGCTATCTTGAAGATTTCCGGGCTATAGGCCGTGGTCTCGAGGCTTGAAGTTCCCCGACGTTTCGCCAGAGACTAGACTTGAAGTACCCCGGCGTTTCGCCAGAGACTAGTCAGCACAGGGTATTTAAAAATAATTACGATACAATGTATTGACTTAGGCTTTCACGGCCGGAGTTGCTATGATGATCTTGAAGATTTCCGGGCTATAGGCCGTGGACTCGAGGCTTGAAGTTCCCCGACGTTTCGCCAGAGACTAGACTTGAAGTACCCCGGCGTTTCGCCAGAGACTAGTCAGCACAGGGTATTTAAATATAATTACGATACAATGTATTGACTTAGGCTTTCACTGCCGGAGTTGCTATCTTGAAGATTTCCGGGCTATAGGCCGTGGTCTCGAGGCTTGAAGTTCCCCGACGTTTCGCCAGAGACTAGGCTTGAAGTACCCCGGCGTTTCGCCAGAGACTAGTCAGCACGGGGTATTTAAAAATAATTACGATACAATGTATTGACTTAGGCTTTCACGGCCGGAGTTGCTATGATGATCTTGAAGATTTCCGGGCTATAGGCCGTGGTCTCGTGGCTTGAAGTTCCCCGACGTTTCGCCAGAGACTAGTCAGCACAGGGTATTTAAAAATAATTACGATACAATGTATTGACTTAGGCTTTCACGGCCGGAGTTGCTATGATGATCTTGAAGAGATCCGGGCTATAGGCCGTGGACTCGAGGCTTGAAGTTCCCCGACGTTTCGCCAGAGACTAGACTTGAAGTACCCCGGCGTTTCGCCAGAGACTAGTCAGCACAGGGTATTTAAAAATAATTACGATACAATGTATTGACTTAGGCTTTCACTGCCGGAGTTGCTATCTTGAAGATTTCCGGGCTATAGGCCGTGGTCTCGAGGCTTGAAGTTCCCCGACGTTTCGCCAGAGACTAGGCTTGAAGTACCCCGGCGTTTCGCCAGAGACTAGTCAGCACAGGGTATTTAAAAATAATTACGATACAATGTATTGACTTAGGCTTCACTGCCGGAGTTGCTATCTTGAAGATTTCCGGGCTATAGGCCGTGGTCTCGAGGCTTGAAGTTCCCCGACGTTTCGCCAGAGACTAGGCTTGAAGTACCCCGGCGTTTCGCCAGAGACTAGTCAGCACAGGGTATTTAAAAATAATTACGATACAATGTATTGACTTAGGCTTTCACTGCCGGAGTTTCTATCTTGAAGATTTCCGGGCTATAGGCCGTGGTCTCGAGGCTTGAAGTTCCCCGACGTTTCGCCAGAGACTAGGCTTGAAGTACCCCGGCGTTTCGCCAGAGACTAGTCAGCACAGGGTATTTAAAAATAATTACGATACAATGTATTGACTTAGGCTTTCACTGCCGGATTTTCTATCTTGAAGATTTCCGGGCTATAGGCCGTGGTCTCGAGGCTTGAAGTTCCCCGGCGTTTCGCCAGACACTACGTCTGGACCACGGCCTACAGCCCGGAAATCTTCTTCAAGATCATCATAAGTACGATACAGATTTGTAATTATTTTTCTTTCCACTTATTTAACTAAACGTAAAAACGCATTTAATTTATTTAGGCGTAGCAGCGCACTCCGGGAATTTGCTAATTACGTATAAACAGAAAAGGCTGGTTCTTCGTTGGCAGATCGTTGACTGAATTTGACCGTATTGTTGTAAATGTTATTCATTTCCATTTCATTGTGAGTTACATTATTTTACTATTTTGAAGAGTTATGAATAAAATGTTTAAAACATATAAAAATAACAGTAACAGCTTAAAAGTCAAACTATAACATCCTTCAAAAGCAAACTAAAGAATTATTTAATAACAACCTAACTTATACACCTCACTGATAGTATCTTTTAACAATTAATAAATTTAATTATTTATGAAAATAATATTAACAAATATTTTCTTTTGCTTTGTTTTAAATATTGTATAATCGTAAAATTAGTTTTCTATATCTCATTATTTTTCTTTGTTTTTTATATACATTAGACAGGGACAATTTAATATGTCTTGCTTGTATACATTTTATTATTAGTTTTAGTCTTAATTTTAACTAACATTAACTGGTTGCATTATAGATCGTAATATAATAGATATTATCTTTTTGATCAAATTTTTATTTAGTATTTAATATTAGAGTTAATTTGTATTTAGTATTTAATATTAGAGTTAATTGAGAATGATTCTGATGCAATATATGTTTGTCCTGGTGAGTGGAGGGGCACGCAGTAGCGTAGTGGTTAAGGCACTGAGCTACAAGCCGGAGGTTCGAGGGTTCAAGTCCCGTTGGGGTCAGGATTTTTAAAACTGACCCAAACCCTCTGGCGGCACTATGGCCCTGGGGTCGACTCAGCCTCTAACTTAAATGAGTACCAGACACTTGTTCTGGGGTAAAGGCGGCCGTCACGCAGGGCTGACAACCCGGCTGACATCAAGTGCCGATTGTCAAGAAAAAGTGGGAGCCTTAACCTCCTACTACCCCAAGGGCCTCCTGAGGCCTGTAGTGGGATCACTTTACCTTTTACCTGGTGAGTGGAAGAGAAGGCCACATGGCCTTATCTCCACCAGACTAAATAAATCTAATCTAATCTAAAAGTCGCCCCTTCAAATTTGCCGCCCTGGGCAGCTTGCTTTGTCTGCCCCAGGCCTAGATATTCCGCTCCCTACAACGTATTCATGAATAGATTTGAGGACTGGAGGCTTAGCGGACTCCACCCATTAATTAATTCTGCTACGATTGACCACAGTCTTGTTACATAGCGACAAATTCATACTAATACAACAAACCAACCAAGACAAGACATGGGGTTGGAAGAGCAGATCCGCCCTTTATGTACCGATACTCATTGTATCCCGGTCCGTCGAGTTTACGCTCAGTTCGCCAAGTGGAATCAACGAGCAGGGCCGAGGCCTATTTCTTCCGGCTGCTTTAGAGACTTAAATGCTCTCTTCAGCCCATAGATATTATTTCTATGTTGAAGGTAGAGCGATGATCCAGCCGCCGGCCATAACTAGCCGTAGATCAGGAAACAAAGATCCCGTCATTGAGCATTAACAAGCCTATTTTCAGTTTTACGTTAGATGTTATTATTGTTGTTGTTTGATGCCAGTTTATGAGACCAGACGCAAACTAGCGTATTTTTATGCAGTAAAAGTTAATTTTGCAACATAGTATACTATAATTTTTTTTCAATTATACACACTTTTACAATGCTTTTTTTTTTGTTTATACTGGTTTTCTTTCTTTACCTTTTTCTTCTTTTGTTCTACCTGTTTGTTAACTTTCTTTAATTCTCACATAGACACAAGGACAAGACACACACACCCAAACCCAAGGTAGAGATTTTAAAAATTCCCTACCCCGCCAGGAATCGAACCCGGGTCGGCGAAGTGGAAGGTAGGGACTCTACCGCCTACACCACGGCGACGGACTCGCTCACGACTACTGTCTTTGTTTTAAAGTTTTTTTTTTCATCCTGTTCTACCTCTTTTGTTAACTTTATCTTATTCTCACTAATAGACACAAGGACAGGACACACACCCAGACCCAAGGTGGAGATTTAAAATCCCCTAACCCGCCGGGATCAAACCCGGGTCGCCGGAGTGGAAGGTAGGGACTCTACCGACTACGCCACGGCGACGGACCAGTTGAGTAGTAAAGCATGTTTTATCATTCAGTTTAAATAACTTGTTAACAGCTTTATAAATATAACTTTAAAAACTTCATTTAAGTTATCAGAAGAAACTAATATAATTTATATATTACACGTGTTACCTGTGTACTAAGAAATAAATTATGTTTCATTTAAGTACATAAACATTATACTAATCTTTGTTGCAATTTTAAATTTTAGTACGTGAAAATCGTATTATTGATGATAATGTAATGATCATTGTGACCTAAACAAAAATAATAGTGTACCGTAGATTATTTTATTTAATAATAATATTCAATATTTAATCTTAAAACAGTATTTTAAATAACACCTTTCTGCATTTTAAAACTTATTTTTTGTTTTTGTTTTTAATCTGATAGGTGATTCTAGACGGATTTTTTGTGCTGAATTTGTAAATGATCTCAAATTGCTCCCATCATGTCAGGTTTTCAAAATATTCATGAATAACTACAAATGAAATTATAGCTTTGTGAAACGTAATAAAAATTACTTTCAACAAGAATTTTGTGTGAAAAACTATGTCATAATTTATTTGCCACTAATTAATCATTACTTAATAACAATAATTATAAGCATTCCAGGCATACTTCACGACAACGAACAGCGTAAGACTGATCTCCAATTTGGAAACAACTTTTAAAATGGGATAGGTTTATGTCAGAAAGGTTTTCTTTAGCCTGATAAGCTGGATTGAACTTCGATATATATAGGGACCCTCTGTCAGTTCTCTAATGCATTGTTTATTTTAATAGCAATCTCTAAGACTAAATATTTCCTTCAATAAATTTTTATGTTTATAGATAATATGAATGCAGATAGATAAATATCTCCAAGAAAAACAACGGATATCTTAACCGCTGTTCGTTTTAAGGGAAGACACATTTTGTACGGACCTAGGGCGGATATAGTTAGTAGATTTAATAAATATAAACCTAATGTAAAATATAAACATAATAATAGTTATAATGTTTCACATTTTAAGTAATAAAGTTGAAATTATAAACTGTTGGGCCTTTCTAAAAAACGATAAGCACACTGTAATATTACTGCATTACGAAAAATATTCAAAATAAAATTTTGAAGTGTAAAAAATTCTGACGTGGTACGCGAAAACGGATTTCATTTTTGCAATCAGTGTGAAATTGTGATTCAGAAACGCTAATTTATTTAAAAAAACAAAATGTATGCAAAACGGTGTAATTTATGATATAAACAATTTTTAAAATGTATACAGTACAATATTATTCCTCCCAAATAACTGTTAGTGATCTTTCAACCTGTTCACTCCTAAAATAAATTATGACAAATTATACTAGTTTTATCAGAAGAAAAAGTTTGAAATGGCATGGACACCTCGTTAGAATGGAAGAAGATATAATACCAAAGAAGAATTGGAAAGCTAATGGAAGAAGTGGAAGAGGCAGATCTAGAGAACGTTGGATAGATGGAACGAGGAGAACAGATTCGAGGGAAGAAGGTTCTTTAGTCATATACCTCTGGCGATAAATCGCTTTGAGTTGAAAGAGAACAACTGTAGTGTGATATATTCCTAATAAAATATTTTTGTAAAAGGTGATCCAAGTAAGGCCTTGGGAGGTCCTTGGTCTAGAGAACCACTGTAGTGTGGAATATTCCTAATAAAAAATATTTTTGTAAAGGGTGATCCCACTAAGGCCTTGGGAGGTCCTTGGTCTAGTAAGAGATTAAGGTTCCCAACTATCTAGACAATCGGCATGATATATCATCCGGCTTGTGAGCCCTGTGTGGCGGTCGTCTTTTCCCTCAGAAGATAGTTTTGTACTCATTTCAGTTAGAAGTTGAGTAGACCGGTGCCATGGATAGCCAGAGTGTTTAAGTCAATTTATAAATCCTGACTCTATTCCTCGACCTTCTGGCTTTAAGCGTATTACCTTAACGAACTGCGCTATTGCGTGCCCCTTTTTATTTTATTTTTTGTATATAATGCATTTTTCTTAGCGAAAACTGATATTAATTTTGAAAGCAAAGCTGTTCTTGAGCTCCACATTTAAGAATCCTTATATAAGCCCAAAACTCATTTGGAAAGTTGTAATGTTGTTTTTACGTTATATGAATTGTCGAATTACAAAACAAATTGTGGGGCAAATGTGATAGAGCTTTTATGGTGCAATGTATTTTTATTAAGTTTGTTCTATTTATACAGTGTTTCCATCAACAATTAGAAATAAGGGAAAAATGTGAACTTGAAGCACTGTTGTTACTAAACTAAACTACATGACGCGACAGGCCTAGAAGGTCCTTGCCCTACCATCCAGCTGCTGGCCTCACGTCCACATGTGTTAATCACAGAAGTAGATGATCATCCAGCCACTGTAGTGGTGACATGTAGTCAGCATTACAGATCCAACAGCCGTTATAGCTGGGTTTCTCAGCCTGGAGCCGTTACTTTTTTGTAGGTACCGAAATGCCTCACGATGTTGTCTGGGCACCGGTCCCATAGTGAACGAAATTCCAAGAGAAAGTTTCTTCCCCATGGAGACTCGACCCAGCGAAAGTCCCTCACCTCGGTGCCAAGGAATCTTGTCTTAACCACTCGGCTATGACGCGGGACTGTTATTATGTAACATAATGATAAAATCCGTTAGTGGCGAACTGATGTTTTTTTACGGAGTGAGAAAATGTTAGACTTCTCATCTATCGTGTAGAATACAAAAGGTGTGAAGAGTTTGTTAGAACTTTTCGCTATACATATACAGTGATAATAAAATATTCAGCCGCCATTTTACGGATTTACCTATATTACTATAATATTATTATATTATTTAACTTTTCGTCTAAGGAATTATACTTTTATTATATGTATTTTAAATTGTAGTTAATTTTTATTTTTGCTAGTAATATATTTTTTTTATGTTTTTACAAACCTCACTTCATGAAGAGTAAGAGCTTTCATAATAAGAAGCTGTCCTTGATTACTGAATGTATTGACCTACCTGGAACCGAAGTGGTCCAACCGGAGGTTTCGCATAAGGAACTCCTTGAAAACTGTAATATTGTACCCCAAATCTATTATAAGTTATTCTACCCCTAAGGTCTCCTTGTTTCAGATGAACAATAGTAGTTTGAGCCATACTTGTTTATAAACACTTAATTGACAAATGCCAAGAAATAAACGGCTCGCATTTCTCAAGGTGTTCAAGAGTGGGGAATGGTTACGAAATACAAGGCCGTCAATTCACATCAAATGACCCAGTGCTATTTCATGTTAAACGTAAAGATACATTATATGCAATAAAAAACATTTTACATGAAATAAAACGAATATAAAATATGACTCATAATACAGTGTGTCCATAAAAGAATATAGGAGCTTCAACTAATAATATTATCACTCAGATGAGGCGTAGAAAGTTGTGTATAGACTGAAATGAAACAGGAAAGAAAATAGTTTTAGTTGTGTGAATGATCGGATAGCTTTCTTTTGTTTTGTTTCTATGGCAACAATAATAGGTCTAGGCGAAAAAAAAATGTTCTCTTCAAATTTAATTTATCTTTCATTGAGAAATGTTAAATTAATAATAAAAAACATCATTAGAGGCCTTACTGGCTTTTAAAAGTAATGTTAAATTTCCAATAAATGTCTTCTTAACTAAGAAGCCGCCATTTGCAAAGATAGAAACAATGGTTTCAAAAGCATTTGGCGATAGGGAATTACAACGTATATAAGAGAAAAATTTGCGTCTAGATCGTAACTCGCCTCGATAGCTCAGTTGGTAGAGCACTTGGCCCGGAAAGCCAAGGGTCCCGGGTTCGAGTCCCGGTCTAGGCGAAAAAAAATTTTTCTCTTCAAATTTAATTTATCTTTCATTGAGAAATGTTAAATTAATAATAAAAAACATCATTAATAATAACAAAGTTGGCAAATTTTCAACATAAAGCGTTTTGTGTTTTGCAGTTTGAGAGTTTTAAATCAATTGTGACAGTTCAATGTGCGTTTCACAGATAGTTTAATAGTGACCCCCCCCCCAATGCCAACAACATCCGTCGATTGCATAATCAGTTCGCAACGACCGGTTGTCTGTGTAAAGACGAAAGTGTGGGACGACCAAGAGTGTCTGAGAATAATGTTGGTGCTGCAACATTTCAAACGAAAAGTCAGCGTAATCAGTAGGCTTTACATCCTGTAACAATTGTAAATGATAGGGACGCATATGTAAGCGTTTTCGTAAGACCTTCCACACTGTCATTACTGGATTGGTCGTGATGGTCCAGATGACAGGGCTTATCTCCAGTGGCCTCCTAGATAACAGGATCTCACCCCATGCGATTTTTTCCTTTGGTGTTTTGTAAAGGACAGAGTCTACATGCCTCCATTGCCTGCTAGCCTCCCTGAGTTGAGAGACAGGATTCGAGAAGCTGTTGCTGTCATCAATCCAGACATGCTTATTAAAGCATGGGAAGAATTAGCCTACAGCTTGGATGTGCGCCATGTAACAAACGGGGCTCACATTGAACACCTATGAACTTATAATATAAACTGGAGATGTTACTTTTATTTAACAAGACTTTTCTTATTGTTATAATTAGTTAACAAGAAAGTAAAATCCAAGCAGCCGAGATGAAATTTTTAAGAAGAGTAAAAGACTGCACTAGAATGGACCAGATAAGAAACGAGGATATCCGTGAAGAACTGCAGATCTACTCCATAAAAGAAAATATATTTAACAACAAGATACAGTGGAAAGAGCATGTAGAAAGAATGGAAGAAAGTAGATTACCAAATAAAATCTTACATTATTTTCCAAGAGGAAGAAGAGATGTCGGACGTCCTCGGAAGAGATAGTCTTAGATCTATTAGTGAAGACGGAACAGGCAACTCTTGCCTAAACCAGGAAGTGAAGAAGAAGTAGTTAACGTATAATTCAAAACCTTCAAAATCGCTATATTCTTTTATGTATACCCGGTATATTAGTTTTAATAGTCTGTATTAAACGGTAGTCATAATGTCACAGCAATCCTCTTTGGTCCATAAACTGTGCTTTTATGTAGATTTATGCTATATATTTTTAAGCTATATTCACAAATTAGTTTGCTCACAAAACTAATATCCTTAGAGTAAATAATAATTGAAACAATGTGTTATAGGTAATACATTATTATACCTAAAACACCTTTGGTATTATAGTTATTGCTATAATGTTTTATTTCATTTTTTACTTATTTAAAGACGCTTTAACATCTAAAATCATAACGCGTCTAGACATTTTGGTTATATCCAATAGGATATAGGCCTATATATCTATAGCTTCTTATAGGAAAACCAGTGAAAAACGCCCAGTTGGTAGACCAAGAATGAGGTAGGGGAATAACATTAACTATGATTTGAGGGAAATAGATTATAAGGGGATGATTGGAAAACATTAGCTCAGGATAGGGATATATGGAGAGCTTATGTCCGCACGGCCATGAACCTACGGGTTCGATAGTGCCAGTGAGTTATATATATATATATATATATATATATATATATACAATTAAGAAAGTTTTCTTGGGTTTTCCGCGTCATGGATTCAATGTCGGCCTCTGGCCACTGATTCCGACGTTTCGGCATGATCCCACATGCCATTATCAAGGAATGATAGGTTCGAGTCACAGGTTTAGATCTTATATAATCAAAAATGTTGAGTTTTCACTGTGGTCCGTTTGAGAAACCGTATACCCATCCAAAATTTAGATCTTATATAATTAACCACATCGAGTTTTCGAGTTTATATATATATATATATGTATGTATAACTCTCACACACGTATATTGAATCAAGAATTATCCTATAAAGAATTGGTATGAATACCATTTTTTAATTTAATAGATATTAAATTCGATTTTTTTTACGAAGTACAAAAGCTTAGGGAATAGAAATAAACATATCGTATTATGACTCTTATTTTATCACAAAAATGCAAAGATTATAAAAAAATTATAGGTAATGATTAATTCAAGTAATCATTTTATTACAATTAAACTTCTTATTTTATTTTCATTAATTATATCAGAATTTCGACATGTGAGATATTTAGACAGAACCAATCAGTACTGTGTAAAAAACACAGACAACTCGTGCAATGGGAATAGATGGATTATATTGTAACTAACTCCATTACAGAAGCAACAAAAGGGACCATTATACTATAATGATAGATCTAATAGTGGAAATGTCCAGGATATGGTGACAAGTTAAAAAAAACAGCGTAAGCATAAGCATTTTTTGCTGATGACATGACACAGACCTGCAAAAAGAGAGCTGGCCTCCAGTCAGGGATGGGTAGGACCTAAGTTAACTAAGTGGACACAGGAAAATGAGCTGACGATAAACTCGAAAAATAACAGGACTGGTGATCTTTAGAAAATGAGGAAGGCTAAACACAAAAGATGTGATAACGTGCAAGGCGAACCAATTAGACGCAACAGCAGCTTTCGATACTTCGGAATAACACTTCAGACAACGCAACGGCCAAAGAGAAGAGAAAATAACAGCAGCCGTCAGAGGCATGAATGACATCCGGACCGCCAGAAAGCTATCACTAGAAGTAGCCATGAAACTGTTTAAAACGAAAGTATCTCCAAGCATATCATAGCCAGCTATAGGAGTACCTAAATAATACGAGCTAGTCAGGTAGACTTTCTACATAAAATATCTAAGATTGAAACTGTTACTACCAATCACACCAAATGTAGAGTAATTTCTAGAAGAAAGGACTAAGAAGAGAATGGAAACAGACCCGGAATTCTACGCAAAGATACGCAGCTAAGATTTTACTCAATTATGGCACTACTAGTGGCGATGTATAGAAGTGAGGCCTGGGTCATGAAGGAAAAAGAAAAAAGTACAATTCTGGCAGCGGAAATGAGATTCCTAAGTGCTGTGAAAGGTTGTACAGGAGAAGAAACATACTAGAAATTAGAATATTAGAGAGGAATTAAAGTAACCACTTCTTCAACAAATAGAAGAACACAGGAACACTTGGATAGAACATCTGCAAAGAATGACAGAGGATAGGATACCAAAGATGGCACTGATGTATAATCCTGGAGGACGAAGATCGGTAGGAAGACCAAGAAAGCGCTGGGCTGAACAGATGTGAGATCGGAACAGGCAAATACCTATTCCGTGAAGTTTGATGATGATGATGATGATGATGAATTCTACGCCACTGCTGCTGCTGGATAGAAGATGGACAAAGGCAAGATGTGAGCTGCGTCACACCGTGACAGTCCACGGCTTCCACGACAAGCTGTGAAGAGGAGAAGACCTGGTTGAGTGATAGACAAGGCCTTAAGTCCTTAACTCAGCCAGGTAAAATAAGTTTATTATTATTATTGTTGTCCACCGCTGTGGTCTCGAGGTAGCGTGCTGCCTTGTCACGCAGCGGGCCCAGGTTCGATCCCCGGTCGGGGCAGTTTTTCTGGGTGAGGTTTTTATCGGGGTTTTTCCTCACCTGTAACACAAATGTCAGGAAAACTTTAAGGCCCAAACGGTCCCCGAAATCATATGGCCATCATCATCATCACCCTTATCATTATCATCTTGATCATCATCATCACCCTTCACCGGTGTGGAAAGCAACGGGAAGTTACCACACCTACAATTCCCTAGTAAAGCTGCAAGCATAGCATGAAAATACTACGATTGCAGTGAAGGACCTGCCTTCGGGCAGAATTACTATGGATGGATCATCATCATCATTAAGATATTGCACCGCCACTTTCAGAATATTGTGTGTGTGAATCATGTGGTCAAAAATGTGAGATCTATCATTTTGAGTTTTGCAGAAACAGTAAAAAATCCTTGAAAGACTATTCTCAAAAACGAAGTATCCGATAATAACTGCCCGTTTGGGTGCAATCTCTATTATTATAAAATAGTGGAAATGCTTTTGACGTGTTAAGCTGACAGCAGATGAATCTTAAGAAATCGGCTTCCAAATTATTATTATTATTATTATTATTATTATTATTATTATTATTATTATTATTATTATTATTATTATTATTATTATTATTATTATTATTATTATAGTCCACCGCTGTGGTCTCGAGGTAGCGTACTGCCTTGTCACGCAGCGGGCCCGGGTTCGATCCCCGCTCGGGACAGTTTTTCTGGGTGAGGTTTTAATCGGGGTTTTTCCTTACCTGTAAGACAAATGTCAGGAAAACTTTAAGGCCCAAACAGTCCCCGAAATCATATGGCCATCGCAATCATCATCATTCATATTCATCTTATCATCATCAATTAATCATCATCCTTCACCGGTGTGGAAAGCAACGGGAAGCTACCACACCTAAAATTCCCTAGTAAAGCTGCAAAGCATAGCATTAAAAATGCTACCTTCGGGCAGAATTACTATGGATGGATTATTATTATTATTATTATTATTAATAATAATAATAATAATAATAATAATAATTTAAGAAATCGATTACAACACGGATGCTTCAAAATTACATGATGCCGGCGTTACTTTGAAATTTAGGTAAATTACTTTACCATTCATCCACAGTAATTCTGCCGGAGGGCAGGTGTTTCACTGCAATCATAGCATTTTCATGCTATGCTTTGCAGCTTTACTAGGAAATATTATAGGTGTGGTAGCTTCCCGTTGCTTTGCACACCGGCGAAGAAAGATGATGATAATGATAAGGATGATGATGATGGCCGGATGATTTTCGGGGACCGTTGGGCCCTAAGCTTCCTGACATCTGTCTTACAGGTGAGGAAAAGCCCCGAAAAAACTTCACCCAGGAGCCTGTTAGCACTCTAGAAACGGCCAACAGCGAGGTTTCAGTTGCTCCGAGTAAGTCCTATGTAAACGTAGTGCTTCTGAGCGTATCAAATACAATAATTAAACCAGAAAAATACATATTATCATGGGAGAGGAATGTGCATGAGTTACTGAAGACTTGTTAAGTCATTTTTCCTGCCGAAGCTTTGTAGAAAAGAAAAAAAAGTTATAAACCAACTCCTTATTTAAATAGCATTCAAACAAAACAAAAGTACATCGTTTAATGAAGAGCACGAAGATTGGCGTGAACATGACATATGACTGCAGGAAGTCATGATCCCTGTTAGCCCTGCCTTCTATTTTCAACGGAGAAAAATGTTTGGAAAACAAAGGGGATTTCTGATGTTAATAGTTTTTCATGTGCTGAAAAAGTCATGAACTAGTTGAAACCCATGTTAACTGAAAAATAGCGCTGCTTAATTTTGGAAACACTAGAATTGAAGAGTCCCGAAGCCGGGCTATCAAAGTTAATACGGATAACCATAACGAAAACGTTAAAGCAACAAATAAATTGTTAGCTACCTAATAGATGCTGTGTGTTTCTTAGCCGAATAAGAGCTGCCATTTAGAAAACTCTGACAAAAGAGGTAGGGCCTAATTATATTTAATTATCGCACCATAGATGAGAAATTAAGAAACAATTTGGAAATTTCTACTGTGTTCATTGTCACATCACACGAAGTTGAAAACGACTTAATATGTTCTATATCCGCTACTTTATTCAATAAAATGAAACAAGAAATCTTACCGTTAGTATCGCTCCGAGGTTACCGACAATAGAGCTCACTTACAAGCTCTAGAAACTAGCTGGTCGTGGAGACGAATGTCTGTGTTTTAAAAGCATGCATTTGCATCTTTAATTAACTACTAATATGTCAAATTATCTCCTTCCATTTTCTAAACCCTATACCTATAATCCATCCATAGAAATTCTGCCCGAAGGCAGGTCTTTCACTGCAATCATAGCATTTTCATGCTATGCTTGCAGCTTTACTAGGGAATTGTAGGTGTGGTAGCTTCCCGTTGCTTTCCACATCGGTGAAGGATGATGATGATAATGGCCATATGATTTCGGGGACCGTTTGGGCCTTAAAGTTTTCCTGACATTTGTCTTACAGGCGAGGAAAAACCCCGATAAAAACCTCACCCAGAAAAACTGCCCCGACCGCGGATCGAACACGGGCCCGCTGCGTGACAAGGCAGCACGCTACCTCGAGACCACAGCAGTGGACCCTATACCTATAATAGTTTATTATATTTGATACTCCTAACATTACATGTCGTTCTTTTTAGAAGTCCATTCACTTATTAGAAATAATTTAATATACACAATATCATATCAATAAAACGGGGGCTAACACTTGTCGAAATTCCACGCTCCGCCACTGCAACCATCTTTGTCGAGTTAGAAAAAAATAATGTTCTTCTAAATTCTTTAGAGATGCAAATTTCTCTTATTCTTCTGGACTTATTACTGTGTCTCTCTTTCGTACGACCTTTTCTATTTGTCCAAAGACACAATCATATGGTAGAAAAGAATGTCATATTACTGGAAAAGTTAGCCTATATATATACGTATGTAACTGAAGAATTGGCATGATAAACCCAATGCATCAGCGTTCCCATCATTGTTATATTCTTATTTTGTCCGGGATACAGAAACAATTTAATATAGGCCTAGGTTATTTTTAAAAAAATTCAGATCGTAAAAATCCTGAGTATGGCTTCCTTCGAAGAGAAGTAAAGCCATGTCCCGTGAAAGAACTTAAAGCCTGAAATAAAAGACTGCCTTTTAAAGCCCAGATTTGAATTGACACTAATCATTTTAGTTTTACAGCGTGTCATTAAGTAAAATACTAATAATAGGTATGAACTGCACTGGAATTAGTTTGTATTACACAGGCGTGGTAAAAAAAATGAATCGTGACTCATAGTTAAATCTCTAAAAAAGCGTGAAATGTAATGTGGCCTCCCGATTAATAGCCTAATATCGTTTATCCTATTTAATCTTATATTTAATGAAACTAACAAAAATTAACCCTGATCTTTAACTATTCTCCTTTCCTGTTTAAAATAGCCGCCAAGCGGCGTGGTAAAAAAAAATGAATCGTGACTCATAGTTAAATCTCTAAAAAAGCGTGAAATGTAATGTGGCCTCCCGATTAATAGCCTAATATCGTTTATCGTATTTAATCTTATATTTAATGAAACTAACAAAAATTAACCCTGATCTTTAACTATTCTCCTTTCCTGTTTAAAATAGCCGCCAAGTCTTAAGAAAAAAATTAAGAGAAAAACAGGACCAGGGATCCTAATCTGTTGCGGTATACTCGATAATCGCATCATAGCGTATTGTGAAGTTTAAGAACGTACAGTACATTATCTTTAGTGTAGCGTCTAGTGTGCCGCGATGTGCTTCAAATTGAAAGCGAAATACTATAGTCGTAATCTTGGATGAAACAATACCTATGATCTCGTGAGATTTTCGGAACGAAATGTCTTTTAACTTTTTTCGTGTTGATGATTACTGAAAATGAATAATATTATTTTTGTGTGTGAATATAACGTTTTGTTTTGTGAATTTTATTTAGTGATTGAAGTTAACTTGTCTTAGAAAGCTTTGAAGTTGGAAAATGAATGAGGTATTCTTTTTCAAAATAGCTACAAGTTTGTTTATTTAGACATAATATAGTTTTTTATGATGACATTAACGTCAGTGTTAACAGAGTAAGGTTAGGTTTTAAATTATATGTGAAGGTAGAACATCAAAAAGGGCATTAATCTGGGGATTGTACACTGAAAAAAGTGCCCAGACTTATGCTCATTTATAATAATTAAACTCCAGAATAGGGAGCAAAAACCAAACCAAACTGGACCTACAGTACTAATATGTTCGACAAAAAGGACAAATATAAAGATAGATTGACTTACTTCTGTCAAGTTTAACACTGATGTATATAAATGTAAAATAAGGCTCAACTGCACTTTTACTAGCGCTTGATTTTTCAGTTATATTATTGTAAACTATAGCTCTTCTTTTGTATTTACTAACATTATTTAATATTTTAAACTTTTTATAACATTATTAGACAGTTTTGAAGTATTTATTTAAATATGCAAATCACAATATTATGACACTGTTAGAAATATTGTGATGCTAACTGCTATTTTCTCCACAGAGTATATTATCTATAGTCTACAATTTTTCTATCGCTGTTTCTTTATTTACAATTTCATTACTAGCAGAATTCATGCTCCATGCTGATTTACTTGTAAATTCTACTGTTATTTTCATATCCTCTGGTTAATGTAGGATATTTTTCACTAAACTCTTGAGAACATTCAAAATAATTTGTTTTTTCTCCGCTTTTCATTTATTATACTACCTAAAATGTTTATATTGTTACTCTATTTTGTCAATAGGTTGAAGTGACATTTTTTTATATGTAGGCCTCAGTTGCAGCTCGTAAATTCAAAATAGAGGAGGCTCTCAAGTATCAAATTGATAATATGAAAAGAAGCATGCACAAATTTTGCTAATATTAGGTCTTACTTGTTATATGATACATGTTTACTGGCCATTTAAATTATAGCTTTGTATATGAGCTCTCCTCTCGTTCTGAGCTCTCTACATTGCAAAGTCTCGTGATCTCGTTGAGATTTGGTAATATCAGTAACTTATTTTCAGATTTTTCTATATAGGCCTACTATTTTAAGAGAATGTCATATTCATAAAATTAATTAGACATCAAAATATCCTAGGATCCTAAAAGGGAACAGTACTTCAATATAGGATAAATAGTTGCCTCTGGTTCAGAAATCACAATATGTGCATTGTAAGAAGGGTAACAGAACAGTTGATATACAAACTTTAAGGTGCAATGGACATCAGGTAGAGATGCTATATCATATGCATGAATACCTCGGTTTCCCTGTACTAGACTTGTGCAACCGGCAGATGTGTACTTCTTCTGCCCCTATAAGAACATGGTGAAATTCATAATGGACAGGGTGTTGGTGGAATCAGTTATTAACTTTTGGTACAGAAACCATTTTCTCTGTTTACAGTCTTTTGTCCATTACTAGTATTCAGCACCTCGATTTCAGAATCTCATCAGGTTTGCATTTTGTCAATGTGGTTATGTAACTACTCATCCTGGAAAGTTCCAATCACATCTCCAATGTTGATTTGAATCGAGTCTCCTTGAGGAATGTTGTCGAGATAATTGCAAGGAACCTGCATTCATAAAATGTGCTCATTGTGAGAACTCCTTATGTTTGAATCATTGTTTACATACAGACTTCTATATGTTTTGCCTCGACTAAACCAGAGCAATGTGTATAGTTGAGTTTCTAGTTTAGTGTTGTTTAGTTTCGTATCTCATCCATTGCACCTTAAAATTGGTGATTCTCTACTATTTCTTGTGTACTTTCAAATGGCATATCAGGTGTTGTACATGTTATGACAACTGTTCGACCATTCCCTTTATAAGAAGATTTGCACTTTATAGTATAAGCTTTGTTGTTATTACATTCATTTTGAACTGCCACAATTATTAATTGTGGTTCTGCAGATCCAAATGATTTTAATTTCTTTTTTCTTTATTATTTTCTTTTGTTCAATTGTAGTTTTTTAATAGCTATGAACACAATATTTTGAGATTTTTTAACACATTATACTTTATTAGTGCCACTATTACACTCACAAGAATAATTAAATGCCTGCAGGAATAAAAGAGAAAATCTCGACTCATATAATAAGATAATCATTTTTCGCAGATAAATGTAGTTACTAGACTGGGAATGACCAAATCTGCAATAAATTCTAGAGAGATGATTTCCTTGTAGCGGTTACATGCCATTATGAAAATATTGGTTTTGGAAAACACGTCAGCTATACATCTTGTAATATACTGTAGGCCTAAATATTAAATATGCATTTAGTATCATATATCTTACTATATTATCTTCTACCTTGTTAAACTAAAAGTTTAAATACTTGTCAATAATTTTTTATCAGTGTTAAATTGAATAAACACATTTTGGAAGTTTCATATCTTAACTGTATTTTTTTAATTGTACTACTTATTCCTGGATGACAATGACAATAATTAGAAGTATGGTTAAAATCCAGAATGAACTATCCGACCATTGCAAATGCAGACTGGCCTGAGACAACGAGATAGCCTGTCATGCATGCTGTTCAACATTGCACTCAATAAGATACTGAAAGATACCAAAGTTAATATCAACGTCACAATATATAGTAAATCCTTCCAGAATTGACATATGCTGATGATAGTTATTGTTGGCCAGACCATGACATCTATAATGGAAGTTTTTAATGCTATTTCCACATCAGCAGAATCTATAGGACTGAAAATTAAAGAAGAAATAACAAAATTTTTACAAATATCAAATAGACCTGTAGCTAAAGACTGACTAGAATATATATTTCAAATTGTGCATGAATTTAAATATCATCATCATCCATGCAAGTATTAGGCCGTGTGGCCTGTTACGGTCTCAAAGAGGAATTTTCCATCCAGTGCTTTTTTTGACGTCCCAGCGATCTTTTGCCTGGGGGGCAGTAATGAAGCATGACTTTTGGAATTCTATGAGACGGCATTCGTTGAAGATGGGCTTCCAGTTGTTCTGGTAGTTTTGTATATGGTGAAGAATGGGTTCTACATCCAACTCTACCATAATTTCCTCATTTCTTTTATGGTCCCACTTTGTATAGCCTGTGAATGGGAACTATATCACTGATGGCAATAATATTAATAAGGAAATAAGAAGTAGGATTCTCCAAGCCAACAGATGCTATTATGCACTTAAGGACCAATTTAAATCACAAATTCTAAGTCTAGATGCAAAGCTAAAAATCTACAAAACCATACTAAAACCAGTTGCTATTTATGGCAGTGAATGCTGGACACTTAGTAGAGATAATGGAGAAATACTGAGAATGTTTGAAAGGAAGATCCTGGGATCCATAAATGATCGTGGAGTGTGGCAGGTAAGATATAACGATGAAATATACAACTTGTACTCAGACACAGATATTGTAAATGTTATTAAAATTGGCAGACTGAAATGATAATGGAGGAGGAGATTACTACTAGAAAGTTTACACTACTGAGACCAGATGGAGGACGAAGAAGAGGAAGACCAAAGCTGAGGTGGATGGATGGAGTAGAGGAGGATCTCCAAAACTTGAGGTCTGGGGATGGAGAAGGAGAGCGTTGGACAGGGATGCATGGAAGAGTATCTTAACAGCAGCCAGGGCCCATAATGGGCTGTAGAGCTAGAAGAAGAAGAAGAAGATTTATTCCTGGAGAACAAGTTAAATCTGTCAATGATGACAACAATTCTCTCCTCACTCCAAGTCTCCCTTGTCCCATTGTTTCTGCAGTTAGTTAGGCAAATGGGTTCAGAGCCTTCCATGAGGGAGAGAGAAAGAAGATATTTCCACCCTCCGTACAATGGTTCTCACCTTATCCCACTCAAGAAAATTTCTTATTTTTATTCTGATTTTTTGTTAAGACAAGCTTGCTTTTCCAGACACAGGGTGTTTAAAAATAAATTTTCACATATGTCATATTCTGTAAACAAAGTAATTTTCTTAATGTTTCAAATTATCATTGTAAATGTAAAATATATTAAGTATTATATTGACTTAGGCTTTCACGGCCGGAGTTACTATGATGATCTTGCAGAAGATTTCCGGGCTGTTGGCCGTGGTCTTGAGGTTTGTAGTTCCCCAACGTTTTGCCAGAGACTGCGTCCGGCATCCTCAAGGGTTGTCTTGAGACTCAAGACAACCCTTGAGGATGCCGGACGCAGTCTCTGGCAAAACGTTGGGGAACTACAAGCCTCAAGACCACGGCCAACAGCCCGGAAATCTTCTGCAAGATCATCATATTAAGTATTTTTTGTTGTTGTAGAGAAGGTGGTATGGTGTTTTAAACAATTTATTATAAATGAGACCAGTGTTTAGTTTTTTATTGAAATTTTAGGGAGGCTCTGACTTAGAGCCTATGCATACTAATCTATCTGCATGTACTAATTTATATGAAAATTATATTTATGTTGAATCTCTATAGGATTAATCAATTTTAATTGAGTCAATACATCTTACCTCATAGTTTGTTATTCTTGAGAACATGTTTCAGTATCTCTGGATACTATCATCAGCTCTTTCTAACCATATTTGAAGAGAAAAATATATTTTGTGAATGTGATACAGCATTGAGAATGTCACAAATGCAGTGATGAAACCCGGGTCTGCAAGGGTGTTAAATTAAAGAAACCTCATAGCGTTATTTCCTATCTACATAACTTAAGAAAAATATATGCCTAGATTAGGGTTTGAACCCAAGTCATTTATAGTTTTATATGCTAATGCTCAACTGTCTGAGCTATCCTAAAGTCTCCAATCTAAACACAATTTTTTCTCTTATACACTGCAATTCCCAAGAGCGCCAAATGCTAGTAACTCCGATACACGCAAATGATGGCTGCTTGTTTAAGAAGACTTTTTAATGGGAATTTTAACATTACTTTATAAAGCCAGTAGAATATCTTTCCAACCAGTTAGAATTTAATTTTATTAAAATTAACATTTGAAGAAAGCACTGCAAACTTTATAAGAACAGTGCCCTGAAACTGATACAGATGGATCACCAACAAACAACAGACAGGATGCAGGAGCAGGTGTTTACTGCCACATATGTTCACAATACCTACCTTTAGGATCATATGACAATAACTGCAGGATAAATATCCAACAAAATGTGGTCATACTAACAGACTCCAAAGCAGCAAATGAATCTATATGCAACTTCCATTTGACAACATCCCCCAATATACAAAACATCTTCTTGTATCTTGTAAGCCCATGTTTCCCTTAACAGAGATTTAGGCACTCTCCCCCTACAGGGAAGAATTTGAACCATACTAATTTAGTTAACTTGTTTTCGTATAGATGTTGTTTGAATGGTCCATGGTCAGCGTTCTGCCTCATACTGACATATAGGAAACCAAGGTGTAATAAAAATTCTTATACCAAGACTACAGTGAATACTATTGCAATGGATTCCAGCCTACGTTGGCATTATTGGTAATGAAATCGCAGACATGCTGGCCAAAAAGTGAACCACAATACTCTGCAAACCACTTTAAAAAAGGATCTAATTTCTAAAATCAGAGATATAAAACATCAATACAACTTAAAAGCACAACAAATAACAAATGAAAAACTAGAGGGAAACCACTTTGCAAATATTCACCAACAATCCCACATCCAGACAATGCCAAGAAAGTCTGCTGTAACCACATTCTGACTCTTCACTGGTCACATTGATCATGTCCACAAGATGGGAATCGTAAACAGTACTTAGTGTTGCATATGCAATGAAGAAGATCAAGTATTCAACCAGGAACATCTTCTGACGTGTAAGGGATTGGACAGGAGAAAACAGCTCAATCAAGAAATTATAGGTCTTTATTGGGAAACAAGAGAAAGAATAGCACAAGTCAACTTTGCCCAACAACAATAGTATTTGAAGAGAAGAATACCTCATAATGTTAATTCCATTGAAATATTAATATACAGGATTATTATATACAAAATATCTACTGCTGTGGTCTTGAGGTAGTGTGCTGCCTTGTCATACAGCAGGCCCAGGTTCGATCCCCAGTGAGGACAGTTTCCTGGGTGAGGTTTTTATCAGGGTTTTTCCTCACCTGTAAGATAAATGTCAAGAAACTTTAGGGCCCAAACAGTCCCCGAACATCATCTGGCCATCATTATCATCATTAACATATTCATTAAGTTTAGGATTAAGGCTTCTCCTGGCATATCATTATCATCATCATCATCATCAATCATATATCATTGGGGCAATGTATCTCTGCCTTCCAGGCGTCCCAGCCTCAGAAGTGGGTTACAATAAAGCCATGCCAGGAGAAAATACCAGAATGTCGAAGTGACAATGTGGTGGCATTGAACAAAAAAAGAAAAAAAAATATATATACAAAATTTTAATTGTAATTATGGTATTACAATCTGAAGTACAGTTGTATGGATATAAAACAAAAATTTAATTAAATAAGTAATGGATTTTCATCAAGTAAACACCAACTCAATTGATTACTTAAAACAAAAATGATTTTGAAATAAAATAAAACCAATGATGTGGAAATTAATAATTTGTTTTGAAAGATTTAAATGCTTACTATTACTTTCTTGTTATAATATTAGAAAATTTCAACTACTTAATACATATTATTGAATCTCTTAAACTAAACACATTGTCTTAATGTCATTTCTAATTCTTCCCAGAAGGCTGTTCTTTCTTTTGCAAGATCTTTCTTCATAGTGAGTTCATTATTGATATCCAAATAATTCATCTCATTTTCTGTGATTGGATTCCATATTACATTCAACAGTGGATCTTGTGTGGGAGTTGGATTCCTGGAAATTGAACAATATTGTCTAAATTATAATCTTAATAATGTCTAAATGGCACAAAGAGTAGGGTGCAAGTAGGCAAACAGTTTTCAGATACTATTGAAATCCATAATGGCTTGAAGCAAGGAGATGCACTATCTCCTCTCTATTTAATTTTGTACTAGAGCATGCCATCAAATCTTTAGAGGATGAAGAAGGCCTACAACTCAATGGTATTAATAAGCTGTTAGTTTATGCTGATGATGTAGTACTAGTGGGTGATAGCGAGGAGATACTAAAGGCCAACACACACTCACTACTGAGTAACACTAAAAAATTGGGACTAGAAGTAAATATCAATAAAACTAAAATATATGGTCACACAATAGAAATACATTATATAATGGAAATGGACAACTAATGACAAATGAGGGAAATTTTGAGGAAGTGGCTGAATTGAAATACCTAGGAACCATAATCACAAACAGGAATGAGATGCACAAAGAAATTAAACATAGGCTGAATTCTGGAAATGCATGTTATGTATTACAGAGACTTTTGACTTCCCATCTACTTTCAAAAAACGTTAAACTGAAAATATATCAAAGTATTATTCTACCATAGTGGAATGCAGGCTTTCACGGCCGGTAATCATGGTAATAAAAGATTCCGGGCTATGTGGCCGTGGTCTATAACTGGCGTTTCTTCCAGACGTTTCTCCCTCAACTGCGGAGGGCATCTTCAGTGGCGAGCGCTTACAGCTGTTGTTTCCATGTCGTAGACTCGACTGCAGTAGACTCATTCGCACTCGAGTCTACGACAGGGAAACAACAGCTGTAAGCGCTCGCCACTGAAGATGCCCTCCGCAGTTGAGGGAGAAACGTCTGGAAGAAACGCCAGTTATAGACCACGGCCACATAGCCCGGAATCTTTTATTACTATTATTCTACCAGTTATATTATATGGATGAGAAACATGGACTTTTATTTTAAGGGAGGAAAGGAGATTACGAGTATTTGAGAATGAAGTTCTTAGGAAAATTTTTGGACCAAAGAGAGATGAACATACAGATGAATGGAGAAGATTGCATAACAGTGAATTACATGGTCTTTATAGGAAGCCAGATATAATGAGAACAGTTAAGTCTCATAGACTGCGATGGGCAGGACATGTGGCAAGAATGGGGAATGAAAGACGTGAATGGAAGCTTCTTGTAGGAAAACCAGAGGGAAAACGCCCAGTTGGTAGACCAAGAATGAGGTGGGAGAATAACATTCCATTCACCAAAACAGTTAAAAACAACAAGTCAATGCTTTTTGGCTATTACATAGCCATTTTCAAGACAGTCCAGTAGAAGACTGAATATTAAATGCCCGTACAAAAGTATAGCCTATATACCTTATGAATTATGTCACATAACGTAATAACATAAATAAAACATCAATCAATGTAATTTTTTTATAATAATTAATGAAAAAAGAGGGCTGATAGGAATAGGGCCCCTGTCGTTATTCATAATATTGTCTTTGTTTTATACATTTCCATACTTTCCAATGCATTTAGAAATTTAAAATTATTAACCGATCTTACCAGTATAAGGTTACTTTATCAATGATATGACTGTTATTAGAAATATGTTAGGAAACTGCCGATTTTTCATTTCTACCAAGGCGGAAATGGACCATATGTTCTTTAAATATAGTAACAATAGATCTTCTAGTTTGTCCAACATATTTCTTATCACATCCTTGACTATTTATTTTATAAATACCGGACCTTTTTAAAAAATCAATTTTGTCCTATCATTGGTCACATCATCAATGTAAATAACCTTAGACTGGTAAGATCGGTTAATAATTTTAAATTTCTAGACACATTGGAAATTATGGTAATATATAAAAACAAAGAGAATATTATGAACAATGACAAGGGCCTTATTTATATCAGCCCTTTTTTTTCATTAATTATTATAAAAAAATTGCATTGATTGATGTTTTATCTATGTTATTATGTTATGTGATGTAATTCATAAGGTATATATACTTTTGTACGGGCATTTAATATTCAGTCTTCTACTGGGCTGTCTTGATAATGGTTACGTAGTAGCCAAAATGTGTTGACTTGTTTTTTTAACTGTTTTGATGAATGGAGTGTTTTTTATAACTTTATAATTTTTATCACAAAGAGGATTGATTATTTTAATTTTTAATATAGTCTTGTTCTTTTTTACGTATTATCTTAAAATCTGCATGTGAATATTTACCATCTTCTGTTTACCATAATATTCAACACATTTGTAGAAAACTGTCTTTCAATGTGAGAATGAAAAGTAACAATACAAAGAAGAATCTTTATATAAGAAACATTTTCATATCTATACAAAGACAACATGAACCAAAGACACTTTCTTGACTAAGATATTTGGTTCATCCAATCAGAAATGTATTTCTTGTTCCTTGAAAGTCTTGTCTAGTCTTTATCCATACATTTCAATTGGGGGCAAGGATGCTTTCTAGCATGAGTTACTTAAACTAATTTTTTTATGCTGCTTTGCCTACAGATGTCAGCTAGTGACATGTGGTTTTCCTATTGTCTCAGAGACATCTAGTATGCAACTAAGGCATTATTTGGATGGGAAAGACTGTTTATGTTTTGCTCAAGAATTAAACTATCAGAGATAGAATGTATGGGAAGAAATCGGAGAAAGTAATAATACCAATCTTATATCTTTTTGGCTGACAACTGTGTTGAAAAGCAACAGTCATATGAAAACATACTAGATATTCTATTTTGGCTACTATATAGGTTGATTTAGGAAAAATCATATGAAATTTATCATTTTAATGTACAAAATTTGCGAGTTTGATGCAACCTTCTATTGTTGAATATTTCCTTATCAGATGCACATGAAAACAGCTCATTACAGTACTAATTTTCATTTGTGTCCTCAAAATAGGGAAATGAAATGTTGACAGCAGTTTTTGTCTGACTAACAGACCATCTTCTTCACAACAATGTAATTAATGGATCTTTATTTTTGACAGTTACAAATGAGCCTAGAGAAGCACAGAGTTGCTGCTCATACATGAAGTGGCAGAAGTGATGATGGGGAGGGGAGCAGCAACTCACCAGAGTTTATAATTCACATGAATAGCAAAAAAATATGCAAAATCACTAGTAAATATTAATTGATACCCTCATTAATTAAATGAATACTAATATTTACGAAACTAAACACAATTAACAAAATCTGAACTGAAACAGTATGTATTCACGTAGACTTTCACGGCCGGAGTTGCTATGATGATCTTGAAGAAGATTTTCGGGCTGTAGGCCGTGGTCGTGAGGCTTGTAGGGGAACTACAAGCCTCACGACCACGGCCTACAGCCCGAAAATCTTCTTCAAGGTCATCATTGAAACAGTATGGTTTTATTTTGGAGAACTTGCAACATTTCAAAATACAGTGTTACTATAAATGATCTTTCTGATTACAAACTTGAATAACTATCATTAGGAGACATTTAGAAACATGATATTGGTATCAATGGAAAGAGAAACTGAAATATTGTTTGTTAGCCATATTGGCTTTATAATGTAATGTAAAATTCCCAAATAAATGTCTTCTTAATAAAGAAGCAGCCATTTGCAAAGATAGATGCAAAGGTTTCATAGCGTATGGTGCACGGGAATTGACAACATATATATAAGAGAAAAATTTGCATTTAGATTGGAACTAGCCCAGATGGCTCAGTCGGTAGAGCATTGGCCTAGAAAGCCAAAGATCCTGAGTTTGAGTCCCAGTCTGAGCATATAATTTTTCTCTTCAAATATGATTTTTTGTTATGTCGGTGAAACTGTCACATATTTATTAATTTCATTGCTAGGAGACGATATAACAGAAAAATGGTTGCAAACGAAGACAGGAGGGCATTTTGTGTGCTAGATTTTCACATATCCCAGTGTGTTTTCACTGTACAACACAATTTTAAAAGAAAACTTGGTGGTGTTCAACCCAGTGGGTCCAGTATCTGTAAGTGGTATGCTGACTTCAAAATGTGGGGATGCATATGTAAGTGGAAGTCAACTGGTTGTCCATCGGTGAGTGAGGCAAATGTGGAGCTTGTATGAGAGAGTTTCATACAAAGTTCACAGAAATCCACCGTAAAAGCCAGTAGAGAATTAAACATCTCCAACAAACTCTGTGTGGAAGATTTTACGGAAATGTTTGAAGTTCCATCCATACCGTCTGCAATTGTTGGAGTTCTTGTATCTGTTGATACCAATTTCATGTTTTTCAATTTTTGCTTATTTAATAGTAGTACATGTGATTTAACTGAATGGATAACAGAAAATATTTGAGTTTCTCTTTCCATTGATATCAGTATAATGTTAAAACTAAATATATGGTCACACATAGAAATTCAGTATATAATGGAAATGGACAGCTAATGACAAATGAGGGAAATTTTGAGGAAGTGGCTGAATTCAAATACCTAGGAACAATAATCACAAATAGGAATGAGATGCACAAAGAAATTAAACATAGGCTCAATGCTGGAAATGCATGCTATTATGCATTGCAGAGACTTTTGATGTCCCAACTCCTTTCAAAAAACGTTAAGCTGAAAATATATAAAACTATTATTCTACCAGTTATATTATATGGGTGCGAAACATGGACTCTTACTTTAAGGGAGGAAAGGAGATTACAAGTATTTGAGAATAAAGTTCTTAGGAAAAATTTTGGACCAAAGAGAGATGAACAGACAGGTGAATGGAGAAGATTACATAACAATGAACTACATGGTCTTTATAGGAAGCCAGATATAATAAGAACAGTTAAGTCTCGTAGACTGCATTGGGCAGGACATGTTGTACGTATGGGGAATGAAAGACGTGCATGGAAACTTCTTGTAGGAAAGCCAGAAGGAAAACGCCCAGTTGGTAGACCAAGAATGAGGTGGGAGAACAACATTAACTATGATTTGAGGGAAGTAGATTATACAGGGAATGATTGGAAAGCATTAGCTCAGGATAGGGATGTATGGAGAGCTTATGTCCGCGCGGCCATGAACCTACGGGTTCGATTGTGCCAGTGAGTAAGTGAATAAGTATAATGTTTCTAAGTGTCTCCTAATGATAGTTATTCAAGTTTGTAATCAGAAAGATAAATTATAGTAACACTGTATTTTGCAGAAATGTTTAATTTTGTAGATAGACATGCAATGACTGACTATTGTCAAGTTGAATGTTGTTTTTTGTTGAAAATATATTTCAAGGCTTCTGAGTTCCATCTTTAGTGATTACAGACTGATTATTCTCAAGTTGTTGGCCCTGATTGACTCCTGCTCCCTCTGTGTGTGGTCCAATGAATTTGCTGATGAGGTTCCTTTCTGCGGGAATTTCAAAATTCATAATTTTTTCCTTGTTCTTCTGTATGTAGTTTTTTTTTCCTTATGGCCTTAACTCTGCCAGAATAAATAAAATTATTATTATTATTATTATTATTGTTATTATATTATTATTATTTTGTGTTTTTTTGATCAAACATGAAATTCACCTATCACTCTTGGGCACACAATAAATTTCAAAAAAATTTTGAAAAAAATTAATATTAGTTTAGTACCAAAGAATGATTATAGTTTAAATAAACTATTAAAAACCAACAACAAAAATGTAAAGATTGATGATGGTAAAAAATCAGGAATATATCAAATAAAATATTCAGACTGTGATAAGATATAACATAGGAAAAACAAAAAGACATTTAACCATTACAATTGAAGAACACATAAGAAATGTAAAAAAAGGGTTAGTAGAAAAATCTGCAGTCGCTGCTTACGTTTGGTCAGAAAACACAAAACAGATGTAAACACAAAATTATCAAAACAGTTAGGAAACAAAAATTAACTGACCATATGGGGAAAAATCTACATACAGATGAACAAGGAAATAATTATGAATTTTGAAATTCCTGGAGAAAGGAACCTCATTAGCAAATTCATTGGACGACAGGCAGAGGGAGTAGGAGTCAAGAATCAGGGCCGACAACTTGAGAAAAATCAGTCTGTAATCGCTGAAGATGGGTCTCACAAGCTTTGAAACATATGTTCAACAAAAACAACCATAAGAGGTAAGAATAAACAGACCAAATATCTTAATTATTAAATAAACTCTTAATGTTTCTTCCTATTGCATTTTTTAAAATAAAAAAAAGATTGAATGCGTTACTATGGCAACACAAACCTAGAATTTTCAAATGCTGAATTGTCAAGAGTCCAAAGATCTTTAATTCCACTGTAGGATGTTACTTAAACACAACAAATATTAGATTAATGGAATTCTTACCCAAATTTAGCGAAGTTAGCCCATAGTTTTACCACTTTTGAAACAGTTTTCATATATGGAGAATTTGGATTCAGTTTATCTTCACTGACAAAAAATCCTTTGAAAATAAATGCTATTTCTGCACCATGACAAACACCTGTTAAATATAATTCATAATGTGATATCAAATTTTGGAAACTCATTTTTACAAACATTTTATTATTTTAGACAGTTTATAAACAAACAAAAATAAATTAGGAGAATGTTTTTACCTGGAACTGAAGTACCTAGATATTTTTCAATCATTCCTAACTTCTCATCATATGAAAACTGATATAGATATAATGGCATATCTGATTTCTTTACATGTATTTCAACAGTCTTCTTCAAGCCAACTATGAAAAATATATCACTGAAAAACTAAAACAAAATACATTTTTTTAAATCAATTTTGACATGATCAATAAACGTAAAGAAATATAAATCTAGCACTTAAAAAAGTAGGGGCCTTCATAAGAGACCAGGTATTAATAACGTAACACTTGAGGCTAAGCCGGCAATCAACCTGAAAAACTCCACAAGAATATTATTTGAAGAGATGATCAGATAATGTATTTCTGCTAAAGAAAAAAAGTATAAGCTGGAAATAGGAGGACAGTGAATTGAATTTTGCCCTAAATTTGTCATACACTCTTTTTTTTTTTAGAATAATAATTCACAAAAATTAAAATTGTTTTATTGTGGCGACAAGTCTACCAGTTGGAGAAAATGTTTTAATATCTCACCTCATAAAGTTGCATGTTTTCACAATACCAGTTTCAAAGGTCATTCACCTTCATCTTTAGTCAAACTTCCAATTCCAATGACTTTTGAAAAAGGTATCGTGAAAACATGCAATTTTATGAGGTGAGATATATTTTCTCCAACTCATTTCTTCTTCTTTGTTGGTGCCACGGTTCTTGTAGTCTGATCTTGACCTCCTTTTTTACAGCCATCCATTCACTTCATTCATTTATTTTTGATTTCCAATTCTTGATTCCAGCCTGTTTTGGATCTTTCTGTACATCATCCAACCATCTCAACCTAGATCTACCAATCCTTCTCTTACTCTCCAGTTTGGAGTTGAAAACCTTTTTAGGTATTCGATCAATATTTATTTTACAGACATGGCCCAGCCATTCAATTCTTCTACATTTAATGTTTGTGATAATGTCAATGTCTTTGTATAGTCTCAGAAGTTCTATATTTGTTCTTATCCACCATATGCCATTGTTACAAATTTGCCCATAAATATTTCTTAACATTTCCTTTCCTAGGTAGGCAGTACACAGACCCCTCTACCTGAGTGTGTCCTGGCTTCACTTCCATAGGTTACAATGAGTTTTATGATGGTTTTATATCCTCTAACTTTTACTTTCTTAGGTATGTACCTTGGCTTCATAACATTATCAAGAGCTCTTAAGCATCTATTATGAGCATCATTTTTTTTCTTTATATCCATTGATATATAATTATTACCAGATACCACAGATCCTAAATATTTAAAACTAGATACTTATTCTTAGCTCAATCTATTTAAAACAATGTTATTTATTTAATACATGTACATATAATATTACAAACATTCTAACTGACAAAACTATGGAAATTTTGGAAAAATGGCTAAAGGAAAACAAGATAGATGATGAGAGCATAGAAGAATGCATGAAATTAACCAGATTATGCATAGATCAAATGTTCTTCACTTTCAGGGGAAAATACTACAGGCAAAGAATGGGACTTGCAATGGGACATCCATTATCGCCATTTTTGGCGAATATGTTTACGGGAAATTTCGAATGTCAGATAATCAAAGTATACCCTTCGATTTTTTAATTTTGGAGTAGATATGTGGACGATATCATAGCAATAGTCAAACAAAAACAATTACAAGATGCCGTTAAACTTTTAAATATCCATAATAGAACAATTAAATTTACTATGTAAGTGGAAAATAACCAAGAAATACTATTTTCAGACCATTAAATTGATCAGGAATGAAAAAAAAAAAGGAAAATAGAATTTGGAATTTACAGGAAAGAAACATACATTGATAATTATATTAAAGCAACAGGTTTTAACCATATTGCACATAAACAAGCAGTATTTAATAGTTTAACATACAGACTTGTGAACGTTCCCATGAGCAGAGAAAATTTTAATAAAGGGAAAAAACACATTATAAAAATAGCAAAAGAAAATTGTTTTCAGGAAAAAATGATTCATAAGAAAATAAATTCAAGAAACAAAAAGTGATAAATGAAAATACTCTTCAGACAAATAAAGAAACTGGTAAAAAATTCAAGAAATTCACATACCATTCTTTAGTATTTAATAAATTTCAAAAAATTGTCAGCAAATTTAACATTAAATTAGCACCGAAAAATTATTACAGTTTGAATAAATTAATGAAAACCAACAAAAATGAAAAGATTGAAGACAGTAACAAATCACAAAATTTATCAAATTGGTTGTAAAGATTGTGAAAAATATATGTAGGAAAAAACAAAAAGGGACTTAAATACAAAATTGAAAGTACATCTTAAAAATGGAGAAGTAGGAAAATCTGCAATAGCTGCACATGCACGGTCAAAAAAACATAGAATTGAAACTATGGCCAAATTATTAAAACAGTTAGATAAATCTAAGAATTTGCAATTTGGGAGAAAATTTACATCTGCAAGAATAAAAAGAAAACAATGAATTTTTTAATTCCCGGAGAAAAAGAAAAAAAAAAATTGATTTGGAAGTTCGTTGGTCAGCCAGCAGAGGGAGCAGAAATCAACTTACAGGATGGATAACCACAAAACAACAGTTGGAATGCATCGACAATGTCGTGCAAAAGTGACAAAACCAGATCTTAATAAAATTCAAGAAATATGAGGTGAGTCAAAATAACCAACTCATTAATAATTAATGTTATTTAGTCCACCGCTGTGGTCTCGAGGTAGCGTGCTGCTTTGTCACGCAGCGGGCCCGGGTTCGTTCCCCGTTCGGGACAGTTTTTCTGGATGAGGTTTTTATCGGGGTTTTTCCTCACTTGTAAGACAAATGTCACAGGAAAACGTTAAGGCCCAAACGGTCCCCGAAATCATATGGCCATCATCATCATCCTTATCATTATCATCATCATCCTTCACTCACCGGTGTGGAAAGCAGCGGGAAGCTACCACACCTATAATTCCCTAGTAAAGCTGCAAAGCATAGCACGAAAATGCTATGATTGCAGTGAAAGACCTGCCCTCGGGCAGAAGTACTATGGATGGATGGATGTTCAGATTTATTTATAAATTGAAAATACCTCATAGTGTTACTTCTCACTTTTATTTTCATTAAAGTCTACCGGTACTTACATTTATGAGTGCGTCCAATGTATCAATTCCAACAGATTTGTTCCCAAAGTAAAATTTTTTAATTTTTTGAGCTACTTCTTCAGATTTACTGCTTCCTTTCTTCAGATTTAATGTGCTTGGTATTAGAAATTCATAATTATTATTCATATCATTTAAGAGAGTAGGGTTGCTATGTATAGCTGAAATAAAATATTACACATTTTATCAGCAGATACAATAATTTCTTGTCTTGGAGTGTGTGTGTGGAGATGCTACAATTCTTAATCAGTCTTGGGTTCTAGACTACAATACAAATTTTGATATATATAACACTTCAAGTTATAGAAAATTTAGAATACAGAAAATGTTAAAAAATGAAAAATTATGTAGAATGCAGGGTTTCATAGCCTTTAGTCATAGTATTAGAAGATTCTGGGCTATAAGGCCAGGTCTATAACTGGTGTTTCTCCCAGACATTTCTCCCTCAATTATAGAGAGCATCTTCAGTGGCGAGTTCTTCTAGGTGTTGTTCTCAACTTCACACAGCCGAGCTTCCGATCAGGGAACAACACCTATAAAGTATCCGAGCTAAGTTCCAGTTGTATTGTAAACAAACTTGCATAATCAATACTAATAAAATTCATACTAAATTCTGTTGAGGTAGTAGTCACAAAGTAAAATGTTAAAATATATACTTTTTGGCAGATGAAGTCATCCTCAACTGTGTTAAAAATTATTTAAAATTAGTAACTGTAGGCCTTTCGGAAGTCAACTTTCATCATCAGCAGAAGAAATACGTGCTACTAACTGTTGTTGATGTGCAATGCTTTAGATGTTGATGGTCTTAAGGCATCGTTGGTAGCACTGACTGGTGTTTTGCAATTTCATATAATGGATTATCTGAGTGGGATGTATTCTGATTTAATATTTTTTAAGTGTAAAGGAAGGGAACAACACTTTAATATTAAATGAGAATACACCTCACTCGGATAATCCATTATATGAAATTGCAAAACACCAGTCAGTTACTATTGACGATGCCTTAAGACCGTCAATATATAAAGCATCACACAACAACAGTTAGTAGCACATATTTATTCTGCTGATGATGGAAGTCGACTTCCGAAAGGCCTACAGTTACTAATTTTAAATAATTTTTAGCAAAGTTGAGGATGCTGAAAGTACCTATAAATTTTAACATTTTACTATGAAACTTGCATAATGTATTAATCTGCCAAATTAATCTATTGGGGGAACCCTGGTACTACTTTTACCTGCCATATGAGTAAATTGTCTATAGAAGTGACAATGATAAAACCATTTTTCTTAGACTACATCATATTTTATGGGAAATAAGATTAAATACAAATTAAGATGGTACCAATAATTACTTACTTACTTACTCACTGGCACTATCGAACCCGTAGGTTCATGGCCGCACGGACATAAGCTCTCCATACATCCCTATCCTGAGCTAATGCTTTCCAATCATTCCCTGTATAATCTACTTCCCTCAAATCATAGTTAATGTTGTTCTCCCATCTCATTCTTGGTCTACCAACTGGGCGTTTTCCTTCTGGCTTTCCCTACAAGAAGTTTCCATGCACGTCTTTCATTCCCCATATGCGCAACATGTCCTGCCCATCGCAGTCTACGGGACTTAACTGTTCTTATTATATCTGGCTTCCTATAAAGACCATGTAGTTCATTGTTATGTAGTCTTCTCCATTCACCTGTCTGTTCATCTCTCTTTGGTCCAAAAATTTTCCTAAGAACTTTATTCTCAAATACTCGTAATCTCCTTTCCTCCCTTAAATTACTAACTTCCATTTTTATTTATTTATGACAAAAAATTATATATGGTCATACCTAATCAGACATTTATGCTTTTCCATGATACCAATATAGTATATCCTTTATTTGCAATTTCAGTAGTTCTACAAGCAGAATATTTATGTCATGCTGACTTACCTGTAAATTCTGCTGTTATTTTCAGCACATCCTGGATGGCTAATGTTGGCTATTTTTTTACTAAACTGTTGGAAAACATTCAAAATAATTTGTTTCTCTCCACTTTTCAAAGGTTTTCCTTTTTGATGCTTCAAAAAATGTATTAGCCTAGGAGAAGCAGCCATTTGAAACAATTGAAATTCATAACAATTAAATAATGAAATGCTTATTTATTTCTTCTTCTTCCTTCCAAGTATTAGGCCATGGCCTGTTATGATCCTATAGAAAATTTTCCCTCCAGCATTTCATAGGACGGCCCAGAGATCTTCTTCCTCTTGGTATATAATTATAAACAGCTTTGGGGATCCGATTTGAACTCATTCTTTCAAGATGATGTTTTCAATTTAGTTGGTACTGTTTAATATATTCCAAAATTGGCATAGTCTTCAATTCTTTTAAGATATCGGTGTTCCTTTTCCGATCCCATCTGGTGTAACCCGCTGTTCTGTGCATGAATCTCATTTCACAAGCCGTTATTCTGCTTTCATGTTGTCTTTTTTAGTGTCCATGCTTCACTACCATAGGTCAACACTGGTCTAGCCAAAGTGTTATATAAACGTAATCTGGTGTTTTTTTGTACAAGGGATGGTTTCATAACTTGATTAATAATTCCCAAACTTTTATTATAACTAGTAATTTTTTCAGGGATATCCTTTTCATCCCAGATAGAGAGATAATATCCAAGATATTTGAATTGATTAGATCTCTCTAAAATTTTATTCTGGAGACAGATTTTACTTTATATGGGGTCCTTTCCATAAAATGCCATCATTTTAGTTTTGTTAATTGATATTGGCAGCTATTTTTTGTAAATTATAAATTGATCGTTGCAAATCATTTTCAGAAAGTGGGTAAATGCAGTATTGAAGCAGGTCCAGATGCTTAAAGATGGCAACCCCATCGCTGGACTTACCACCTCCTTGCTCAATTGCTTTCAAGCCTGGTTGACCCATGAAAAGGTGGCATGAAAACCGCTTTCTCAGGCCGTAACAGTTCTTCTAGGACTAATACCTGGCAGGATGATGATGATGATGATTTTAGAAAGTGCCAGCTAAATAGTCTGCAAAAAGAATAGCATCGAGTTTGAGGTTCCTATTGATGGGTATATATCCCCATTGCTTATTTATTTAATATATTAAAATTGTAATTATATATTTTAAAATTCTCCCATATGACTTATATAAATATGTGCTAGATAATGTTTTTATTATTTCGAGTGTTAGAAAGCGAACTAAATTTTCTTACACGCTTAAAGGTAAACAGTTATTTGACCAATGAAAATGCAGCCCATACATCTGATGTATTTACATTACAACTTGAACTTAGCTTGGAAGAGATATAGAAGAACTCACCACTGAAGATGCCCTCCATGGTCTAGGGAGAAATGTCTGGGAGAAACACACAGTTATAAACCATGGTCTTATAGTCTGAAATCTTCTAATACAATGAAATATTATATTTGCAGTCACATTGACCAACTTGCTTGTGTTGTATGAACATACATATTTTTCAACTTCCTATTCTAAAGGAGACAGGGGTTGAATGATCAGCTTTTGTAAGATTATTTATATAACATGACATGGTTGACATATTTAAATTTATGCTAAGATTTAACATTTTGTTGTAATGAACCATAAGATTTTTAACTCACCTTTGAAAAGTAACATTCCCTCATGTGATGTCACACCAGTGATAAATGGCACTTTATGGAATTTCCCATTCATTATCAAATTTATCGGTGTGTCATGCAGGAAAATTTCTTCTTCATTGGAAGTACCATTCTCGAGAGTTGGTGCAAAAAAGAGTAAGTGACTTGCTTTTTCCTATGAAGAATATGTAAATTATATTTTATACAAGGATAACAAAAAATCAAATAATTTTAGTTTGGACAATAATAAATTATATAGACTCCTTTTTGCAGATGACCAGGCAGTTATAGCAATGGATGAGGACAGCTTACAAAGAGCCATTTTTCAATTAGGGAAAATTGCTGGTGCATGTAACTTACAAATATCCCCAAGTAATGATGGCATTTCATGGTAAAAATCCAATAAGAGCCAAAATAATAGTAAATGATTTTGTAATAGAACAAGGTAATGAATTTTAATTATTTAGGAGCTTTTCTAGGCAATGATAGGACAAGAGATATTAATAGAAAACTTAATATGTTTCAACATATTTGTGATACAATTAGAAGAACATTAGCAAAGAAAGTTCGTAAAGTAACACTCCTAAAGTTTTACAAAGTTTTAGCTATTCCTGTTCTGTTGTATGGCTCGGAATGTTGGACTCTCACCAAAAGTTTAATAAAAAGACTGGAAGCAGCCGAGATGAAATTCCTACAATATGTGACAGGATGTACTCTTTTGGACAAATGCAGGAATGAAGATATTTGTAAAGAATTACAAATAACTAGTGTGGTAACAAAAATAGAAGAACATAGAAATAAATGGTTTGAACATGTTAGTAGAATGAGTGAAGAGAGGATACCTTACAAGATGTTAAACTATTATCCACAAGGACATAGAAGTCGTGGACGACCAACTAAAAGATGGAGCGAGCAACTATAATATGGAACCAGAACAGATCAGAAATTGTCTAAAGTGTGATGGTAGATGATGACGATGATGGTAACAAAAAAATATATGTCAAAATTTTGAGACAACATTAATCACATCTAGAAAACGAAGATATGTTATGTGAACATGGGTTCCAGAAATGGATTATTCTCTTTTTATAGATTGTTTTCTGCATCTGTGTTACTTAAAGTTGGATTCAATACTTACTTTACTCTAACTGAAGACTGAATGTAAATACCTCATAAAAATATTCAAAATGTCTTCCATCAGCACAGAGATATGTTATATTTGAAAAGAAAAATATATGCCTAGACTGGGGTTTGAACTCAGGACCTTTGACTTTCTATGTCAATGCTCTTCCATCTGAGCCACCTAGGCCTCCAATCTAAACACGTATTTTTCTCTTACACATAGTTAATTCCCTAACCCTAAATGCTACGAGCCGTTGCTACGATTTTTGCAAATGGCAGCTTCTTTATTAAGAAGACTTTTTATTGGGAATTTAAACATTACTTATAAAGCCAGTAGTGCTTCTTTCAAGAGCATTGACATAGAAAGTCAAAGGTCCTGGGTTCAAACCCCAGTCTAGGCGTATATTTTTCTTTTCAAATATAATTTGTCCATCATTAACATGTTTAAAAACGAATAATATTAACACAGAGACATGCCATCACATTGGCTCCCAAAATACTGAAGTACCAGTAACTTTGGAGATTTTTAAATTTTCCCTCATTCTTTCACAATGTGGTCACAAAAAACCTGATATAGACTTCAAGATCTTATTTTTTATTATTGATTTCGTACATCTCAATGATGGATAAATCATATTTGAAGAGAAAAATTATATGCTCAGACCGGGACTTGAACCCGGGACCCTTGGTTCTCTAGACCAAGTGCTCTACCAACTGAGCTACCTGAGCAAGTACCGATCTAAACACAAATCCTTCTCTATATACATTGTAATTCCCATCCACCAAATGCTGTGAAGCCATGCTTCTATCTTGCAAATGGCGGCTCCTTTATTAAGAAGACATATTTGGGAATTATACATTACAGCCAGTACGGCTTTTTCCAAGTTTTTATTATTGATTTCGTACATCTCAATGATGGATAAATCATATTTGAAGAGAAAAATTATACGCTCAGACCGGGACTTGAACCCGGGACCCTTGGTTCTCTAGACCAAGTGCTCTACCAACTGAGCTACCTGAGCAAGTACCGATCTAAACGCAAATCCTTCTCTATATACATTGTAATTCCCATCCACCAAATGCTGTGAAGCCATGCTTCTATCTTGCAAATGGCGGCTCCTTTATTAAGAAGACATATTTGGGAATTATACATTACAGCCAGTACGGCTTTTTCCAAGTTTTTATTATTGATTTCGTACATCTCAATGATGGATAAATCATATTTGAAGAGAAAAATTATACGCTCAGACCGGGACTTGAACCGGGACCCTTGGTTCTCTAGACCAAGTGCTCTACCAACTGAGCTACCTGAGCAAGTACCGATCTAAACGCAAATCCTTCTCTATATACATTGTAATTCCCATCCACCAAATGCTGTGAAGCCATGCTTCTATCTTGCAAATGGCGGCTCCTTTATTAAGAAGACATATTTGGGAATTATACATTACAGCCAGTACGGCTTTTTCCAAGTTTTTATTATTGATTTCGTACATCTCAATGATGGATAAATCATATTTGAAGAGAAAAATTATACGCTCAAAAATTATACGTACTGGCTGTAATGTATAATTCCCAAATATGTCTTCTTAATAAAGTAGCCGCCATTTGCAAGATAGAAGCATGGCTTCACAGCATTTGGTGGATGGGAATTACAATGTATATAGAGAAGGATTTGCGTTTAGATCGGTACTTGCTCAGGTAGCTCAGTTGGTAGAGCACTTGGTCTAGAGAACCAAGGGTCCCGGGTTCAAGTCCCGGTCTGAGCGTATAATTTTTCTCTTCAAATATGATTTATCCATCATTGAGATGTACGAAATCAATAATAAAAACTTGGAAAAAGCCGTACTGGCTGTAATGTATAATTCCCAAATATGTCTTCTTAATAAAGGAGCTGCCATTTGCAAGATAGAAGCATGGCTTCACAGCATTTGGTGGATGGGAATTACAATGTATATAGAGAAGGATTTGCGTTTAGATCGGTACTTGCTCAGGTAGCTCAGTTGGTAGAGCACTTGGTCTAGAGAACCAAGGGTCCCGGGTTCAAGTCCCGGTCTGAGCGTATAATTTTTCTCTTCAAATATGGTTCAAGATCTTACTTTTTTATTAGGAATATTCCACAATACATTGTTCCTCCTTCAACCCAAAGTGATTTGTCACCAGAGGTTCCTGTCTAGATCATCTTGTTCCCTCAAATCTCTAGCTTCCATACTTCTCCTCACTCCACCTATCCAACATTCTCTAGGTCTTCCTGTTCCACTTCTTCCATTAGCTTTTCAATTAAGGATATTTTTTGGTTTTCTCTCTTCTTCCATTCTTATGAGGTGTCCATACCATTTCAAAAATTTTTTTTTCTATTTTTTCTAATATGTTTTTTTCAACTTGCATAATTTCCCCTATTGTGCTCTTTCTGACCTTATCCTTTCTTGAAATTCTTGTTGATCGCCTCCAAAAATCCATTTGTACTGCTAACAGCTTATTGGCTTGTTTTATAGAAATATAAAAATGTGATCACATTAAAGGATTTGGAGGCCCATGGGGTAATAGGAAATTAAGACTTCCTCCTTTTTTAAACAGTCAGTTTGAGATGTCAGCCAGGTTATCAGTCTTGTTAGAGGCTGAGTCAAATCCAGAACCACGATACTGCCAGAATGTTTAAACCAGTTTAAAAATCCTGACAAAGGGCTTAGGACAATAACGTGATAAGCCACGTATTGTTCTTTCTGATATATAAGGATTTTAATGTTTCAAAAAAATTATAAATACCATCATCATCATCATCATCATAGTACATTCACGAATTTAGGCCATTTGTTGACCTGTTTCGGCCTCAAGAGAAACACCATCCAGAAGTCTTTTGAGTGGACGTCCTGGTCTTCTTCTTCCTGCAGGTTGATATCTTAACATTAGTTTGGGTATTCTGTGATCTTCCATTCGATGAACATGTTGTATCCATCTTGACTTATAATCAGAAATTTTGTTTTCTAAAGATTCCATGTGTAATTCTTCTAAGATGTCTTCATTTTTTTTGTGATCTAGTAGTGTGTATCCTGCAGTCCTCCGAAGATATCTCATTTCAGCAGATCTAAGTCTCTGTATATCCTTCTGTTTCAACGTCCATACTTCACTACCATACAAAAGAGTTGGAAGAGCCAGTGTTTTATACACTTTCAGTCTTGAATGCTTTTGGACTAACTGTGGCTTGAAGATAGAATTTATTAACCCTAAAATTCTTAAAAATTTAGATATTTTTGCATTTACATCCTTTTCTTCTTCATATGAGATATTGCATCCTAGATATGTAAAATTATTCACCTGCTCCAAAATTTTATTGTCCAGTACAATTTTACTTCTGACAGATCTACACCTTGAAATGCCATAATTTTTGTTTTTTCTGTAGATATCTTTAATCCATATTCTTCTGTAATTTTGTTAAGTTCATACAGACCTTTCTGTAGATTATCTTCGGAATTTGCTTTATTATTTGGTCATCTGCAAACAATAGGGTGTTTAATTTTCTATTTTCTGATATTCTTATTCCAAATTTATATGTTTCGTTCCAGCAACATATTACTTCATTGATATAAATTGCAAAGAGTGTTGGGGATAGGGGGCAGCCTTGTCTCACACCACGATTTATAATTCCTTCTTCAGAAAATCTGTTATTTAATTTAATCTTCATGGTGTTGTCTTTGTAAATATTTTGTATGTTCTGCCGAAGTAAATTTGGTATATTTCTGTCTTCCAATATATTTAATAATAAATAATATAATAATAAATACCAATTGGGCAATATTGTTGTTAATATATTGTGTGTGTATATGTTTTAACTCATCACTGGTGCACTAACAAATGATTTTATGGATATTTCAATACATTTATTTGCTATCATTGTAATAAATGAAATTTCTTAACAGAATATGGCTAATCACGTTACTGCCCTAAGCCCTTCAATTCATGACTTTCTGGTTTATAATGAAATGCCTTGACCAATTTCATGCTGATATGTCCACTTTTTATAGAAATATGTGTGGGTGTTCTACTGGCACCCATTGCACTTTTTGCACTTTTGGTTCAGTACTGGACAGATAGATGTCATTAATATTGTCTAATTTCAATTCATGCAACACCTTGGTAGATCACTTTCTCCTTCTTCTTCCTTTCAAGTATTAAGCCAAGGCCTGATACAATCCTGTAGAAAATTTCCCTCCAGCGTTTCATACGACAGCGCAGAGATCTTCATCCTCTTGGTATATACTCGTAATTATAAACAGCTTTGGGGATCCAATTTGAACTCATTCTTTCAAGATGGTGTTTCCAATTTAGTTGGTACTGTTTAATATATTCGAAAATTGGCGTAGTCTTCAATTATTTTAAGATATCGGTGTTCCTTTTCCGATCCCATCTGGTGTAACCTGCTGTTCTGCGCATGAATCTCATTTCACAAGCCGTTATTTTGCTTTCATGTTGTCTTTTTAGTGTCCATGCTTCACTACCATAGGTCAACACTGGTCTAGCCAAAGTGTTATATAAACGTAATCTGGTGTTTTTTTGTACAAGGGATGGTTTCATAACTTGATTAATAATTCCCAAACCTTTATTATAACTAGTAATTTTTTCAGAGATATTCTTTTCATCCCAGATAGAGAGATAATATCCAAGATATTTAAATTGATTAGATCTTCTAAAATTTTATTCTGGAAACAGATTTTACTTTGTATGGGGTCCTTCCCATTAAATGTCATAATTTTAGTTTTGTTAATTGATATTTCCATATTTCCAGATCACTTCACGTAGTTTAAGTATTCTTGTATTGTGTACAGAGGAGAGAGGAGAGGAGGCCCTATAGGTTGAGTGTAGTGTAAAGTGTATTATATGAGGAATGATAACAAAGAAAAGGGAGAAGATGACATTCAGTGCCAGCATATAACCTATAAACTACCTAGTGACAGAGGAATCACTATCAACAGTACCATATGCCTTCATAAATAAATGAGAAATTTTTTAACATCTTACCTCATATTTTATGTTTCTTCAAACATGGGAACTAGTTTTCGAAAGAAGGATCTCTCTCATTTTCAACCGATATTATGACTACCAGATTTTTGTTGGAATCTCCATCAATAACGTTGCCATCTGGTGTTGATTTGATGAACTTTGAGATGAGGTCACGTTCATCAGGAATCTCGAAATTCATGGATCTAAATTTGTTCTTCAGAATATATATTTTCTCCCAAATTGTCAATTCTAAAGGTTTTTCCAAATGATTTAAAAGTAGGACTTCTTTTTCAATTTTATGATTCTCCAATAAACTATGTGCTGCAATAGCTGATTTGGAGAATCATAAAATTGAAAAAGAAGCCCTACTTTTAAAACATTTGGAAAAACCTTTAGAATTGACAATTTGGGAAAATACATATATTCAGAAGAACAAATTTAGATCCATGAATTTCGAGATTCCTGATGAACGTGACCTCATCTCAAAGTTCATCAAATCAACACCAGATGGCAACATTATTGATAGAGATTCCAACGTTTCCAACAAAAATCCGGTAATCATCATGTCAGTTGAAAATGAGAGAGATCCTTCTCTTGAAAACTAGTTCCCGTATTTGAAGAAACATTAAATATGAGGTAAGATGTTAAAAAATGATTCATTCATTTATGAATTAAGAACCTCATAATGTTATTTCCCATATTTAACTATGAACCATATGCCTTTTCAACTTAGATATTATGGAGGGATTTGCAATTTAATACAGGAATCGACTGGACATTCTAGTGATTAAAAATTGTGTATCTGGCCCGAAGACTGAAAAATTTTACAATTAAATTAATTTTACAATTAAAAATTTCAATTGCACTGGATATCAAAACTGGATCCACTAGACGGGAAGCAGGCATGCAGTCACATGATCCAACATGGAGAAGTTTTTATATAAATTAGTTCTGTAAAAATAAAAAAAAAATATTTCTAGCAGATGTCCAATTATATTTGACTATTTTACTCATGCCCCAAATGGTAGTCAATGACCAATCACATTTCAATGAATTTTGTTTTACAACCAATGAGAGTCGTGTTTCACTTCGCTCTTTATCGATTTCTCTATATCAGCTCCTGCTTTTGTGATAAAGGAAGCTCCTCCTTTTTAATATTCTGAATAGCTCAGAGCATTATTTTTCTCCAACAAATACATTGCATATAGGAAATAATGAACAGATTCCATGATTTAACTGAGTTGTATACTAAAAAAATAACTGTTTGATGTGTTTCATTATTTCTTCACTAGGGTGATTCTTACAATATTGCAATCCTATTTGGCAATAAATAATGTGATCAAGTTGCAGTGAATACACATAACCCCACATTTCTGATTTGTTTTCAAACATCGCCATTTACATTAAATATATAAATATTTTAAAATACTGGTAATTATATTTAAATAATTATTTTTGGGTAAACAGTTTAACTTTATTCTTTAAATAGTCCTAACAAATGCCACTCTTGATTTTCAAATCCTCTATGTAAATTCACGAGTTACAAATGATTTAGAAATCACTTGTGACATTACTTATGATAAGATTTTAGCCAAGTGGTTAAAGCAAGATGCCTTGATGCTGAGCTATGAAACTTACACTGGTTCGAGTCTCCATGGAGGAAGAAATTTTCTTATGGACAATGGGATCAGTGCCCACCCAGCATCATGAGGAATTAGGATAGCTATAATAAGTAACGACTCCAGGTTGAGAAAACCAGCTATAAGTGCTGGGGACCCAACATGCTAATCACATGTCACCCCTACTGGATGTGATTAACACATGTGGTAGGCTGGTAGGTCAAGGATCTTCTAGGTTTGTCGTTCTGTAGAGGTAATATTTTAGGTGTACTAGTATTTGGAAGAAATATTCATACCTGTGGTGTTTGTGCTTTTTCCACATTATCAACTAATTTCATTGCTGGTACTGTTCGAAGAAATTCCACTAATTTCTTACTATCCGTAGTTTTGCATCCTAATGTTTCTCCAAGTCGAAATGCTCTATCACGAGGATTTTGAACCAAAGCCCATGGATTTAACACAACTCCACTCATGGCAATTGCTCGATGAAACAAACCTGCGTAAATAAAATGTCACTTGATTATGAAACTAAAGAAACATGTTATAAATTGAGAAATGTTAAATGAATAATAAAAAATCATTAGAAGCCTTACTAGCTTTATAAAGTAATGTTAAATTCCCAATAAATGTCTTCTTAACTAAGAAGCCTCCATTTGCAAAGATAGAAGCAATGGTTTCAAAAGCATTTGGCGATAGGGAATTACAACGTATATAAGAGAAAAATTTGCGTCTAGATCGTAACTCGCCTCGGTAGCTCAGTTGGTAGAGCACTTGGCCCGGAAAGCCAAGGGTCCCGGGTTCGAGTTCCGGTCTAGGCGAATATTTTTCTCTTCAAATATATGTTATAAATAATCTAATTTAAATTTTAAAAGTCCACCGCTATGGTCTCGAGGAAGGGGTGGCTTCCTTGTCACGCAGCAGGCCCAGGTTCGATTCCCGGTCGGGACAGGCTCCTGGGTGAGGGGTTTTTCTGGGTTTTTCCTCACCTGTAAGACAAATGTCAGGATGCTTAGGGCCCAACCGTCCCCAAAAATCATCCAGCCATCATCATCCTTTACTGGTGTGTAAAGCAATGGGAAGCTACCACACCTATAATTCCCTAGTAAAGCTGCAAAGTATAGCATGAAAATGCTATGATTGCAATGAAAGACTTGCTCTTGAGCAGAATTATTATGGATGATGGATATTTTAAAACATCTTAGCCTTTCATAATTTGTGTCTTCATTAACATTTTTTCTATTGTCTAAGTGTCCCCATGGTAATTTTGACATATTCTTATTATGATTTTTAGCTGAATGAGTCATCTCTCCATCTTCCTTATGGCTAGTTTAAATATCTTGTTCTCAGATTATAATTTAATTATTAATAATTGATATTTGTAACCCAATATACATTTGTGTTTGGGTCAGACCACATCTTCTTGTTAATATGTTTATTATTATTAATAATAATAATAATAATAATTATAATAATTATTATTATTATATTATATAATTATAATAATAATTATTATTATTATAATAATTATAATAGTAATAATTATTATTATTATAATAATTATAATAATAGTTATTATTATTATAATAATAGTAATAATAATAATTATAATAATAAAATTTGTATTGTAAGCCCATGTTTTCCCTTTACAGAGATTTAGGCGCGTTTCAGAGGAAAATATTTAGAAGAGCGCTAGGTCCAGTAAAGGAAAATGGAAATTGGAGGTTGAGAAGGAATGACGAATTATACCTCAAGAATAATAAAGAAAATATAGTTAGTTTCATCAAATCCAAAAGATTACAATGGTTTGGACATACACTAAGAATGCCAAAGGGAAGATTGCCGAATGATATTTTGAATTGGAAGCCACAGGGAACAAGACCAAGGGAAAGACCCAAGGATCGATGGGAAGATGACGTAATTGAGGATTTGAGAGAGATGGGGATTTTTGATTTGAAATCTACTGCACAAGATAGGAAAAAGTGGCGTAAACTGGTTGAGAAGGCCAAGACATTCCACTGGAAGTCATAGAGCCTGACGAAGAAGAAGAAGAAGAAGAGATTTAGGCGCTCTCCCCCTATAGGGAAGAATTTGAACCATGCTAATTTAGTTACACTTGTTTTCGTATAGATGTTATTTTGAGTGGTCCGTGGTTCTGCCTCATACTGACATCTAGGAAACCAAGGTAGTACTAGGACGGGAAAATTCGGTAAATTTTGCTTAGAGGCCTTTTTATTCAGGCTTAAGGACATTTTACGAGCCTGAAAATCTTCAGACTTCGAACCCACAGTTTAAAGTCCCTCCCGGAGGACTTGCTCCTTGGATTTTTCCATCCTAAAAAATCCATCGACCCCGGCCGGATTTGAACCTGCGACCCTCGGGACCAGAGGCAAGGAGCATAACCACTAATAATAATAATAATAATAATAATAATAATAATAATAATAATAATATCCTCAACTCGTCTCCAACTCAAAGTCGGGTCGAGGGATGGGATGAGATGATGTCCCTCTAACTGATCTAATGTCGATGATGCTAGTTTAGAATTTCATCATCTGGAGACATTCAGGTGTATTTATGAATATCCTCTTGCTGGAATGTTGTGCTCTTAACAATAAGATTCTTTGATGTGGCAACCCCATTGTTGTTATTATCTTCATGAAGACTGAATTTGCCTATTGTTGGTCTGCCTCATTTTTGGATTAAAATATTTAACAAGGGAACTGTTAACCATTGCATGCCTTAACATACTTTGAAATGTCTCCCAGAGAAGCGTTGTGATGTATCAAGGTCATGTCCAAAAGAAATCTGCCACTTTTAACTGGAAGGCATTAAAATCCAACGCCAAATCTCTTATTTAAACTACAGGGAAGTAATACAACTCCTGACTTGGTTTGGATAACTCTCTCAACCTGCCGTCTGTGGTGCATCCCTTCTTACTCCATTCAATCAGGGACATCTATCTGCTTTGTATAGAGGGTTGCCATTGCTGGATTCGGGCTTTGATTTTTGTGCCTTGCAGTTAAGCAAGAGATAATTTTTTGGACTCGGCTTTGGTGCGTCACAACGCTTTTCTGGGAGAAATTGAAGGTAGGTTTCAGCATGCAATGGTTGACAGTTCCCTTGTAAGACAATTTTGTATGATATCATGAAAGACTATCATAAAAACATTCTAATTCTTCATAGAACTCATCCTTGATTCTGTCATGGGATTGGTATAGGGGGAAAAAATTTTCTAATGAAATTCTGAACATGTGTGGAACTACTGCTCATCTATCACCAAGAGGAATTTGGATAAATAGTGGCCTGAGGTTGAGAAATTCACTTATAACAGTTGGGGATTCTGGTATTGTTTACTGTGTGTCATCCCTATGATACATGTGGATGTTAAATTTGTAGCCAATAATAAACCAGGGTTATCTAGATCTGTTGTGTTATGGGGTTTGAGTAAATAAATATTATCTAATTTTTTTTAAATACGAAATTAGTATGATCTATCATATATTCGGAATCAGGATGCTAGTGAAGTGCTTTGTGTGGAGTGTAGCATTGTATGGTGTAGAGACTTGGACATTATGATGGAATGAGGAAATGCGACTGGAAGCTTTTGAGATATGGATATGGAGAAGGATAAAGTGTATGAAATATACAGACTAACTAAAAAATAAAGATGTGCTAGATAGATTGGATGAAGGAAGAAACAATGCTGAACTCATAAAGAGGAGGAAAAGAAATTGGATTGACCACTGGCTAAGAAGACACTGCCTGCTAATGGAAGTCCTAGAAGGAATGGTCAACAGAAAGAAGGTTAGAGGCAAAAAAAAAGACATCAGATGATGGGCAATATTAAAATAAATGGTTTGTATGAGGATACAAAAGGAAGGATCAGTTGAGGAAAGAGTGAAGAATGCTGAGTTTACAGTGAAAGACCTGTTCTTGGGCAGAACACTATATATGTATGTATACAAGGACACAAATATTGTCACCAATATAAAAATCAGATGGTTGGAGTGATTGGGTCACATCATCAGGGATGGACAATAATAGAATTCCTAAAAAAGAATTATTAGATGCTAAACCAAGTGGTAAAAGAAGAGTTGGAAGACTCAATTTACGGTGGTTAGAAGATGTCCATGATGATCTTGTGAAGACAGGAAATTACGAGATGGATGCAGAGAGCTTTGGAAAGAGGAGATTGCATGGCAATTCTTAAGGAGGTCAAAGCTAAACTAGAAGAGCTGTAGAACCACAGATGATGATTCATTAACATTATTACATGAATTTTAAAATCTTGGAAAATTTAAATCTTGATTGTTATAATTACTCTAGCACTGAAACAGTATGTTTCCAGATACAGATTTGTGAACAAAACATTTTCTACTAAGTTTCCTCTAAAACCCATTAAACAAGTTTATGAAATGCATTGTACAATATAACTTACCTTTTGATAAAGGTGAAAATAAATGAAAATGCACACTTCCAGCACCAGCACTGACACCAAAAATTGTGACATTTTTTGGATTCCCTCCAAACTGTGCAATATTTTGCTGAACCCATTTTAAAACCATTACTTGGTCCTTAAGTCCATTATTACTAGATGTTTCAGAGTCTTGTGTACTCAGGAATCCTGTATTATACAACAAACAATTAAATGAAATCAATTACCCATAGTTTACTGATTGAATAAAATAAAACTGTTAAAGTGTTAAACGATTTTCATATAATTTTTTTAATACAAATCCGTTACAGCTGTTTCAGTACTTTGTACCTTCTACTTTTTTTTTAAATTCATAGTTAATTGTCTGAAGAAAGTACGAAGTACTGAAACTGCTGTAACAAATTTGTATTAAAATAAATATGAAAATCGTATAAAATTTTAATAGTTTTATTTTATTTTATCACTAAACATAATGGATTTTCATCAAGTAAACACCAAATCAATTGATTACTTAATTACCCATAGGTTTAGTATCTTGTTATGGTCTCCTTTGTCATTCTAGGGAAGGGTTGTTGAAAAAGGTAGTTTTAATAAATTACATTAAAAGTGATCCCACCACAGGCCTCAGGAGGCCCTTGGGGTAGTAGGAGGTTAAGGCTCCCACTTTTTCTTGACAATTGGCACTTGATGTCAGCCGGGTTGTCAGCCCTGCGTGACGGCCGCCTTTACCCCAGAACAAGAGTCTGGTACTCATTTCAGTTAGAGGCTGAGTCGACCCCAGGGCCATAGTGCCGCCAGAAGGCTTGGGTCAGTTTAAAAATCCTGACCCCACCGGGACTCGAACCCTCGACCTTCCAGCTTGTAGCGCAGTGCCTTAACCACTACGCTACGGCGTGCCTCCAATAAATTACATTAGAAAGTAACATTATGAGGATCTTCTTAATAAATAAGATGAATCTGGAATCATCTTACCTCATAACTAGTTGTGTTCTATTTGAACATTTTGGTATATCATGTGTACCATCATCAAATTTTTCAGACTGTTGAATTTTACATTGTCGGCCTGGATGTCCGATGTCCAAAAGATTGAGTGGGAGCTGACATCCAGGGCTGACAACATAAAATTCAACAATCTGGAAAAGCTGATGATGGTACACATGATGTACCAAAGCATGTTCAAATAGAACACAACAAGTTATGAGGTAAGATGACTCCTTAATATTTCATTTTAGGAAGTAATATTTTGAGGTTATTTTAATTAAATTATTTTTAGTCTGATCATCTTACCTCAATATTAATGTTGATTTGTTCTTGAACATGTTTCGATTATATCATAACCATCATCAGCATCTTTAGTTTAAATAAACTAATAAAAACCAACAAAAATTAAAAAAAGCTGATAAAAATAAAAACAGGAATATATCAAATTGAATGTACGGGTTGTGAAGTGAATATATATATATATATATATTATATATATATAGGAAAAACAAAAAGAAACCTAAAAATTAGAACCAAAGAACACATAAGAAATATTAAAAATGGGAAAATAGAAAAATCTGAAGTTGCTGCTCATGTTTGATCTGAAAAACATAATATAAATTTGGACACTGACTCTTTGGGAAAAAAATCTATATTTAGAAGAACAAAAACAGAGTTATGAATTTTGAAATACCGATGGAGTGTGACCTTGTTTGGAGGTTCTTTAGCCAACCACAGGATGGAGCTGACATCGACATCCAGGGTGTGCAACATAAATCTAACCAATCTGGGCAAGATGCCGATGATGGTTATGATATAATCGAAACAAGTTCAAGAACAAATCAACATTAATATTGAGGTAAGATGATCAGACTAAAAATAATTTAATTAAGATGACTCCTTATTTATTAAGGCAGTTTTACTTAGTTTGATGACACACCATGTTTAAAAGACATATCACTGTTTATATAGTTTTACTTTTCACAAATATCTCATATATACTATTGATCACAACAAAACTAAGTACTTATATCAAGAAAGACAATTGATTGTGAACTAATGGTTCCCATGATTCCCTCTGGTTCCGAAGTTTTAGCAGGTTCAAACTCATCATAGGTTGATGACTTTTTAAAGGTATAAAAATCATTAATATAACTTTTATTGGAATGGAGGTAAAGTTTTGGACCCTGTGTTGTAGATTTGTAAAATGTGAAAAGCTTCAAGTTGAAAAAAAATCATTACACAGGAACTGCATAAACTTTGTGAAATCCTCACTTATGGTCAGAGTTTACAGAATAAACCTTTATTTTGTTAACTCTTGGATTATTGAAGAAGCTCAATTTCTTATGTCAACTTTTTTAAACATACTGGACTGCAGTGAAAACAATCCATACTTATTACTTATTGCATAGTGTTGTGTAATTTGACACAAATTTAAATAATTTCTACTTTTGAATTTTTCCATAGTTGTATTGAAAATATTAAATACATTAAATCAATACTGTATACCTTATAGGGTACACTGCCAATTTAAGGATTAATTAAATTGGTAGTATACATTGCCACAAAACAAACATGACTGCTGCTAGAGCAAATTTTAATTTTGGGTTTCAGGTAAAACCAAAAAAATCAAGTCCAATATGAATACAAATTAATAAGGAAATTTATATGCATATTTTAATGTATGCAGATGATCTGGTAATTATACAGAAGTCAGAGGATGATTTACAAAGAGCGATTTACATGTTGAATCAATTAGAACTCAATATAATCTTAAAGTTTCAACCTCAAAAAACTAAAATTATGTCTTTTCAGGCCAAAAATAGTAATCAATAATGAAATACTAGAACAGATAGCACACTTTAACTATCATGGTTCAGATATAACATATAGCTATGATTGGGATATACATAATAAATTAAACCGATATCAAATTATGTGTGGCACTGTAAGAAGAACCCTCCGAAAGACTCGAAAGAAAAACTCAGCTCAGGTTTTATAAAATTATGGCTGTTCCTGTTCTTTTATATGGATCTGAATCTTGGATACTTACAGAATAAAATATCTCTCACATTCAAGCTAGTGAAATGAAATTTTTAAGATCCGTAAAAGGATGTAAATGCATGGATAGATTACATAATGAATCAATAAGAAATGAACTGGAGATATTTTCAATACTCGACAAACCAGGAGAGCACAAACACCAATGGAAAGAAGATTTAGACAGAATGGATATTCAAGATTACCCAAAACAATCAACACACAAACTACATGGAAAAAGATCTTTGGGATGCCCAAGGAAACGATGGACTTGAGACCGGAATAGGTCGTATTGACCTAAGTCTGGAAAGGAAGAAGAAGAAGGTAAAAACCCCACTTCTGATGGTTGGATTTTGCTTATTTTTTTAGAATACCTTCCTCGTTTTATTTCAATATCATCTACTGAGTTTCGTTTGCAAAATATCAAAATTGCAACTCCTAAAACAATTTTTAAATTTTCGTTTCAGATGAACTCCTATCCTAATGGTATGATTTTGCTGGTCATCAAACTTGATCTTACTTTTTTTAATTGATTGCTATATGCCAAATTTGGTTTTGATAAATATAAGATTGCAGCCGCTAGAGGGTAAACAGACATATATTATAAATTATGACTATGGTAATTTTTGGTGTCTACCACATAGGATCGGTGAAGTTCTGTAAAACTTTTAAAAAAATCTTTTCATGAGAAAAACCCAATAGTTTGATTCCTTCTAAACTCGCTAAAATGAAGCCTCTGAGCAAAATATGTCAATGCTTTCAGGAACAGATTTTAATTGTGACATCAATAACCTGTGATGTTAATGAGCGTTGTCAAATAAGATACTAACAAAAAGAACTCTAAAGGTAAAAAGAGAGAGAGGAGTAATAGAAAATTAGGCTATTCTATGCCACCATTTGAAGATTTGATCAGAGACCAAGTGACTTTTAGCATCATGTTCCACTGGAGCCAATTACCAACATATTTGCTCCCATATAAGGGGATCCTATCCCAAGAGTCCACATATATTAGTGGGCAAGTTAAGGTGAGAAAAATGTGCAAGTCAGTGTTAGTTTGGGCATGTAAGGGTGAGAAAATGGGCGAGTTAGTACACCAGAATAGCTTAGCGTTCACTTGTTTGTTAGCAGGTTTTTGTGATATGTAGGCTATACTGTCTCAGCAAAGACTAATACACATTTTACATTGCAAATATGGTGATTTTAGGTTAGTTTGAGCTCAACTTCTCACTTTATTGTAAGGCATTTTTCACGTTTTTTGGGGAGAAATCAACATATGCGAGTATATTTCTATATATTAAATTTGGGAATTTTTAACATTATGAGGTTCAATTCATAAGAATTAAATTAATTGTGATTATTTCTTACCTCATACTTCTATGCTGATGATGGTGACAAGTTGTCGATACTGCAGTGCTGTATTTAAAGAAATATAGAAGTATGAGGTAATAAATAATTACGATTAATTTAATTCTTATATATATTTCTCTCAGATAATTATCTGAGATAATTATAATTATTCACATACTTCAACAATAAATTGTGTGCTTTTTAGTTTTTTATTTGAATTTGTGTTAGTGGCATAAAATCCCTGAAAATTATTTCACTTTTCTTTGAAAAAGCATTTAGAATTTTCTTTATCATATATCATTTGATACATTTAGCATTTAGGTCCTGTTAAAAATTTATTTTAATATCATGATTTATAATTTTTAACATTCTGAATTTTTCATGAGATATTCCATGTCTCATCTTATATTTAGTTTAGTGTGTAACGAATATTAAATGAACAAATTAATTAAGATGATAAAAATAACCCTGGGCATACAATGATTACTTATATTTATACATAAAGCCCTTTGCATTTTGTTTTAAAGTATTATTTAATTGTTCCTGCTCCTAAATTTCACTCTTTACAAATCTGTAACCACATAAATTTAACACAAAGCATTCTTTATATTAAAATGTTCTATGGTTATTCAATACAAGTAATACTTGAAAATGAATATATTTCTTCTTCTTCTTCCTTCCAAGTATTAGGCCAAGGCCTGTTACGATCCTATAGAAAATTTTCCCTCCAGCTTCTTCCGGAAAATTCTCGTATAAGACTTGAAAGCATAATAATAGTCCCTTCGATTGGTTGCTGGCCAAAGGAAGGCAAGACCAGTGATGGGCCTGCCATCTTATAGCCTTTGGTTAGGCTTTTCTGGAGAGGAAAAGAAAATAAAGGAAAGAAGAAATGGAAGAAAGGAAAGACTCCCTAGCCCTCGGATGCCCTAATAGCGTCGGGGGTCGAAAAAACAAGAGTTAACCAAGAGAGGTTAGATAGTAAAGTTAAAAGAGTGCAAAACACAAGTAAGTGGAAGAAATGTTTTGCTCGGCTTGGGCACCTTGTGGTCGCCATCCACATATCCCCTAGATGAGGACCCCTGAGGGAATTAATTAATTTATTTTGAAATACTTGAACATCTTTGATGATACCACAGCTAAGATCTTTTGATTGTGGCATGTATATATATATATATATATATATATATATATATATATATATATTAAAAATATATTTTTTTGACATTTGGCAATGAAGGCAAATATGATATGAAAAGAAAAAAGAATGCTTGAGTCGGGATTTGAACTCGAGTCTCTAAAGTCTGTACTTTTAGCGCTCTAACCAACTGAGCTACCCAAGAATTCCAAGACAAACATACAATTTTCTAATACATGTAGTATTCTCAATTCACACAAGAGGTAGCGGAAAGATCTTCCGACTGCCATCTAGCGGCTAACATAACAGTTAAGCAAATTATTAAAGAGAATATTTACTTTATAGCAGTAACGCTTGTATGTATAGATATTATAAATATATTTTTGACATTTGGCAATGAAGGCAAATATGATATGAAAAGAAAAAAGAATGCTTGAGTCGGGATTTGAACTCGAGTCTCTAAAGTCTGTACCTTTAGCACTCTAACCAACTGAGCTACCCAAGAATTCCAAGACAAACATACAACCTTTAGCGCTCTAACCAACTGAGCTACCCAAGAATTCCAAGACAAACATACAATTGTATGTTTGTCTTGGAATTCTTGGGTAGCTCAGTTGGTTAGTTGTATGTTTGTCTTGGAATTCTTGGGTAGCTCAGTTGGTTAGAGCGCTAAAGGTACAGACTTTAGAGACTCGAGTTCAAATCCCGACTCAAGCATTCTTTTTTCTTTTCATATCATATATATAGTTGTCTTTATAAAGGCAATTGATATTATTCATGTAGGCATCTTGTACAAATTTGTTGATAATAATTTTTTAATAAATTATGAAACAATGTTGATGGTAAAATGAGTAACAGTAGTAAAATTCCAAACTGATGACATAGGAAAACCATTGTCAATGTGTATGACTCTAGGGTCTTAGAGAATACAAGTAACAAACATTATTGTCTCAGAGCATTCATTTAGAAAAAAATAATGTTAATAATAAAGTTATAGAGAACACTGTTTGAAGCAAATAAATAAATCTGATTAAAATTACAGGGGGAGGAAACACTATGAGGTAATTATATTAATAAATGAGTTGGAGAAAATGTTTTAACATCTCATCTCACAAAGTTGCGTGTCTTCACGATTCACAATACCAGTTTCAAAAGTATAGTATTACTTCCATCTTCAGTCAAATTCCAACTGTTGAAATTTTGTCATTAACATCATCTTCTGAACTGCCATCTGGTGTAGATTTTATGAACTTGGAGATTAAATTATTCTCGTCTTGGGGATATTGAAATTCATTGCTTTATATTTATTCTTTTGAATGTATATCTTTTCCCAAATTGTTAATTCCGAAGGTTTCTCCAAATGTTTCAAAAGTTTAGAGTCTTTTCCGATTTTATGATTTTCTAGCAAACTATGAGCTGCAATTGCCAATTTTTCAATTTCACCATTTTCAATATTTCTAAGGTGTTCTTTTGTACGAATTTCTAAATTCCTTTTAGTTTTTCGTATATACTTTATTGCAGTCATTGTAACTGATTTCGTAAATTCCAGATTTTTTACTATCTGGGACATTAACTTTTTTATTGATTACTAGTAGATTATCCAGGCTACATTTGTTAATCGGTGCTAATGTGATATTTAATTCATTGAAGTCTTTTGATGGAGGCTGGAATGAATACTTTGGAGGGCAAGGGTTATATAATAGTTTAATATTTTTAGGGAAAATAAATCAATGGTGACAATATAACAATTTAAAAACATTTTTTTTATTTTTTGTTATATGGAAATTTGTTAAATATTTTTTGAAATTTTCTGTGTGTTTCAGGATGGTAAGTAATTTTCTTGAAATGTTAATTTTCTTTTGAATCAGGTTGTAGGGTGGTGTATTTTTAAGTCTTTTTTGTTGTTTGAATCTCTTTAACTTATTTATTATTATCTCATTTCCAAAACCAATTGACACAGCAATGTTTAAAATGTGATTGAATTCCTTCTTAAAATTTTCTTCACGTAAGGGGATGTTGGTTAATCTGTATACTAAACTGTTGAATATTGCATGTTTATGAGCAATATGATTAATTTAATCTCCAAGTTCATAAAATCTACACCAGATGTCAGTTCAGAAGATGATGTTAACGACGAAATTTCAACAGTTGGAATTTGACTGAAGATGGAAGTAATACTATACTTTTGAAACCGGTATCGTGAAGACACACAACTTTGTGAGGTGAGATGTTAAAACATTTTCTCCAACTCATTTATTAAAATAAATCTGAACTCACAATCTAGATTAACACACACACTCTCACCACACACACACACAAACATATATATATGACATGAAAAGAAAAATAAATACCTGAGTCGGGATTTGAACCCGAGATATCTAACTTTATACGTTAGCACTCTAACAAACTGAGCTACTAAGGAGTCCTAATACTAACATTTATCATATATATATATATATATATATATAGTCCACCGCTGTGGTCTCGAGGTAGCATGCTGCCTTGTCACGTAGTGGGTCCGGGTTGATTCTCAGTCAGAGACAGGCTTTGTGGGTGATGTTTTTTTGGGTTTTTCCTCACCTGTAAGATAAATGTCAGGAAGCTTTGAGGCCCAAAAGGTCCCTCAACATCATCTGGCCATCATCATCATCAACATCATCATCATTATTATCATCCCTCTGTGTGGAAAACAATGGGAAGCTATCACACCTATAATTCCCTAGTAAAGCTGCAGAGCATACCATGAAAATGCTATGACTGCAGTGAAAGACCTGCCCTAGGGCAGAACACTATAGAAAAAAAAATATATACATACATTTGTTTTAAATAATGATTTTTTGGTAATATTATATTAGATGCAGCTTCTAGATTTTGTTGTAGTTTTAAAAATTACCTAGAGCTCCTAATCGATAGTTGAAAGTAACAAGCACAACATCTTCATTCATAAGGTACTCAGGGCCACATATCCTTATATTTCCTGATCCCATACAGAAGCCACCTCCATGGATCCAAACCATAACAGATTTTAAATCATCTTCATCTCCAGAAGGTACCTAAGAATAAAATACTTCCTTAATCTGATTGGATTAATAACATTAAAAATAAAAAAAATCTTAGGAAGTGTTTCATTACATGCTGCTTTAGAGTTAATGTTGATGATTGAGTACTCAAAAATATGTACAACAATCAGTGGCGGCTCACAACTAAATTATTTGTGAACATTTTTTATTATATTGAACTTTTATAGGAAAAAATCACTATGAAGTTTAATTTAAGATTAAATTAAAATACTTCATACCTCACCTCATATCCAGTCTTCTAATTATACTGCAGTGAAGCATTGACAGCTTTATCTTTAGTAATATTTCATTGACTGATGTTATAAAATCAATTCACGAGATACTGCTGAAGATGAAGCTGCCAATGCTTCGAAACTGCAGTATAATTAGAAGACTGGACACGAGGTCAGATATGAAGTATTTTAATTTTTATTATACTTAATTTTTACTAAAAAAATTATAAAATATTCTAAGTGAAAGTAAACTAGGCAGCTTTGTCCATATGAGTCCTTGAGTATTAAAATGGGCCATATCCATTGTGTCACATTCCAAGAAAATTGAAATTTTCTCCTTTATATTGGTTTAAATCATGTATTATAAGTAATATAAATGGAACACATATTTTATTATTTTAATAGATACTTAGTAACTCTAAAAGAATACATTTACAAACGTAAGTATACTCCTCAGCCATCAGTAGATGTGCTCACTTGTAAATGCACGAAAATGAAACAAAACCCATTTGAATACCTAAGGGTTCGTATAATTTCTATAGCACACATTCATTTGCTTGTTATGATGAGGTTTTGTCATATAATTATAATAATTAATGGATTACTACTATCCCGTTCGTCCCATTGCAGGGACATGGGTGCTTCCCTAGTGGGAAGTTTGTTAATCAGACCAATTTAGTTCATCTTATTTCCCTTCAGATGTCATGAATGGCATGTGGTTAGCATACCGATCCAGTAAGACATCTAGTGGGTAACAAAGGTATTACTAGGATGATGAAAGTCGGTAAATTTTGCTAGGATGCCTCTTTTTCAGACTTAGTTCTTTTAAGAGCCTAAAATTATCCGGTCTCGGGACCCATGACTTAAAGTCACTCCCAAAGTATTTGCTCTTTGGATGTTTTCATATTAAAATATCTATCGACCCCGGCCGGGTTGGAACTTGCGACCTCGAAACTTGAAGCAAGGAACTTAACCACTAGACCATCACAGCTGACTTAATTAACAGATAATATCTATAAATTATTAAATAGCAATATGATACTAAAACAACTCTGCTTGAAATTATCTCGCATACTGATGTGAAGAATGAAAAATAAGCTAAGTGATATTACAACCGATTTGGTGTGAATTTTGCGGTACTTTCTTTTTTAAAAAATATTTTGAACTAGCTCAAGAAACAATACTTTTAACATTCATTACGAAACACCGTTGAGATCACTATGTAAAAGTTAAAAATATGAAATTGGCACCTGAGATCTCATTCGTTCTAAACTCCAGAATTAGAAGATGGACACACATTCTTCGAAAAGTCTCTAGAATATTTGACAGCTGTAATAGTTGAGGACAACTGATATCTCAGGTCGTCCACCGCTGTGGTCTCGAGGTAGCGCGCTGCCTTATCACGCAGTGGGCTTGGATTCGATCCCCGGTCGGTCGAAGTTTTTTTGGAGTTTTTCTTCACTTGTAAGACAAATGTCAGGAAATTTTAAGGCCCAAACGGGCCCCGAACATCATATGGCCATCATAACCATCATTATTCATAATCAACTTAAGATTAAGGACTCTTCTGGCGCATCACTGTCATCATCATCACCCATCATATCATCGGGGTAGCCCTAACCCCGTCTTCCAGGCGTCCCAAACTCAGAAGTGGGTTACAATTACGCCAATGTCAGGATAGTATACCAGAAATGTCGAAATGCCAACCTGAGGCATTGAATAAAAAAAAAACTCTTTCAAAGGAAGTCAACATATAGGCCTAAGTTTTTTATATTATGGCCAATAGATTCCTCACGTTAAACTTTGCAGATTAACGACCCCTGTTTTCGTCCAATTAGTATTTCTGTATTGTCCGAATAATAAAAGTTAAAAAAAATATAGTTTTTTATTGCCTACTGCTAGCTAGCAATAAATATTTTAAAAAATTAAGTTAAACAAGTAAAATGCCTTGTATTTTTTATTCGTTAAGTCCGGTAAACCTGGAGTTGGTTTATCTTGTTGTATGATGTAATTTTTCTCGTGGAAAATCTGCACGAAAATGATATCTGTGGCGGAACCAGTACTCGCATATTAAAGTGAATTCTGCGTTTCCAATTTATTAATGATTAATGATAATTAATCGAATTATTAAGTTAGTGAGATTTAACGCACGCGTAACCGTGTTTGGACTCAAATGAATGGTTAGAATATTAGAAGTTTGAATAAGAAATCATAACGAGTATAAAATACTTATAAATGTTAATAGAACATGACAAAGACAATAATATAGAAGTATATTTATTAAGTATTAAGACAATTTAACATATATAGGAAACAATTTGCATGTAACTCATGACTTCATGGCCTCACTGTACGATATCTGGCTAAAAATATATTTGTATGAAGAAATAGTGATGAAGGTATGACACGTGTGAAAGAATCACGTTCGTCATCGTATCTAATTATTACCATTGAGTAATCTCGTGTAATCGGAGTTATAAGTTCGCAGTTAATAGACGCAGTTAATTAAAATAAGGAAATATAATCATTTCTTGGCCAAGCGCTTCCTCCACAAATCAAATCTTGTATAATTAACAAGTCTATTTTAATAAACCTGATTTCCTTGTTATGCCATAAAGTTGTAGGCTACATCAGCTTTTAACATTCATCGGTTCGTATAAATTCATGTTACCAAAAAGAAAATCCCCGCCCTAGATAATATAATATGTTCACCGAGCTCTCCGACTCAATTCGAAACCCAATTTATCTATCTTGTCCCGCGCCGTAGCCGAGTGGTCAAGGCAAGACACCTTGCCGCAGAGCCACGGGACTTGCGCTGGTTGGAGTCCCCATGGGGGAAGAAATTTTCTCATCGAATATCGGCCAGTATGGGACCGGTGCGGTGCCCACCCAGCATCGTGAAGAATTTGGGTAGCTACTATAAGTAACGGCTCCAGGTTGAGAAAACCAGCTGTACCGGTTGGGAGACCCGACAATGGCTGGATGATCGTTTACCTATGTGATTAGTACCTCTGGATGTGAGGCTAGCAGCCGGCTGGTAGGCCAAGGGCCTTCTAGGCCTGTCGAGCCGTGGAGTTTAGTTTAGTTTAATCCATAATCCATCCTATTACATTTTTTGCATGCATTATAAATTATGTAGTCACTCACATTCATTTTCAGGAACTTGACAAAGTCTATCTGTCTGTAACACTTTAAAACGCGTGGTAACAAATTAATAGGGCATTTGAAGAGACTTAGTACCGGAATTAAATATTTTCGTTTCCACAAGTAATATGTGTATGCTACTCATTTTTCAGTTGTGTTATTCAATTACGTAAATAAACCTTAAATTAATTGATTGCTATAACTGATAAGCGTACCACATAATTTTATTATAGACTATATTATTTAAAAGTAAAGTGATCCCACAACAGACCCGGAGGCCCTTGGGGTAGTAGAAGGTTAAGGCTCCCACTTTTTCTAGGCAATCGGCACTTTATGTCAGCCGGGTTGTCAGCCCTGCGTGACGGCCGCCTTTACCCCCAGAACAAGCGTCTGGTACTCATTTCCGTTAGAGGCTGAGTCAACCCCAGGGCCATAGTGCCGCCAGAGGGTTTGGGTCAGTTTAAAAATCCTGACCCCAACGGGACTTGAACCCTCGACCCTCCGGCTTGTAGTGCAGTGCCTTAACCATTACGCTACGGCGTGCCCCCAGACTATATTATTTGTTGTTTGTAAAAATAAATTACATAAAGTAAATTAAATTAAACATTATGAATTTACAAAAATATATTTCGAAAATTTTATTGTTAAACAACTCGCGCTTTATCTTTCAACCAATCAGGTTTCTTCGTCAAAGGAACTCTTCATGAACCAATAGATCGAAACTTCATTCGATCAACCAGATATAGATTCTAGTATATGTGACGTCAGAATCCTAGTTAGCTGGCAAACAGTAATAATAATCAAGCTTTAGATACTAGCATCTTCTGAGAACTATACACCGAAAATATTATATGCGCATGCGTGAATTCATCTCTCACGAAACTGTTAGTGTTTACAGGGATAGCATGTGAATATAAAAGTCTCCGTCATGCTGAATGCGATAGATAATGTCAGAATGTCAGATGACACAGCGGAAGTTTAAATTTTAATGTCATACGTAATCGATTTAAATAAAATTTGTCATATTTATTATTTTAATCCAAAATTATGAATATAATAATAACCCCAACACTGCTGGGGTAGCTGGTGTTGCCTGCACGCCACTTCATACAAGAGTGAGACATGCTAGTGAATAATCTAAACAAATAAAATTTATTAAAATGCTGTTTATTCTAATAGTGAAATATTTAATTTGTTCCAAGTGACTTGTTAATTCTTCCCTACATGATGATCATGTCAACCGCTGTGGTCTCGAGGTAGCGTGCTGCCTTGTCACGCAGCGGGTCTACGTTCGATCCCCAGTCGGGGCAGTTTTTCTGGATGAAGTTTTTATCGGGGGTTTTCCTCACCTGTAAGACATATTTCAGGAAAACTTTAATGCCCAAACGGTCCCCGAAATCATATGGCCATCATCATCCTAATCATTATCATCATCATCATCATTCTTCACCGGTGTGGAAAGCAACGGGAAGCTACCACACCTACAATTCCCTAGTAAAGCTGCAAAGCATAGCATGAAAATGGTATGATTGCAGTGAAGGACCTGCCCTCGGGCAGAATTACTATGGATGGATGATGATCATAAAATGGTTTGATTTAGCATAAAATTATATTGCCCCATATATATATATATATATATATATATATATATATGTGTGTGTGTGTGTCAGGATTGCCATATCCAACATACAGTAAGGCATGTTAAGGTTCACTGCATATCATTAAACTTGGGATCAAGTTATCGGTTACCTGACAACTAAAGATCTAACTCGGTGACGATGACAACATACCCAAAATAAATGTTCAGTTTATAAATTCTAGTCCTTACAGAGAAACAATTTTTTTTTTCTGTTAAAACCAATCAGTACTTCTGAAATTCATTGTAAAGCACCGTTGAGGTTATGTAATAAAATGTACAGTAAAAGCTCCTTATTCGCGGGTTAAAAAATTGCGACACAGTTCCTGTATTCGCGGATCCAGTCGGTATATTAAAAGGATTAGTATCCGTTATTAACGCGTCGGCACCGTATTTCACGTGCCGCTATGTCCGTTAGCCTAAATGCCGCCCTCGCCACGATCGGCGTTTTATTGTTTAAACTTGTCATTCGTTGCAATAATTTTGATTGAATAACACATGTCTCTTCTGCTTTGTTGCCAATTTATAATGTCGAGTAAAATGAAACAAAATTAGTTGTGAACCGGAAAAAAGTAGTGTTGCCGCTTAAAAGAAAAAACAGAAATGCTTGGCTGTTTATGCGTTGGCTAGTCGTTTGCGTTTTTAGTATAAGACAGATTTTAGAAAAGAAATGGGAATATAATGGTACTGTACATCAACTATACGTAGACTTCAAAAAAGCATATGATTCAATTAAGAGGGAGAAGTTATATAGTATCCTGCTGGAGTTCGGAATTCCTAAAAAGTTAGTTAGACTTATACGAATGTGTCTAAATGGCTCAAAGAGTAGGGTGCGTGTAGGCAAACAGTTTTCAGACACTTTTGAAATCCAGAATGGATTGAAGCAAGGAGATGCACTATCTCCTCTACTATTTAATTTTGTACTAGAGCATGCCATTAAATCTTTAGAGAATGAGGAAGGCTTACAACTGAATGGTATTAATAAGCTGTTAGTTTATGCTGATGATGTAGTACTTTTGGCCGATAGCGAGGAGATACTAAAGGCCAACACGGACACACTATTGAGTAACACTAAGAAATTAGGACTGGAAGTAAATATCAGTAAAACTAAATATATGGTCACACGTAGAAATTCAGTATATAGTGGAAATGGACAGCTAATGACAAATGAGGGAAATTTTGAGGAAGTGGCTGAATTCAAATACCTTGGAACAATAATCACAAATAGGAATGAGATGCACAAAGAAATTAAACATAGGCTCAATTCTGGAAATGAATGCTATTATGCATTGCAGAGACTTTTGATGTCCCAACTCCTTTCAAAAAACGTTAAGCTGAAAATATATAAAACTATTATTCTACCAGTTATATTATATGGGTCCGAAACATGGACTCTTACTTTAAGGGAGGAAAGGAGATTACGAGTATTTGAGAATAAAGTTCTTAGGAAAATTTTTGGACCAAAGAGAGATGAACAGACAGATGAATGGAGAAGACTACATAACAATGAACTACATGGTCTTTATGGGAAGCCAGATATAATAAGAACAGTTAAGTCTCGTAGACTGCAATGGGCAGGACATGTTGCGCGTATGGGGAATAAAAGACGTGCATGGAAACTTCTTGTAGGAAAGCCAGAAGGAAAACGTCCAGTTGGTAGACCAAGGATGAGGTGGGAGAACAACATTAACTATGATTTGAGGGAAGTAGATTATACAGGGAATGATTGGAAAACATTAGCTCAGGATAGGGATGTATGGAGAGCTTATGTCCGCGCGGCCATGAACCTACGGGTTCGATAATGCCAGTGAGTAAGTAAGTAAGTCGTTTGCGTCTATTTTACGCTGTTTCAATTTTAATGAATCAACTGTACAATTCATCAAGTAATCCGAAGACAAAATAAGGAATTCTGTGGCTGAATATCAATCTGAATTGAAAGTGGTAAAACAGGAAACAATTACCAATTCTTTAAGCCCTTGCCTAAGCCTGACAGTAATAATTAATAGAAATTGTTCAAAATCTCTCATTAATTGGTTTTATTTTGATATTTTTTATTTTATTTCAGAACCTTGGAACATATCCCCTATATGCCCATACAAATTACGATTCCACATTCGCGGCATATTTGCGGAACGTAACCCCCGCGATTAAAGGAGCTTTTACTGTACTAGATTTTATATATCAGTTGTCCTCAACTAAATAACATTTTTGTTTAAAAATCTTCAAGTAGTTAAACCTATGAAGGCCCTTTCAGAATCATGTTCCATCTTCTGTATTTCATTTGAGTACCAGGCCTTCATAGTTTTAACTACTTTAAGTTTTTTAAATAGAAATTTAATTTAATTGAGGACGACTGATATAATAATAATAATAGCAGCGTAGTGGTTAAGGTACTGCGCTACAAGCCGGAAGGTCGAGGGTTCAAGTCCCGGTGGGGTCAGGATTTTTAAACTGACCCAAACCTTCCGGCGGCACTATGGCCCTGGGGTCGACTCAGCCTCTAATGGAAATGAGTACCAGACGCTTGTTCTGGGGGTAAAGGCGGCCGTCACGCAGGGCTGACAACCCGGCTGACATCTAGTGCCGATTGTCTAGAAAAAGTGGGAGCCTTAACCTCCTACTACCCCAAGGGCCTCCTGAGGCCTGTAGCGGGACTACTTTACTTTATTAATAATAATAATAATAATAATAATAATAATAATAATAATAATAATAATAATAATAATAATAATAATAATAATAATAATAATAATAATAATAATAATAATATAATAATAATAGCTGTATTTTATCTGGCAGAGTTAAGGCCTTAAGGCCTTGTCTGTCACTATACCAGGTTTTAGAAAATGCAAAAACAAAAATAGTCTTACATCTAAATTACAGTAAACATAAACGATTACATGTTATAAATATATCAGGTACTTATTTTAATATTTTATGGTTTTAAACCATTGAATATATTTATCTTTTAGCATATAATATATTAATCTTGCAAGTTGTTAATACTGAAAGGCCGTTAATGTAGTTTAATTTTTAGACGCCCAAAACACCACTAATCATCTGTGATTGTCACAAGTGAAAATGGCTTGGATGACAAACCCTTTTATAGATTTAGGTAAATTTTTTTCACTCACCTCATATTTTTCTTCTATTTTTTAAACTAGTTTCGGTACTTTACACTTCAGTTCCATCTTCAGTATTTTCGTGATCGTTGTTCTGACTTCTTTGAAGAGCCGGGAAATCAGGCCGTTTTCGCCGGGAATTTCAAAGTTCATTAATTGTTTCTCCTTTCGTTTTTTTAAATATATATTCTTTTTTCCAAACAGTAAGTTTAAAAAAAAAGAAGACAAATATGAGGTGAGTGATAAAATGTTACCTAAATAAATAGTACCTCATAGTGTGAATTCCTAAAATAAGTAACCCTTTATAGATATTGTCATGTTACGGTATTTAAGTTTTTTTTTTGTGAACAGGTTTATGCCTAATAAAACAGCAGGGAGGAATAAGGTGATTAAAATGTATTTGTTACATATGTCTTATTCTGAAAGTTGATTTTACCTTAGGTGTGTAAACATTAAGATACAGACAGTCTTCTTCCCCCTTATATACATTATCTATTACATCGTCAAACTGTGGAGCAACAGATCCTTCAGATAAAGCATCACGCACTCCTTCCCATGGATCGACTGGTTGAGGAGCCTGTAAACAAAGACAATAGTATATTACGCTGCGAGGTTGGGATGTGGTTTTTACAGAATCGAGGAAAAATGTTTAAAACCCTCGCTATCGCTCAGATTTTAAACATTTTTCCTCTTCTGTAAAACACTTCACAAACGTGCGTTGTACATTATTTTTTGCGCGATGGTGTTTTCAAAATAATAAATAATAGTAAAATAATAACGTCTTTGTTTGGAAATATTTGCGTCCAATATAAACAATTGACTAACGTTAACAGTGTGGGCAATGTTTATTAGTTGAAACAACAGGAGGCCTTGAGAACAATATTATTGATAACATGGCCACAAGTACGTATTTGTTTTATATTGTTTCATATAAATGTCAGTTAATTTAAAATGCAGTGATTTATTTCGTATAATATATATTAACACTATCTTTTGGATATTTTTTGTGTAAATACATTGTACGTAGTATACATAGAGAGCAGTGGTTTTACTTCCCGCACGTGGGTGTAAATGTAATATTACAGTATAGTTATTTAGGTTGGCAACCCCGAAATGTAGGAAGTTGAACTTTCAATCATGGTCGCCATTGCTGTAGGTACGACAAAACGAACTATCACGCAAAATTTATCATAAGTAATGCCACGAGTGATTTCCAAATTATCGATAAATTCACGACTCACGAAGTGAGGAGTGAATTTATCTAGAGAATTTGGAAATCAAGAGTGGCATTTGTTAGGACTATTTAACGAATAAAATTAAGCTGTTTACTCACAAATCATTATTTAACTATAGTTATTTTAAAATATTTATATATTTAATGTAAACGGCGATGTTTGAAAACAAATGAGAAACGATAGGTACGCTTCTACTGCTTCTTTTGTTTATCACTGCAACCAGATCATACTATTTATTGCCAAAGGAACGCAATATTGTAAGAATGCTCTCTAGTGGAGAAAAAAATGAAACACATCAATCTGTATATTAATTCATTTCTGATGTCGTATGATGTAAATATGACAATTATATTTTTCTCGATTATTACCTGGGAAAAAATACATTTAAGAAAGTGCAAACAGTGGTTTCTTTTTTTGGTGGTATAATCAATTGCTACAAATGTTGACATGTAAGCACTATTATATACAATCCTGGTAGCCGTATTTGTTATAGGCTCAGTCACTGCAAAATAACGGTCAGACCTGTTCAGAATATTAAAAAGGAGGAGCTTTGTTTAATATATGATAATCCTAACACTGATAAATATTTCGTGAAACACGACTCTGATTGGTTGTAAAACAGAAATCATTGAAACGTGATTGGTCATTGACTCCCATTTGGGGCATGAGTTAAATAGTCATTATTATTATTACTGTGTGTAATAAAGTGATCCCACTACAGGCCATAGGAGACCCTTGGGGTAGTACGGATTAAGGCTCCCACCTTTTCCAGATAATCGGAACTTGATGCCAGCCGGGTTGTCAGTCCTGCGTGACGGCCACCTTTACCCCCAGAACAAGCGCCCGGTATTCATTTCAGTTAGAAGCGGAGTCAACCCCAGGCCACAGTATCACCTTTCGGTTTGTAGCGCATTACCTTAACCACTACGCAACGGCGCGGCGTGCCCCAAATTATTATTAGGCCTACTATAAATTTAATTTCTTAGTAAAATTACAAGCAACAGAATCAGCAAACGTTAACATGTAAGTCACATTATATAACAATTCCACCGCTGTGGTCGTGAGGTAGCGCGCCACCTTGTCACGCAACGGGCCCGGGTTCGATCCCGGTCGGGACAAGCTTCCTGGCGAGGCCTTCTTCCAGAGTTTTTCTCACCTGTAAGACAAATGTCAGGTAGCTTTGAGGCCCAAAAGGTCCCCGAACATCATCTGGCCATCATCATCATTCACGGTGTGGAAAGCAACGGGAAGCTACCACACCTATAACTCCCAATAAAGCTGCAAAGCATAGCATGAAAATGCTACGATTGCAGTGAAGGACCTGCCGTAGGGCAGAACACTACAAAAATATAACAATTCTATATCACTGTGTGGCTAGAAATTTAACTATGAAGTTCGATCCTCATGAGTGAAGATGTTTCTACATTTCTTCAGCTTAATCTGTAATTTGTATATTGTGCTGATTGACTCTTGCAGAATAATTAAAACATTATATATTATATTATTATTATTATTATTATTATTATTATTATTATTATTATTATTATTATTATTATTATTGGTGGTCTAGGCGTTACGTTTCTTGCCTCTGTCCCGAGGATCGCGGGTTCAAACCTGACTGGGGACGATGATTTTTTTATGATGGAAACATCCAAGGGGGAAAAAATAATATGGGAGAGAGACTAACTCTTAGGTCTCAAGTTTGAAGATTTTTGTATTCGTAAAATAATTTCAAATCTAAATTAGCGCCTCTGTGTAAGATTTGACTTTTCCAACCAATTAATACAGATGGGAATTTGTAACAATTTTTTAAAACTATTTTCATGAGTGCAACCTCCATAGCTTCTTTCCTTCGGAAATCGCATTGAGCGAGTTTTACTGTATATACCTTTCCGCTTTATAAAATTAAAAAAAATAAATTATGTAGAAATATCCTTCCGTTTCCGTGTTGGACAGATTCCGTTTTATGCAAAATAAATACACGTAAAATTACTTTTATTTCACCGGGACCAATAAATTTGTTCACATTGGACAGATTTCCGGATTAAACAAGTTTTGCTGTACTTTTTTTGAAGGAACACCACCGATTAACCAGCCATCGTATCCGCTGTAGTCTCCATGTATCGTGCTGTCTTGTCACGCAGCGCGCCTGGGACAAGTTTTCTGGGTGATGGTTTTTTCGGGTATTTTTCCTCATCTGTAAGATAATTGTCAGGAAACTTTTAGGCGAAAACGGTCCCCGAACATCATCTGGCATCATTATCATCATTAACATATTCATTAAGTTTAGGATTAAGGCTTCTCCTGGCGCATCATTACCATCATCACCTTTCATATATCGGGGCAGCGTATCTCCGCCTTTCAGGCGCCCCAACCTCAGAAGGGGTTATAATAACGCCATGCCAGGAGAGAGCACCAGAATGTCGAAATGACAACATGGTGGCATTGAATAAAAAATAACTATAAGGAAGTACATTTATGCTGGACTGATAGTAAACAACTGTTACGTAAGTTATGTTAAAATAAGAATGAACGGCTTCAAAACGCAGAGTCCCTGTTATGTTATTATTATTATTACTTTAAAACTGAAAGAAATATAAAACTGTTTCTGCCCCAGTTACATTACATGGGTGCAAAACGTGGACTCTTATACTTTAAGGGAGGAGATAATATTACGAGTATTTGAGAAGAAAGTCTTAGGAAAAATTTTGTACCAAAGAGAGATTAACAGACAGTCGAATGGAGAAGACTAAATAACAGTGAGCTCCACGATCTTTAAGGGAAACCAGATATAATAAGAAAAATTAAGTCTCGTATACTGCGGTGGGTAGTATATATGTCAAGAATAGGGAATGAAAGAGGGACATGGAGACTCCTCGTAGGATAACCAGAGAGAAATTGCCTAGTAGGTAGGCCAAGAATGAGGTAGGAGAATAACAACCATGATTTGAGGGAAGTAGATTATACAGTGGATGATTAGAAAACAACAAGTATCCCTCTTTAAATATTTAGGATGTGATATCAGCTATGGAGGGATAAAGATATTGAACATAAAACTCATCAGTTTCAAGCTATTTGTGGCACAATAAATGGAATATTAAATAATAAAGCCCATAAACAAACAAAATTAAAAATTTTATAAAACAATGGCAGCCCCTGTCCTTTTGTATTGGAATGAATCTTGCATTATCACTACCAAACAAGTAAGTAAATTCCAAGCAGCCGAGAAGAAATTTTTAAGAAGAGTAAAAGGATGCACTAGAATTGACCAGATAAGAAACGAGGATATCCGTGAAGAACTGCAGATCTACTTCATAAAATAAAATATATTTAACAACAAGATTCAGTGTAAAGAACATGTAGAAAGAATGAAAGAAAGTAGATTACCAAATAAAATCTTACATTATTTTCAGAGAGGAAGAAGAGATGTCTGACGTCCTCGGAAGAGATGGTCTTATATCTGTTAGTGAAGACGGAACAGGCAACTAATGCCTAAACCAGGTAGTGAAGAAGAAGAAGATGATTAGAAAACATCTCGGGATACGGATTTATGGAGAACTTATGTCCGCGCAGCCATAAACTTACAGGTTCAATAGTGCCACTGAGTTAGTGAATTATTATTATTATTATTATTATTATTATTATTGTTATTATTGTTATTATTATTAATGCAGAAAGAAGTATAATGGGTGAGATTGAACACAGAAGACTAATATGGTATGGGCATGTAAGAAAAATGCGGGAGGGAAGACTACCAAAGGCCATTTAGGCCTATACATGGAAAATTGAAAGAAGGAGCAGAAAAGAGAGACCAAGAACAACCTGGAAGAATAACATTAAGAATTCAATGAGGAAATTTGGTGTAACGGATGAAGACACAGAGGAAGAGAACTATGGAGAACTTTAATTAAGGGAAATTTGTGAAGGCGTATTACAAACTGTTAGTCTATAAGTCCGTAGTCATTTATGTATTTTTAAAACTCGTGTTAATTATTAAGATTGGTTGGAGAAAACCTTCAATGATGAGGGGAAATTCTCTAAAAATGAATGAATTATTATTATATTATTTCTAACTTACCTTAAATCTAAGATGTCCTAAAGGAGGTTTAGCGTAAGGAATGCCAGTAAAACTGTAATAATATCCACCGAAAAAACACTTATTGAGTGTTTTCTTCCCTCTTAAGTACCCTTGTGCCACTTTTGCATAAGTATATACGTCCATATTAATTAATCAATATAATTAATCTCAATAAGTATTATAATACACTTACGCTGTCGAAACTGTAATATTGAATTAGAAAAATAACTGAAAAGTACTAGAAACGTCTGTGAAATATTTTCATCACTTCTAACCACACTGAGAAAGTCTTTGTTATTTCTATTCAATTGTCACTTGCCGCTAGATGAAGGACAAAATGTTTGTCAATAGTAACGTTTTAGATGACTCAATCACCTTAAGGCACGTCACCTAAATTATCACATTCCGTGAATAACCAATGAAGCGATGAAGTTAAGACATTGTAACGGATGTTTATTCAGCAAATAACTTCGACAACCTTGAATCCATGTACTGTAAGAAAAATGCGCATTGATATACAGTAAAACTTGTTTAATCCGGAACGTGAATAATGCGGAAATCTGACCAATGTGAACAAATTTACTGGTCCCGGCAAAATCATAGTAATTTTAAGTGTATTTATTTTGTATAAAACGGAATCTATCCAACGCGGAAACGGAAGGATATTTCTACACAAGTCATGAAAAAAATTATAAGGCGGAAAGATAGAGAAATAAATTAGTTTCCTCTTTATTGAATTCCCGTTAGCGAATTAACAAAAAATATGATTCTTGCCGCCCGCGGCGGGTGAAGTAGAGTTTCTACCTGTATCTGGAATTTTCTTTCGGCCTGCACACCGTTTTGCGAAATACAAGTTCGTTTAACAAATATTTGGCGTGTGGCATTTGTCTTACAAATAATCAGTACTTACTTACTTACTTACTGGCACTACCGAACCCGCAGGTTCATGGCCTCGCGGACATCCTGAGCTAATGTTTTCCAATCATTCCCTTATAATCTACTTCCCTCAAATCATAGTTAATGTTATTCTCCCACCTCATTCTTGGTCTACCAACTGGGCGTTTTCCCTCTGGCTTTCCTACAAGAAGCTTCCATGCAAGTCTTTCATTCCCCATACGTGCAACATGACCTGCCCAACGCAGTCTACGAGACTAAACTGTTCTTATTATATCTGGCTTCCTATAAAGACCATGTAGTTCATTGTTATGTAGTCTTCTCCATTCACCTCTCTGTTCATCTCTCTTTGGTCCAAAAATTTTCCTAAGTACTTTATTCTCAAATACTTGTAATCTCCTTTCCTCCCTTAAAGTAAGAGTCCATACAAATAATCAGTGCTCTGTATAATTAGTTTTAAGATCCGCCACCGATTGTGTACGTATCTTTCACAAGTAGCGTTCTGAATTTACGGAATAAAGATGGCTAAATCGTATGTATCATTGTCATTAAACGAAAAAAATGAAAAGTGATTGAAAATAAAGAAAAAAAAACAAACTCTCAGTACGCGAACTAAATTTAAATGTGGAAAAAAACTCAAGTTTGTGAGATTTTAAAACAAAGAAAAAATAACGAACGAAATGAAGAAATAAACGAGGTATGTTTTACAAGCCTACGATCAAAAAATCTCCAAATTTCCGGACCGATGCTCCAAAGTCAAGCTCTAGCTGTTGCTATATCCCCAAGGGAATAACGATTTCAATGCATCTTCAGGTTGGTTGTGGACAGTTTTATAGGATGACACAATATTGTGTGGAATGAAACTTTCGGGGAATCAAAGGATGTGGACGAAAGTGTAGTTAGTAAGTAGAAACCGAAACTGCATACTTTATTTTCAGGATACGCGCTTAAGAGACATTTTTAACGCTGACGAAATGGGACTGTTTTTTCGAGCGTTAGCGCCGAAATCGCTCGTACTTACTATACTTCACTTTCCAACGCCAGCGGAATTATAATTAATCCAAGGTACATAAAAAGACATATACGGTGCTCTATAATCTAAGATTAGTTAATTTTTTTTGTAATGCGGAATGTTGTCTAATGTGAAAAAAAAATGGTCCCATGCGATTCTGCTTTGAAAAAGTGTTTATTACATCAATATTAAAATGAATATCATGAAAAAATATGTTTTTGGCCGTATGGCCTCTGACGGTAAGCCCAAAGAAGATTGTTTCGATCTTTCCACCGATGTTTCGCTCTTCCTTGGTCCCTATGTCCAGTTGGAGTAATTGGAATACCAATTTTGGAAGTCTTTTCTTTTCATTCTCCTAAGATGATTTTAACGTTATCGTCTGATATCTTTCTATATCTTCATTTAAACTTGGTAATCCAAGTTTTTCTCTGACTATTTAACTCGTGCCCCAAATGGTAGTTAATGAGCAATCACGATTCAATGAATTTTGTTTTACTACCAATGAAAGTCGTGTTTCACTTCGCTCTTTATCGATTTCTCTTTATCAGCTCCTCCTTTTGTGATAAAGAAAGCTCCTCCTTTTTAATATTCTGAACAGCTCAGAGCATTATTTTTCTCCAACAGATACATTGAATACAGCAAATAATGAACAGATTCCTTGATTTTACCGATTTGTTTACTAAAAAATAAATTAATAACCTATAATGTTGATTATAATATACAGTTTGATATGTTTCATTATTTATCCACTAGGGTGCATTCTTATAATCGCTGATTGTGATCCTATTTGGCAATAAATAATATGATCAAGTTACAGTGAATATACATAACCTCACATTTCTGATTTGTTTTCAAACATCGCCGTTTATATTAAATATATAAATATTTTAAAATACCGGTAACACTATTTAAATAATAACTTTTGAGTAAGCAGCTTAATTTTATTCGTTAAATAGTGCTAACTAATGCCATTCTTGATTTCCAAATCCTCTTGATAAATTGGAAATCACTCGTGATATTTCTTATGATAATAGTGTTCCATTTTTTATCCAGTCTAGTAACTCCTAACAGAGATCGTAAAAGCTCATTTTGCTCACTCTAAGCTTATGGAATTTCTCTGATTTAAAATCGAAATTTCACTTCTGTATTTTAGAGCAGCTTTTGATATAATGTTATGTAATCTTAGTCATATATCTGTCCTCATTTGAATGCAGGCTTTCACGGCCGGTAATCATAATTGAGTGATTCCGGGTTATGTCCTCATTTGTTTACCAAAATGTATTCTTATTACCCCTTTCATTTTATATTTTTGTAATTTTGAATCATTGTCACTCTTATGTTTTGCAAATACACTTCCTAAGTATGAGAAATCAGATACTTGTTATAAAATGTTTCCATCAATCTAAATTTTCACCCGTTGTACGTTTTTTCCACACATTGCTGTTGCTTTAGAATTTAGATTATGAAGTGGAAATTTCCATATTATATTTGCTGGTAATTTTGAATAATTGATACGCTGCTAGGGTAAGCTACTTGTTTCCATTCTTGAACTATTCTGTTAATATATATATAATAAGAATGGACAAAGTTCACATAAATATTGCTGCATTTTAAATTACAGAACTTTCGTTCCAAAAGATTACATTTGTACAAGATGTTCGTGTAAAACTTTATGCAAAATTAAAAGCAAAATGAGGCGCATGGTGTACAGTTAAAGCAAGGCAATTTTTTTTCTAGATGTTGAGTGGAATGATTAAACCTTCTGTGGTCAATCTGAAGGATAGAGAACTAGAAATAAAATAGTTCAAACAATATTATATGCTGATGATCAAATAATATTATCAGATTCCGAAGAAGCTTGCCCTAGCAGCGTATCAATTATTCAAAATTGTCAGCTAATATATTATGGGAATTTACACTTCATAATCTATTGTCTTAAGTATAACCCACACTCACTTACGCGGTCACCCGCCGCGCATAGCAAAGTGGAATGGATGATACAACTTTTAGTGAAGGACAAATGTGTCAACAAACTCAGAATTCGCAAGCGGCGGATTACACAATTAGTTTACAAACACTACAATTAGCTACTTCATATACTTGTCCGTTCATAACAATATTCATCATAATCAAACACTTAAGGTTTAGGCTTTTTATTAGCCTGTTCCTATTTCCTCCAGATGAGTCTGTAGTCTCCATCTTGTCAGTGGTCGTTCAATGTCTCGTTTACCCCTCGGTGTGTAGTTTAAAGCCTGACAAGGGATTCTGTCCTTTGTCATTTTTCTTACATGCTTTAGCCAATTTTGTTAGTATTCTTTAATTTCCTGTGTTTATTGCATTGCATTTTTTCCTGATAGATTCATTTTTTATAAGATACATAAGTGTTACTCCCATTATATGTCTGAGATATTTAATTTGTGCTGTTTCCAATCTTTGTGTGTCCCTCTTTATCAGTATCTACATTTCACTGTCAAATTTTAAGGCTGCTTATGCTGTGATATTGTGAATGAGTAATTTTGTAAAGTAATTCATGTTTCCAAAAGTGGCGTTTAATGGTTCCGTTAATTTTATTATATGTTTGTATTTTGGTATCTTAATCAGTTTTGAATTCTGATATCAAATTGCTTAGGTATTTAAAATTAGTTACTTGTTCAATGATATTGTCCTCTATTGCAATTCTTAATATGATTTTCTCGCACATGACCATCGATTTTGTCTGTTGACATGAAATTTTCATATTATATCGTTTTGAAATATTATTTAATGTATATGCCATGATTTGTAATTCATCTTCTGATTGTGCTAGTAGTAGTTGGTCATCCACATAGAGAAGAGTATTTAATTTATTTCGCCTTGTTAGGTTCAAACCACTCGATATTTGTCCTTGAAATTTCTGTATAATTTTTTTATGTTAAATAATATAGGTGAGAGCCCACAGCCTTGGCGTACACCTTTACTGAAGTTAACACGTTCAAAGATGCTATTATCATTAAATTTAATGCAAATATTTGTATTTTTATAAAGACTTATTATTTCATTTATCTTTTGTTTTGGTATGTTGTATTCCTCCATAATTTTCCATACCTTAACATGTCTCTGTTAAGGTTGTCATAGGCTTTTTCGTAGTCCATAAAGAGGATACATAACGGTAAATTGAACTTCTTTCCTCTATTATTTATTATACATATTATTATAATAAAACCTAATAATTCAACATATATCAACAGCTGATTGATATAATTCCGTTGTACCCCCTAGTTTTCACAAAGTTTACATACATTACAATGGCTACTATCATAAACAGTGTATCTTCAATATAATTACGTTTTTCGCTTATTATATTAATCCAGGCCTTTTTGCGCACCCGTCAGAATCATTGTTTCCTTCTCTTAATTCATAGTTAAAAGAATATGAACAGTTAAATGTTTAATGGCCACCAGCATTACAACCATAGGATATGTATTATATATAGTAAAAGTAAAGTGTTCCCACAACAGGCCCGGAGGCCCTTGGGGTAGTAGGAGGTTAAGGCTCCCACTTTTTCTAGACAATCGGCACTTTGTGTCAGTCGGGTTGTCAGCCCTGCGTGACGGCCACCTTTACCCCAGAACAAGCGTCTGGTACTCATTTCCGTTAGAGGGTGAGTCGACCCCAGGGCCATAGTGCCGCCAGAGGGTTTGGGCCAGTTTTAAAAATCCTGACCCCAACGGGACAACGACCCTCCGGCTTATAGCTCAGTGCCTTAACCACTACGCTACTGCGTGCCCCCATTATATATAGGCTATATACATTTTTTTCACCACCGCACCGTCGTGGTTTACCTGCCTCTCAAGCAACGAGTTAAATTTCTGGTTGAATCGAATTTCCTGGTTTGAGGTATTTTAAGTGCTTTCGCAAGTAAGCCAGCAAATTTAGGCTACAACTTCCCTCATAATTAAATTTTTCCAGTGTTTATCACTGCCAATTGTAAGATTAAAAATACCGCACCGATGTCAGGCTTATCTCTATTTCGTTATTTTATGACAATTCTTTGCTTTTCTCTATGGTCTTCATCTGTTAACTGAGAATTTAAATGTTGAAATTAAAGATACATTATAGTCGGAAAGATAGGTTTACGGAGTAGAATCCAGTTGCTATGATGTTAGGTAGGTGGTGTAAGAATAGAGCATCTCTCTCTCTCTCTCCTCTCTCTCTCTCTCTCTCTCTCTCTCTCTCTCTCTCTCCCTTCCTCCCCTCTCCCTCTCTCAAGTGTCCTTTAATCATAATTCGATGTCGTGGCACTGAGAGCAATCTAGTCGAATCACTAGCTATCTCTATAGCTATGTGCAGATCGAGAGAGAAGGCCGAACTTCTTCACGACCACATATGAAATACAGAAAAGTCGACTGACTATATGACAATTACAGTTAACTTGTAAACATTAAGAAATAAAAATGTTGCTTTATCTTAAGTTTTCTGCTGTATTTATTTAACGACATTATTAAATTAACATAACTATAGTGATATGGAATTGAGAAACAGTCAGGATTTAGAGCAGGTCGTTTCACAACCGACAATTTATTTTGCATTATCAGATAATAGAAAAGAAAATGCAATATGGACAACCTTTGCACCTACTATTTGTAGATCTTGAGAAAGCATACGACAATGTCCCTATAGAGAAACTATGGATTGCTTTAAGACGTATCGGAATTAAGACTATAATAATTAAAGCTATACAAATTTATATGACAATTGCATATCTAAAATTGAAATTGGCAGAAAATTGTCACATGGTTTTACGATAAATAAGGTCTTCGTCAAGGTTGTTGTCTATCACCGACTCTGTTTAAAATATATGTACATGAAATATTAAAGAATTGGAGGAGAAAATGTTCAAGCATGGGAATTCCTATTTCAAACAACAAAACTTCATACAACTTACATTTTGCAGATGATCAACTGTTAATTGCACAAGATTATGAAGATTTAGAATATATAGCTAGAAAATTAATAGAAGAATACGAAAACTGGGGATTAATTTTGAACATGAAAAAAAAATATCAATTGATGAACCTAACAAGTTTAATTTTGGAGACTGGAGAAAAAATGAAATCTTGTAGTGAGATCACATATTTAGGAATTAAAATAAATAAAAATGGGAGTTATGAAGAGTAAATAAGAAATAGAAATAATAAAGGAAAATTTGCAATTGCTTGCCTCAATGGAATATTGTGGGATAAAAATATAAGTAATAAAAATAAAATGAATATCATATATATCATACAGTTGTTAAAAGCATCATTACTTATGGAGCAGAACTTTGGCCATTAACAACAAAAACAAATAAGTATCTTTTGGCAACGGAAATGGATTTTATACGAAGGGCAGCAGGAATTTCAAGAAGAGAACAAATTAGGCACTCAGTTATAAGGGAGAAAATGAAGATTGAAGACACTATTTTAGATTATATTAAAACTCAGCAATTAAGATGGTACGGACATGTCCAGCGAATGGAAGAGGATCGGCTACCAAAATCTGTTTTGGAATGGAAACCTGAGGGAAGACCTAAAACCTCCTGGAGTCAGGGAATATGTTTATACATGAAGGAGAAACATCTACAACCAGGAGATTGGATGGACCGACAAAATTGGCTATTGGGAATCGGACGATGTCAATGACATTAATCAACACGATGACTATGTCATATTAATTGACATAAGTTGACGAAAATATTTTTTAATTATATTTAATACGTATGAATTTTCTTATATAAATAGAATCTCAAACGTCAGAATAGTTAAAGTAGCTAGGGATAAATTCCCAACTGGGAAAAGAAATAGCCTATTGGACGCCCGAAAAAATTATGGGAAGATACAATTGAGGCAACATTGAAGAGGAACAGACACCTTGTCAACATTGGATGGAAGAAGAAAATCTTCTTAAATAAATATACCAAAAACAAGAATATGTAATATATTTAATACATAGGAATTTTCTTAAATAAAGATATCAAAACAAGAATATATAAGGCAGTGATACGCTCAGTATTGACCTATGCCTCCGAAACAAGAGCAGATACCGTTAAAACAAAACAAACTTTAGAAACAAGTGAAATTAATATTCTGAGGAAGATTTGCGTAAATCAAGAAAAAATAAAATTAGAAATGAAGAAATAAGAAGGCAACTGAATATTCAGGCTATCCATTCGAATTCAACATGAATCCCGCACACAGAATTGTATGCATAGCAATTTACCAGAGGATGGGAGGACACTTGGAAGACAAAAAAAAAAAAAAAAAATGTAGGTACTCTTAAATCTGGATGGAACAGGTCATGGACCTAAAACAAAGAGAAGGTTTTTTTAGTGACAGACGGATTTAATCAATATGTTTTGAAGACTTTTTATAAATATGATTGTTTGTTAGATTTATACAATCTAAGAATATAAATATTTATGCATTATAAGACAATGGTGGTATCTATTTGATGAAGAAATCGAAATAGGACTATCTTTTTTATGTAAGGATTTTATTTTTGTTGCATAACATATTATGATTGATATTTTTCGCAATGTGACAACACTGTAAATTCGTCTCTTAGTAAACTCCTATTTCTCTACCAAACATACAAAATTTTGAATACAAAATAATGTAATAAGTATTCAATTGATTTGGCGTTTACTTGATGAAAATCCATTTAATTCATTATTTAAATAAAAATAAAACGGTTAAAATTTTATATCATTTTCATATAAATTAATTAAATAAAAATTAAACTGTTAAAGTTTTATTTTTATTTAAACAAATGTAATAGAGTCCGCTTTAGAGTCTCAGTAAAGCACACCAGCCTCGTGATCCGATATTCACCATGGGCTAGTAGTTTCTGACAACTGTTCATGAGGTCCCGGGTTCGATTCCCGGTCAAACCATAGGAATTTTTCCTTAAAAGGAAATTATTCCTGTGGGTGCTCTTGGTCTGGAATTTGGGCTAAGTTTAGGTTAAGAACTCTCCTGGCGCTTCATGATCATTTATCACCCATCATATCATCGGGGTATCGTAAATCCGCCTTCTAGGTGCCCCAACTTCAGAAGTGGGTTAAAATTAAGCCAATGTCAGGAGAGAACACCAGAAATGTCGAAATGACAACCTGGGGCATTGAATAAAAAAAAAAATAATTTATCCCAGTGCACAGCGGATAGAATTTTTGGGCGATGAAGATTCAAAGAAATGGTTTTCTTTGGAGGGGGAAGAGTAGTCGTTGCTGTGAGGAAAAATATGGCACATTAAAGTTTCCTGGCTTAATTTCATATTGTAGGATCTGGCGTCGCTGTTAAACTCTTAGCAGAACTGAGTTACATTTTTCTGCGTAGGCCTATACCCTTTTGTCCCACATTGATACGTGGGTGCCCCCTATCGGGAAGTATCTTAACGCTACTAATTTAGTTACACAATTTATTTTGAGTCTGTTTATCTTACCTCAATATTAATGTTGATTTGTTCTTGAACATTAACATTGAGGTAAGATAAACAGACTCAAAATAATATAATTAAAAGAACCTCAAAATATTTATTCCTAAAATAAAACATTAGTTGCACATGTTTTGGTACAAATGTCTGAGTGGCACGTGATCAGCTTTCCGGCTCAATAAGACATCTAGTAGGTAACTAAGGTATTACTTGGATGGATAAATATCAATTAAATTTTGCACAGAGGCCTTTTTATTCAGGCGTGCGGTTCTTTTACAAGCCTAAAAAATATTTAGATATGTGACCCACGGTTTAATATCCCTCCCGGAGGACTTGTTCATTGCATTTTTCCATTCTAAAAAAACTCGTCGACCCCGCCGAATTTGAGCCCACAACCCTCAGGACTAGAGTCAAAGAACAAAACCACTGGACCATCACGGCCGAAAATCAATTATATTTGTATAGTAAATAAACATGTTGTTCATTTCCTATTTTTAATTTGCATGAATAATGAATTACGGATATGTAGCTATACATTTATTTCTTCTTCTTCTTCCTTCCAAGTATTAGGCCAAGGCCTGTTACGATCCTATAGAAAATTTTCCCTCCAGCGTTTCATAGGACGGCCCAGTGATCTTCGTCCTCTTGGTATATAATTATAAACAGCTTTGGGGATCCGATTTGAACTCATTCTTTCAAGATGGTGTTTCCAATTTAGTTGGTACTGTTTAATATATTCCAAAATTGGCGTAGTCTTCAATTCTTTTAAGATATCGGTGTTCCTTTTCCGATCCCATCTGGTGTAACCCGCTGTTCTGCGCATGAATCTCATTTCACAAGCCGTTATTCTGCTTTCATGTTGTCTTTTTTAGTGTCCATGCTTCACTACCATAGGTCAACACTGGTCTAGCCAAAGTGTTATATAAACGTAATCTGGTGTTTTTTTTGTACAAGGGATGGTTTCATAACTTGATTAATAATTCCTAAACTTTTATTATAACTAGTAACTTTTTCAGGGATATCCTTTTCATCCCAGATAGAGAGATAATATCCAAGATATTTAAATTGATTAGATCTCTCTAAAATTTTATTCTGGAGACAGATTTTACTTTGTATGGGGTCCTTCCCATGAAATGCCATAATTTTAGTTTTGTTAATTGATATTTCCATATTAAATTTGGCAGCTATTTTTTGTAAATTATAAATTGATCGTTGCAAATCATTTTCGGAAAGTGCCAGAAGAGCTAAATCGTATATTTACATTTATTTCAACCTTAAAAACGTGGCCCCTGTAGAGTATTAAGAATAAATTGAATTTTAATGGCATTACATACGTACCGAGCTATTCAGAAAATTAAACCATGTGTTTAAGTACTGTACATGTAAATACAAGATATCCGTGACGAATTACAAATAACTAGTGTGATAACAAGAATAGAAGAACATAGAAATAAATGGTTTGAACATGTTAGTAGAATGAGTGAAGAGAGGATACCTTATACTTACTAACTTACTCACTGGCACTATCGAACCCGTAGGTTTATGGCCGCGCGGACATAAGCTCTCCATACATCCCTATCCTGCGCTAATGCTTTCCAATCATTCCCTGTATAATGTACTTCCCTCAAATCACAGTTAATGTTATTCTCCCACCTCATTCTTGGTCTACCAACTGGGCGTTTTCCCTCTGGTTTCCTACAAGAAGCTTCCATGCAACTCTTTCATTCCCCATACGTGCCACATGTCCTGGCCATCGCAGTCTACGAGACTTAACTGTTCTTATTATATCTGGCTTCCTATAAAGACCATGTAGTTCATTGTTAAGTAGTCTTCTCCATTCACCTGTCTGTTCATCTCTCTTAGGATATTAAATTACAATCCACAAGGACATAGAAGTCGTGGACGACCATTTAAAAGATGGAGCGAGTAACTATAATATGGAGCCGGAACAGGTCAGAAATGGTCTAAACCGTGACGGTAGATGATGATGATGATGATAAGTACTTTTCCGTTTACTTGTCATAATGTCTTAATAATCATTGATTAATGGAATTCGACCTTTAGATTATTAAAAGTTAATATTTACGAATTAACTACAACACTAAGCCAATATTATATGAACTCATGCGATAACCTTCAAAATTATAATAGATTGTGAAGATAATACTATTTACAAAAGATATTACAATCGGGATTAGTGTAATGGAAAGCACCAGTTATTCCATAAGTTTGCATCTTGACCAAGGCATCTTGTCGAGGAAAACCATAGCTACTCAGAAGTAAAATGAATTTTTATATTTCTATATTCCTGTAAGGAAAATGTATTAATTGAAGACTGAAAGTTAATACCGTTGCAGCGGGCCAGGATTAAATTTCCTGTCGGCAACTTCCTGATAGAAATTTTCCGGAATACTCCTCAAGACCAAAGCGAATGTCAAGAATTTCGGGCCATAATGTTCCTTAAAAATTACCTGTTTCATAATTTTTTGTCTAATGTCACCAGGTTGTCTTTTATGACATTTCTGGTTTTCACCCCTGGCGGAATTGTAATCCATTTCTTAGGTAGGGGCACTTGGAAGGCGGAGTTACGTTACCCCGATTATATGATAGGTGATAAATGATAATGAAGCGCCAGAAGAATTCTTAACCTAAACTTAACCTAAATTCCAGACCATGGGTAACCACAGCAACCCTTTAAGGAAAAATTCCTATGGTTTGACCGGGAATCGAACCCGGGACCTCATGAACTGTAGTCAGAAACGCTGACCTCTAGCCCATGAGGCTAGTCAATGTTTCATAATTGTAGTCAACGATAATATGTATTTTGTAATTAAGTAACGAAAGCAACCATTTACATTTTCTTCTTCTTCTTCCTTCCAAGTATTAGGCCAAGGCCTGTTACGATCCTATAGAAAATTTTCCCTCCAGCTTCTTCCGGAAAATTCTCGTATAAGACTTGAAAGCATAATAATAGTCCCTTCGATTGGTTGCTGGCCAAAGGAAGGCAAGACCAGTGATGGGGCTGCCATCTGATAGCCTCTGGTCAGGCTTTTCTGGAGAAAAAAAGAAATAAAGGAAAGAAGAAATGGAAGAAAGGAAAGACTCCCTAGCCCTCGGATGCCCTAATAGCGTTGGGGTCGAAAAAAACAAGAGTTAACAAGAGAGGTTAGAGAGTAAAGTTAAAAGAGTGCAAAACACAAGTAAGTGGAAGAAATGTTTTGCACAGCTTGGGCACCTTGTGGTCGCCATCCACATATCCCCTAGATGAGGACCCCTGAGGGATTAATTCACAATAGTACCAGATAGTTGTACTAATTAAAGACCTCGATGACGTCTGTCCACAGATATCGAAATGTTCAACTTAGAGATATAATATGCTATTTCCCATAGGTTTAAGAATTCAAGTCCTGTGATTTTGGATGAAGTATGTACACAGGGTACTTACTGATGATTGTGGTTGTTCATCACATAGGATGTCGTGGTACTGAAAGAGGACTCTGAGACGCTGTACGTCTTTACGGAGAGAGAATGCCTAATTTAACACATTAGAGAGAACACATTATTGTCTCAACCTAATATATAATTATGTCCACCGCTGTGGTCTCGAGGTAGCGTGCTGCTTTGTCACGCAGCGGGCCCGGGTTCGATTCCCAGTCGGGACAGGCTCCTGGGTGAGGTGTTTTTCGGGGTTTTTCCTCGCCTGTACGACAAATGTCAGGAAGCTTAGGGCCCAACGGTCCCAGAAAATCATCCAGCCATCATCATCACCCTTATCATAACCAACATCATCCTTCACTGGTGTGGAAAGCAACGGGAAGCTACCACATCTATAATTCTCTAGTAAAGCTGTAAAGCATAGCATGAAAATGTTATGATTACAGTGAAGGACCTGACCTCGGGCAGAATTACTATGGAATATATAATTGGGATTTGACCATTGTAATTAAATTTATGTAAATAAGAAATAAAGTTTTAAAATATGCCTAATTAAGAGCTGTCACATAAATATGTCACACGCGTTGCTAGTGTTATTTTTTCTTGATATTGCTGTTTTTGTCCAAAGCCCTTAATCCTCGTAAATATCCTTAAAAATTATATTCACAACGCTTGTGTCATAAATTTTGTATCGAATTTTAAGACATAACTGTATAGTTGCTTTGAGGACAAATACAAAAATATGTTTACTTTCGTGATTTTTTAGAAATTGGAAATACGCTATTCCATTATGATTAGAATGGTATTTAATACATATATTTAATTTTATAACTGAAGCTGTAAACATTTGTTATTTGGTGATATAATTAATTTGCAGTGAAATTAATGGATACTTGGACTATTCAGCATTTGATAATAGTAGCTCTATATTGCCATGGCTACGCATTTAACCTAGACAGTAGTCAATAACTGTATCCATCCATCCATAGTAATCTGCCCGAAGGCAGGTCCTTCACTGCAATCATAGCATTTTGATGCTATGCTTGCAGCTTTACTAGGGAATTGTGTAGGTGTGGTAGCTTCCTGTTGCTTTCCCATACCGGTGAAGGATGATGGTGATGATGATAAGGATGATGATGGCCATATGATTTCGGGGACCGTTTGGGCCTTAAAGTTTTCCTGACATTTGTCTTACAGGTGAGGAAAACCCCGATAAAAACCTCACCCAGAAAAACTGCCCCGAGCGGGGATCGAACCCGGGCCCGCTGCGTGACAAGGCAGCACGCATATATATATATATATATATATATATGTAGTCAATGTGTTCAAAATATACACAAATTGTAGTTGACAGAAGCCCAAAGATCATTGAGTTTCACTGACCTGTATAATGTAACTTTAAGTAGATATTTATGAACTCGTTGTTCTCCATCTTAAAAAATACCTCATGCCATTTGCATTGAATTGGCGTAATGTGGGACAGTCAGAACGAATACATAATATAATTCAGAGTTTTATGAAACGCTTATCTAATTATTAGCTGATATTACAACACTAGACTAACTACTGACATTGGTAGACCTTGACCAAACTGATAACAATCGCCTGATGTAAGCTATATTCGAGTTTAAAAGAACTGGTAAAATGATTTGCTTTTTTTATTGTTATTTATTTATTTAGCCTGGTGAAGTCAAGGTCATGTGGCCTTCCCTTCCGCTCACCAGGACAATGGAATTTAAAAACAAAAAACATTACAATAATATTACATACTGAATTATTTGATCAAACTGAGCAATAGGTCTAATAAAAAGTCTAACAGTACATTAAAATTAAAGACAAAATTAAACTAAAGAAATAAGTATACACAAAGGAATAACAGCTCGAAACTACTATAAAAGAAAAATAAATACAAAGAAAGTAATACACAAAATGAATTAATCTATCGTTTATATATATATAATACATTAGGTAAAAATTGATGTCTTATTACTATTTTTATTGAATAGAGGAAAAACGAATTATTGTAAAAACAATAATGAAATGTTTCTGTTAATAATTTTATTATCAGTTTGTTTTTGAAGGATGATAAAGTTTGGCAGTCTAATTCCATGTTCTAGCAAGAGAAACTGAAAAAAATATTTCGAATAATAGGTAGTGTAATGAGGAGCGATATAAAGGACAATGTGTTGATGGGATCGGGTATCTAATTTATGTGTATCAGAGAGTCTACCGAAGCAGTGTGATAAATAGCCTAATAAGGTAATTATGTGTGTAATATTTTATAGAGAAGAATACGCAATGAACGGTTCTACGATCTTGTAGACGAACTATTGTGTATAAGGAACAACTTAATGACGTGGAAAAATGAAACACCATTACAAGAATGTACAACTGTTTTAAAATTTAAATTAGTTTTAAAAATGAGCTAGTTTGTTGAATAATGTTACGTTCTCCAATGTTATGAAGGGTAATTATATTGTATACATATACATACACACACGCATGCACAAGCGCGCACACACACATTAGAGAGAGCCTGTACTGTATTGTATTATATTAAATTATGTATTGAAGTGACGAATATATGTTTTTAAAATTAGTTTATCTTAGGTTATTGGCTACACTGTTGTTTATTATAGTGGAAAATTTTAAAATAGTCACATTCTGATATTTTATGGGAATGGTTGACTTGGCAGAGCTAAAATCACAATCACTCCGGTTAAAAAAAAAGAGAATAATTAGGTTACATAATACACATTTTTTAATCTTACCTTGAATCTGAGAGGTCCTGTCGGTGGTTTTGCATAAGGAATTCCCTGGAAACTATAATATTTAACATCGTTAATACTGGATTGCACCTTCTTTCCTCTTAAACTTCCTTCAGCCACAGTAACTGTTATTGTTTCAGACATGCTTCTTCGGTTCCTTCAGTTCGAAACAAAGTTAATCACTAGTCATTATTCTGTTCGCAGCTTCAGTAAACAGTCTTCTTTATCTGCTGGTGTCTAGCGTTTGAATGCTTGATAATATAGTTCTGCCTCTCTTATCATGTAATGTCAACAGGAGAATGACTTGGACTTCATTAGAGCTATAAAGATGTAAAGTAACAACTTGTAAGTTATTTAATACTGGCTAATACCCGGCGTGCGCTGCTACGCCTGAATAAATGAAAATTAATATGCTTTTATGTTTAGTTGAGTAACTAAAGGGAAAAAAATTATTACATTATAGTTTTTTAGATATCTTGTGCTGATTATCCGCCTTGCCCGGGAGTCTACTTATCCCGATCTTCTTGACATAAATGAGCTAAAAGACAAAATTCGTTATTGTGAGTTTTCCTTAAAAGAATAACCGCCATGTGCTGCCATGCTTGCATCAATGAAAGACAAAAAATAGTTATTTTGAGTTATCCATAAGAGATAAACATATACTGTCGCGGACTGTTTTGTAGAGCTTTTCGAGATATTGAATTCCGTGTACATTAATTTTGTGTATTTGTTATGGTTTAGGTAGCGTAAGCCATTTTAGCGTCCAAAGAGCTACTTTTTTCACGTTTTTCCACTACAAAGGGCGATTTTTAAGGGTGTAGAAGTTGAGTATCACAACTCTCTTATAGCCTATGTTCATCCTGGGAATCTCCTGAACATTTTGCAAGATGACCCATCACAATCGGATTAACGGTATGGCCGCACATAAAGTACGAACGAACAAACAAACAAACATTCGTTTTTATATATTAGATTATTTCTCTATATCAGTCTCCTTATTAGGTTATAATTTATTATGTCCACTGCTGTGGAATTGGATTGATTCTTGCTTCGTATGCAGCGGGCCTGGCTTTGATCTCCGGCCGGGATAAGTTTCCTGGGTGATGTTTTTTGCGGGGTTTTTCCTCATCTATAATACAAATGTTGGGAACCTTTAAGGCCCAAATACTTCCCCAACACCATTTGACCATCATGATTATCCTATCATATTCACATTGTTTAGTATTTTTGTAGCCTCTCTATGATGGTAGTCCAGCGGCTCGCTTTGTTTCCCCACAGCTGTTGTATATAATTAAATATAAAAATGCCGACTACCGCAACTATAATAATTCCGCAAGTCAATCATTGTCGTGGCACCCGCTTTTATATAAACGGACAACCATCATAGTGAGGCGATTATATTAATGTGTGAATGATTGGTGTGTCTTATCTTAAATATTTGTTGTGTCTCGGAAGTGGCCTCATTTTGAGCTAATCACCTCATTTGTGGAGGGCCTCAATGCCCTTATATGGTCAGTAGTATATGAATGTGATACAAAATTTAAATATCTCTTCTCTCGAATGATCGTGCCGCTCTAAGACCCGGATGGGGAGGTTGAATTTAAAATAAATAAAATCCATCCATATTAATCCTGCACGAGGACAGGTCTTTCACTGCATTCATAGCATTTTCATGCTATGCTTGCAGCTTTACTAGGGAATTGTAGGTGTGGTAGCTTCCCATTGCTTTCCACACCCGTGAAGGATGATGATGGCTATATGATTTCGGGGACCGTTTGGGCCGTACAGTTTTCCTGATATTTGTCTTACAGGTGAGGAAAAACCCCGATAAAAACCTCACCCAGAAAAACTGCCCCGACCGGGGATCGAACCCGGGCCCGCTGCGTGACAAGGCAGCACGCTACCTCGAGACCCCAGCGGTGGACATAAGTGAAATAATAACTTATTATTGTTGACTGTCCTTTGCAAAGGTACGGTATGCTACTTAAAATGCTGATTTCGGAGTGCAACTCATTTAGACCTAATTTACGTGATATTCAGGATCTGAGGAAAGGAACCAGAACATAAGCATTGTAAATTAGTGTGTTTGGAAGGAAAGAAAGGACAGACGTATACGATAATTAAGAGTAATTTGTTAAGAATTAGTTTCATTAGTTGGTGAACAGTCTTGAACACGTCAGACAGTGAGAGCCGTCTAAAGAATTTCAGTAAAACTTCGGAATGTATTAAGCTACCTGGGGTAGCCTACCTGTTATGGCTCTCTTAGCCATATATTTAATTATACTAAACTTTTTATTTCCGGAATAGGTTACACTCATTTCAAGACTAGGCATACTTATGACTTAGGCCTACTCTATTAAGAATTTGAATATTCTATACTGCTTATTTTCTCGTAAAATATATTAAATTAAACTTTTTCCCTTGTTTTCACAAAAAAAAAGTATTTTCTTATACTAATTTTTAAATGTAATTTATTTTAATTTTAAAATTATAAATAGTGTACACGTGGAGTGTAGTAAAAATTAAACTTCAAGTAATAAAGTTTTTCTAGGCGATACTCTATGGCCCATAACAGAAGAGGGTTTAGTGTTTGCCCCTAACGTTGTGGTGACATTAGAAAGACTATTTAACTCATGCCCCAAATGGGAGTCAATGACCAATCACGTTTGAATGATTTATTTTACAACCAATCACAGTCGTGTTTCACCATATATTTATCAATATTCAATTTACCATATTGAAGAAAGCTCCTCCTTTTTAATATTCTGAACAGGTCTGACCATTATTTTGCAGTGACCTCTATAAGAAATACGGCTACCACAGGAGTTAATATAAAACATTTGTAGCAATTGATTATACCATCAAAAAAGGAAACCACTGTTTGCACTTTCTTAAATGTATTTTTTCCCAGGTAATAATCCAGAAAAATATAATTGTCATATTTACATCATACGACATCAGAAATGAATTAATATACAGTTTGATGTGTTTCATTATTTCTCCACTAGAGAGCATTCTTACAATATTGCGTTCCTTTGGCAATAAATAGTATGATCTGGTTGCAGTGATAAACAAAAGAAGCAGATGAAGCGTACCAATCGTTTCTCATTTGTTTTGAAATATCGCCGTTTACATTAAATATATAAATATTTTAAAATAACTATAGTTAAATAATGATTTGTGAGTAAACAGCTTAATTTTATTCGTTAAATAGTCCTAATAAATGCCACTCTTGATTTCCAAATTACCTAGATAAATTGGAAATCACTCGTGGCATTACTTATGAGGATTATTTTGGGTGAAGGATTATTAATGATGAGATCTTGTTCCCGGATTTACATAGGTTAGTTGAGATGGGCAATCAAGTTCTATTCAGGGAATTGACGAATATTGTAGAGAAGTCGCTTCGTAAATAAGTAGGCCCCTAATTATTTTTGTTTAAATTCTTGATTTTATTTCCGAATTATTCTTTACTCTTCCAATTCAGTTAGTAATATCGGTGGAATAAACTTCACCGTCGTAATTACTATTCTTCTGTAATAATAATTTGTAGATATTTCAAATTTAGTACTAATTAATTTTAATTGCTCTGAACCCTATATTGGGGAGGAAAGAAAGGCTGAGGAGCGATTGCTTCTACTCAAGTCAAAGTATCTTGCACTTGCAGGAATAATGAAACCGTCATCTAACATCATAAAAAATATTATATTAAGTCACATGATCATTAGCTTTATCCCGATTGGTCTATACCTATATTTAATATTAGATCAAACCTAATTGGTTATATGAAGGATTGAATTACTTTTATTACCGGTACCATTCATAATTTAGTTTACTTTATTTATACAAAATATAAGTTATTTATTATTGAAAATTTAGTAAGATTGTTTTACAAATGTACGCAACAATGATTTATAGTAAGTTTCAAGGGAAATTGTTAAGAATATCTTTATCTATTAGAAATTATTAATTATTGAGATGTGATTTTTATTCAACAAATAACTTTATAAGACTATTTAGATTCTATTTAATGTCAAATGTATGAATTTAATATTCTTATAGTATAATTTTTTTAAATATTTAAATTTTATGATTCGCTCCTTAATAGGATTCCCGATACACCTAATAAAACTATTCAAAATTTATATGAAGATACAAAATAGTAAATGAAATAAATGGAAAATTAACAGAAGAAATTAGAGCTAACTGTGGTTTAAAAAAGGGGCGTAGCCATTCCCCAACCCTTTTTTAATATATATATATATATATATATATATATATATATATATATATATATATATTTAGACTACATTCTTGATGAATGGAAACAGTTCATAAGGGATTAAACATTGGACGAAGTAAAACATTGAATGTATTATGTTCTGCAGATGATATAGTATTAATTTTTTAAGATAGGTTAGGCTACAAAAAGCAGTCTATCAATTAAATAATATATGTAAGAAATATAATATAATTTCAAAATTAAAAACTAAAGAAATGGCGTTTCATGGAAGGTACCCAGTAAAAACAAAAGTAGTAATAGAAGATAAAGTGTTGGAACACGTTCACACTTCCAGTATTGGGGCTGCGATTACCGTATGAAGAAGAACAAGCCATAAATAAGAAAATGCAAAAATGTCAACATATTTGTGGAACAATCAGACGAACACTGAGGAACAAAGTAAGAAAAGATACGCAGTTAAGGTTTTACTCGACGATGGCACTACCAGTGGCGATGTATGGAAGTGAGGCCTGGGTCCTGAAGTAAAAAGAAAAAAAAAAGTAAAATTCAGGCAGCGGAAATGAGCTTCCTACGGGCTGTGAAAGGTTGCATAATAGAAGAACATATTATAAATAAGAATATTATACAGGAACTAAAAGTGCAACCACTCCTTCAACAAATAGAACACAGGAACAATTGGATAGAACATCTGCAAAGAATGACAGGATAGGATACCAAAGATGGCACTGATGTATAATATTGGAGGACGAAGATCGGTAGGAAGACCAAGAAAGCGCTGGGCTGAACAGAAGTGATATGAGAACAGGCTAAGACCCAATTCATGAAGGAAGATGATGATTCCTTAATATCGTGCCTTATAACTTAGCTAATTTTAACGTTAATTGGAACAGTGTGTCCAACCGCTAATGTCACCACTTACAGTAAACAATAATAGAAGTTGCAACCTTTAAAACAATAAGAAGTATCAATGTTGCAACGTAGTAATGCACCATTCAAATATTTGATTTTGTATGTACATTTAGTCTATCTGTAACAAATATTCCTATTTTATAGGCTGTAATCATAACTACTATTAACAGAATTGCACCTTAATTTTAATTTAATTTATCATGTTTTATGGATTCCCCCCCTTTTTTTATTAAGAATCCTCTAGTTGCCTTATGTTGTAGACTATATACCGTATGTCAAAACATATTAAAATCCATAGGGTTCCGAGCCTAAGATCCAGTTGTACTGTTACCAAACTTGCATAAGGTGTTACTCTGCCAACTCCGTCTATTGGGGGAACCCTGGTGCTACTTTTACCGCCATGTACCTGAATTGTCTCTGGAAGTATCGATGATAGAAACATCTTTCTTAGGTTATATCGTATTTTACAGAAAATAAGACTGAATACAAGGTAAGATGGTATAATAATTAGGAACTCCCATTTCTTATTTATAACAAATTATATAAGGGCTTACGTAATCAGACGTTTACGCTTTTTCCATGATGTCGATTCTTCATGTGCAATTTAATTAGGCCTACTAGCAGAATATATGCTCAATGTTAACTCACCTATAATTTCTCCTGTTTTTTTACCAATTCTCAATGGCTAATGTAGGAATTTATAAAAAAAAATCCTTTTTATGCTTCAAAAAGTCTCTCATGGAGACATGGGTTCTCCTTAGTGGGAGTTTCTTGACCTAGTTTATTTTAACTTACGTTTTTTTCTCCCCTACATATATCAGTGAGTGACATGTGGTCAGCACAACACTCAATGAGACATCTATTAGGCAACTAAGTTATTAATTGGATGGGGAAGATCGGTTAAATATTTTGTAACTTGGTAATCATTTAATTTTTTTTTGTGAATTGCATTGAAATAATTATTTGTTGACCCGTTTACCTCCAAATTCGAATTGATACGCTAATGACTTGGTTTGTTAAAGACGTCATTGGATAAAATACTATTTGAAAAATTATGGTTTGAGGCAGGAGAATAAGGTACACGTGAAGAAAGAAACTGAATAATATCAATGCAAAAAAGACGAACCCATACGAAACATTTAGACATATCGAGCTTTTTATATGTTTATTAGGAATCATTTTTTTTATTATGTGCAATGCAGGCCTCTATATTGACACAGATGTTTACTGGAGATGAAGGAATATCATATTACAAATTTGCCTATTTGACAGATACTGAGCCAGGGCTCGTGTGTTGTGTGGCTCCGTCCTTTTCTGTTAAAATCATTCCAACGAGTTCGTCCAGTTCTGCATAGCCTTCCGGTTAACAAACCTTTTGAAAAGTCGGAATTACTAGCCAAATTATAATTATGTTGTTAAAGTTTTTTTTTCGAATAAATTATTCTTCTTTTCAGTAGGCGAATGCCTATTTACACACACACACACACACACACACACACACCCACACACACACACACACACACACACACACACACACACACACACACACACACACACACACACCACTATGCCAATGATGATTACATCTCATTCCATCTCTTGAGGGGTCTGCCCACTTCTCTTTTTCCTCTAGGACGTAGGCTTTTCGCTGCTTTAATAAGCCTCGTATCGTCAACTCTGTCCACATGGACATTCAATTCCCTTTTCCTTGTAATAAATATCTCAATTTCAATGATATTGCATTCCTCCCTGATATCCTGGTTCCTAATTCTGTCAAGTCTTGTTTTGTTTGGCTGCCTTATTACGCTATCTCGAAACCACAGCGGTGGACCAGTATAAGATTTAACTTTCTGAATTTTTAAACTGCGGATAATTTATAGACGGCATATGGGATTAAGGGAAAAATAGGAGATACAATAAAAACATGAGGGGGGGGGGAGAGTATAGGAATATGCAATGATTTCAAACTGAAATGTTTTAAAATAATTATTTTTAATTGCAGTAATGAATGTTAAGGAAGTGTAAAATATTCACATAGCCTAACAATAATAACTATTGTTAAGTTTGTGCTCAGAAGGTTGTTCTGTTTATAGGAAGACTAATGGAGATTGCCTCATAAATATTGATTTTATAAACTTTATTTATATTTAATAATTTGCAACTATTCTCTTTTTCAGGTGGTTCCGGTACGTAGATCTATTTATTTGATTTTCATTCGAAGATATCGGTATGTTAAATGTATTTATTTATTTTTGGGTTTATAAGATATTTAATTAACATTATTTTGTCTAGAAGTTTACTATCTTTTGTAAGTGCTATGTCCATTTCTGACAAAATATGGTATATCATAACGCTGTTGTTGTTAAATGATTAATAATAATAATAATAATAATAATGATAATAATGATAATGATAATGATGATAATAATAATGATAAACATTAATGCTCTTCATAAGGTGAAATTATTACTACTTTAATCGCATTTCATGGGGGAAAATAACGCATACAACATTTATCTAGGCCTACGTGTAAAATTATTGATCCATACAAAAGCGGGATCAAATCTCATTTAGGTATTTAAAAATACTGTATTATTTTATGTAGGTAAGATTTTCTCCGTTTTCGGGTATTGTATTTCTCGAATATTTTAATACTTTTAAAAAATCAGTATAAACCACCGTTGAAATCACTCTTTAAAAGGTTAAAAATTATAAAATATGCATCTGAGATCTCATTCTTCCTCAACTCATTACAGTTTCAGTTAAAACACATTATAGGCCTTTCAAAACATGTTCCATCATCTACTTTTCAAAAGGTACATTGTGAAAGGCTTTTGATCGAACATGTTCCCAAAGACCTAGGAAGTGTTTAACTGAAATCTTTATTAGTTACGGACAACTGAGATCTCAGGTACACATTTTATTGTTTTTAATCTTTTCTTGAACATTTATCATGTGAACCTTATTACATTAATTTAATTTATATATTTACTGTTACCAAATCACTGAACTTAAAACAATTGTGTATCTTTTAAAATACATTTATCTAGTTTAAACAGAATAATCATTCCGTGACTTTAGATTTTGGAATCTAAAACTAGGTTCATTGATATTTTCTCAGGAACGCATTGTACAGAAAGTATTTTTTAAGATATAATATTTTAACTGTTTGAGGATTTGCATGGTACATTTATTGTAATGTAATGTGGCTTTCATAGTAATGACACTGATTTAAAAAAATAATTTGTCTCTTCATAATTTTCAAGTTTAACTAAAACTCACCATGTTTTAGTGTCAGTATTGTCCATTTTATAAAAAAAAGAGTATTTATAAAATCGCCTAATCCATTTTTTATATAATTTTTCAAAACAAATTTTCTTACTGTTATGTCCTAACAATGTTCTATTAATTTTATGAAGCTAAGATAATTCAATATATTATCATATTATTGCAGCAGAATTGAGTGTGGGAAGACGAGTTAAGGAAGGCTCGAAAATAAGTGGGTGGCTTCAGAAAGAAAAATTATGGGACTTCTTGCCTTTTTTATATACATACATTTACAATAACAGTGCGCCCGGGATTTTTTGTTCGTTCGAAATATACGAGTAGTTAGCAAATTTGAAGAATATACGGTACGGAAAAAGAACGAATATTGATTGCTGTATTTGCCTTAATTAGTATATACAACATATACTGTAAAATAATACATTTATTTCAAAATTTATTCCACAGTTTATTTTAAATTAAAATAGAGAAAATTGTTTGTAGGAAAACTGGATTAGGAAAAGGATTTTTTAGGAATTTTATATTTAGAAAAATAGCTTACCGGTATAGGAAAAATGAATTAGGTAAAATGACCGGGAACCGTATACTATGTTTCTGCCGTACATATCCACCTACTTCAGCTTATTATAATCATTTAAACATTGTTCTTGCGATTTCCTTGTTCTTGTAACTTGAATAACGAGAGTAGTTTTGAAAACTATAATTTTATAAGGGAATTCTCAACAATTCCATCCTGAAACTACCTTGCTCCCAGAGAAATGTTGTGATATACCAAGGCCGTGCCCAAAAAAAAAATCTGTCACTTTTAACTGCAAGGCACAGAAATCGAAGCCAGAATCCAGCAATGGCAACCCACTGTGCGAAGCAGATGTACGTCCCTGCTTGCATAGAGTAGTGTGGAATGAGGCGGACGCGCCGCGAACTGTAGGTTGTGAAGGTTATCCAATCCACCAAGTCTAGGATTTTATTACTGCCCGTAGTTTGAATGAGAAATTTGGCGCCGGATTTAGTATCTTGCAGTTAAAAGCGTTGATATTTTTTTGGACACGCCCGTTAGTAAATCACAGAGAAGCTCTGGGAGAAATTTCAAAATAGGTTGAATAGTTGAGAGTTCCCCTTTTTTAAATGTGGATAGCCATATATTTACTTCACTGGCTGTTTGTAAGTTAATCATATGATATATTTTTTAATTCATCCAGTGACAATAGGTAAATGATTTTTTGCAGATAGTGCGTTTTGTCTTACTTATAGCAATGGCGACCATGATTGAAAGTTCAATTTCATAAATTTCGGGGTTGCCAACCTATAACTAATTAAATAACTATACTGTAATATTACAAATTACCTACCTAGTGCTGCCCTTTATGTATACTACAATGTATATACAAAAGTATATCCAAACGGTAGTGTTAATATACATTATACGAAACAAATCACTGTATTTTAAATAAACCGAACTTTATTTGAAATAATATATACCAATAAATTCATACTTGCCGCCATTTTATCCCTGATTGATGCCACGGCCTGCTGTAGTCTCATCTAAATTATTTTCGGCATTTACTGTATAAACATTGGCCAGACTGTTAACGTTAATCAGTTGATTAAAATAATGAACGTAAATATTTCCAACAAAGATGTTATTATTTTATTATTATGTATTATTTTGCAAACACCATCGTGCAAAAAATAATGTACAACACACGTTTGTGAAGTGTTTTACAGAATCTCGAAAATTAAAAACCTCGCATTGTAATATACTATTACTGACTATTTCGTATTACAATAACATCCTTTTTCCACACTACTCACAAGCCATTAGGCCTACAAAGATTAGTTTAAGGTGTCGCATCGTTCGGCAGACTTTGGGAAGCGGTCCCATATTGCTGCATTCACGCTAAAACATTTTGCACTTCCGTCATAGCCTATGTCTGTGGAGGAAGGTATGCCTTAACATGTGCACGAAGGAAGGTTTGATCTACTTGACATCTCGTTTCAAGCGTTTGCCCATCTTCCACCCCCCTAAGGTTTGTAGCATGTTACAATCACTATCATTTTCATTCAAGGATGAGATATTCATACAATTATGGGACATTTGGTCTTATTTTACCGCTTAAGTTCATGTACTTCTCATTTTGTACAACTGGGTTGTTTCTTTCAGTAGCCGAGGTCACTTGTTTCCTACGGCAAACTGACACCCCGTGCTTTCTGTCGCTAATGACGGTTTGAAACGCATTACATTTTACAATTAATTGGAGTAACCATATTATCCCAGAGCTGGTTTGACACCAGAATGAAAGTCGGCATAGTTTAACGGTCTTACTAATAAAAATCTCTAATACAGGCTTTCATCAGTTGTTTAATTATACAATATATAGGCTAAGCCTTATGTAGATCACGTATAATTTCCTTACTAATAAACGTTGTGCCGTAGCTATATAACAAAACAGCAGTTATAACCCTAGCAATGATTCCTGACGAATGAAAATTGTAATGGGAGCTTAGATGCGAGTCCTGTACAAACCAGATGTAGGTCTCAGCCAATAGGAAGTATGACCACACGTCATTGCTAACTCCCTCAAATACAGTCACTGCTAAATATTTTTAAAATCTCACTACAAAAATTAAATAATATAGGTAATCTTTATCGTAGACTGTGATGGGCAGGACATGTGGCATGAATGGGGAAAGAAAGACGTGCATGGAAGCTTCTTGTAGGAAAACCAGAGGGAAAACACCCAGTTGGTAGACCAAGAATGAGGTGGGAGAATAACATTAACTATGATTTGAGGGAAGTAGATTATACGGGGAATGGTTGGAAAACAATAGCTCGGGATAGGGATGTATGGAGAGCTTTATGTCCGCGCGGCCATGAACTTACGGGTTCGATAGTGCCAGTGAGTTAGGACATCTTTATCCGTGGAGGAAGTATATTCGCTGTATACATATATACACACACACTGTATTTGTTTTATATCACACCTTTAATGTTTTTAAATAACCACTAACTGCCACTTTAATTTAAACATTTTATAGTCTTCCCCGCGCCGTAGCCATGTGATTAAGGCAAGATGCCTTGGCTCAAAGGTACGGGACTTGCGCTGGTTCGAGTCTCCACGGGGGAAGAAATGTTCCCATGGAATTTCTGCCAGTATGGGACCGGTGCCCACCCAGCATCGTGAGGCATTTGGTTAGCTACAATGAGTAGCGGCTCCAGGTTGAGAAGAGCAGCTATAATGGCTAGGGACCCGATATTCACATTGCACTATAATTTTAAGACTTCAGGCAGCAAGTGTACAAAATATTATAATTAAAGTCTATGGTTTAAAATTTAAAATCAACACATCCGCGTCTCACTATAATTCTCTATGGACTGTACATGCTTTTGTAGAGGAACTGTTTTGTTTGTACACGTGGCAGACAGGGAATTCACAGCTCAGCAGTCTTGATAGGCTCTCCCATTGGATTTATGATCAAGGACATTCTTCAAAATCCCTTGCGCGACCTGTATACACAATACGTCACATATTCGTCATCATAATGACGTCAGAACAATATTACTCGCAGTTTGTAACAGAAATAAAACAACATCAACTAGTGATTAATTGTGTAAGAAATTAATATGGATAAGAATTAATAGAGATACCCTAATTGGGGAGGCACGGAAAAAATAAGTGTGTTTTAATGTATATACATTTTCCTTTACGCTATGTCAAATATATCGTAGAATTAGTTTCACAGATAATGTGCTGCCATCTAACGTCAAGAATTTCAAACAATTCTTGGAAACTAATACAATTTTTTCCCATTACTTATGAATTATATGCAGTGTTTTAAGATGCGTTAGAAAACGTTTCACAATAGTAGGAAATGTTACCGACAACAGAAAACGCTTTCAAGCGAAAAAAAAAAACATTGCAGTTCGATCGGGAATCAAACCTAGGACCCCACGGACCGTAGTCAGAAGCTCTAACCACAAGACTATCAAGCTAGCATGTAGCTTGCTGCAATAATAGTACCTCTATAATTAAATACATTTTTATATCGGTGTGTGTGTGTGTGTGTTATGTATTAAAGATGCAAGAAAGTCTTGTTAAAATAATACTATGAAGCATTTAAACTACATTCAGGTTAAATCTTGTCTACAGGAATTATTGTAGAACATACTCTTTTGTGAATCAATGTTCAATTCAAGAATATTATTAGGCCTAATCGAGATTGAGTGTAACAAAAGGCATTTTATGATGTACTTATTTTCCTACCCAGAGCTTTATTAATATTATTTATGTCCTGTGCATCCATCAAACAGTCGTTAAAGTGTTGCATTTTGCGTTAAATTTACGGAAACTTTCATCAATATCATAAGAAAATAATCAGTTGATCTTGAAGTCCGACATTTTGTCTAGTTATGCAATCCTTAAACAAGGCTGGAGGCATGTATAACGATTCCCATGTAAAGTTGTACACCTCTTATACACTGAACAGCTAATACAGTGTTTATTAGTAAGAAGTTTCAACTGAGATGTGTATAAACCTTGTATAAAAGTTATACATGGATTATTAGTAAGAGGGTAAATGTATTTATTTCTCTGTATTTTATTCCAAGACCTTGAACGGTAAATGGGGCACGCCGTAGCGTAGTGGTTAAGGCACTGAGCTACAAGCCGGAGGGTCGAGGGTTCAAGTCCCGTTGGGGTCAGGATTTTTAAACTGACCCAAACCCTCTGGCGGCACTATGGCCCTGGGGTCGACTCAGCCTCTAACGGAAATGAGTACCAGACGCTTGTTCTGGGGGTAAAGACGGCCGTCACGCAGGGCTGACATAAAGTGCCGATTGTCTAGAAAATGTGGGAGACTTAACCTCCTACTACCCCAAGGGCCTACTGAGGCCTGTTGTGGGATCACTTGAACGGTAAATTAAAACCAAATTCTCTGTAGTTAATGAATCTTTCTAAATTTACATTTACCTATATCAATCGCAGTAGTTGAACCAGGTATGGATTATTATACAGGCTGCGATAGTAGTTAACCACTGCACATGGTTGTAAGGGGAAAAAATCAGATTGGTTGTAACCGGGGTTTGAATACGGGACCTTCAGAATATAATCTCAAACACTACTGCTTGAAGTAATTTGCTAACTAGGGAACAATTCGGTTATTTTTTATATAGATGCTATAAGCTATAGAAAACAATATATTTGCATTTTCGGTTAACTGACTTCTGCTGCATCCCGTATTTTGTATCATCCTGCGATAAGGAGTGTCCTAAGAACGCTGGATGAGTAGCAAATAGACGGAAAAACGAAGAAATAACAATAAAAAAATCCGGGGGATTGTCCACTTTAACTTACCTGATATATTTTCTAAGTCCAATAGAACAACAGTGCGCATGCGCTAGAGTTTATAGAGCCCGCGATAACCCACCATCGAACCACATATCGATTATTATCGTTGTTTCGATTATCGTTTTTTTGTTTTGTGTATTTAGAAACATTTAAAATGTAACTAACCTAAAAGCTTCACACTTAACCTAATTCAATTACTCTACCTAGACTGGATCCCATGAAACGCCCTTTTTTTCACTCCTTAATAATCGCAACCATCGATAACCCACTGGTTCCAACTATATAATACACTCTCTGGAGAAAATAGCAAGTCACCATCACAATATGTGTATTTGGATAAATACTTAAAAATTATAAAATAAAATTATACAAATTGTTTTAAATATTTTAAAATATTTAAAAATGTTACTAAATACAGAAGAGGAGTTATAATTCACAATAATAAACTGAAAAATCAAGGGTAAATCATTCTAAACTTGAGCCAAAATCTGTACTTACTGATCATTTAATTTGCAGACACAGCACAACATAGCAAATCTTCATGGCCGCTCGTGCCACAGATGGAATTCGTACAAATATTCACAAGAAACTCTTTATTCAGAAAAGAGTAGTTAAATCGACTCGGATACTGGTTTCATTATTTATATTAAACAGTATTTATAGGTGCTATATATATTATCATAAGTAATGCCACGAGTGATTTCCAAATTATCGATAAATTCACGACTCACGAAGTGAGGAGTGAATTTATCTAGAGAATTTGGAAATCAAGAGTGGCATTTGTTAGGACTATTTAACGAATAAAATTAAGCTTACTCACAAATCATTATTTAACTATAGTTATTTTAATATATATATATATATATATATATATATATTTAATGTAAACGGCGATGTTTGAAAACAAATGAGAAGCGATATGTACGCTTCATCTGCTTCTTTTGTTTATCACTGCAACCAGATCATACTATTTATTGCCAAAGGAACGCAATATTGTAAGAATGCTCTCTAGTGGAGAAAAAATGAAACATCAAACTGTATATTAATTCATTTCTGATGTCATATGATGTAAATATGACAATTATATTTTCTGGATTGTTACCTGGGAAAAAATACATTTAAGAAAGTGTAAACAGTGGTTTATTTTTATGGTGGTATAATCAATTGCTACAAATGTTTTTATATTAACTCCCGCATGCGGCATGTGTTCACATTTATGCACTATATATACAATCTGGTAGCCGTATTTCTCGTGGGCTCAGTCACTGCAAAATAATGGTCAGACCTGTTCAGAATATTAAAAAGGAGGAGCCTTCTTTAATATGGTAATTATAACACTGATAAATATTTCGTGAAACACGACTCTGATTGGTTGTAAAACAGAAATCATTGAAACGTGATTGGCCATTGAGTCCTATTTGGGGCATGAGTTAAATAGTCACTAAAAACCAAATCACCGAACATCGAGGTATTTTAATAGCAAGCTAACATTATCAAGATTGAATAAACAAGCTTATAATATTGTATAAAAACAAAACAATTACAACATATTTCTAACAGTGGTCATGTTATTGATAAGACTAATCTTAGACTGGTAATTCGGTCAGTAATTTTAAATTGAAAATTTGGAAATTATTATAAACAGAGAAAAAGTATGGACAGTGACTAGGGCCCTATTTCGGCCAGCGTTCTCTTTCCTTAGTTAAAGAAAAATACAGTTATATTGATGATAATAATAAGTAATTTATATTTGTCGATGTTATGCAACAACTGGCTATGCGCCATTATCAAAGTTTCGAGAAAATAGTTTAAAGTTAAGTCTTCACTGTTTATTGTAGCGCAAAACTAACAGTACTGGATATTGCAAGTTATTTTCCTTGTTTGACAGTTAAGCATCAACAAGGAACATTGGCGCTTAGCTGCATAATGCAAAATTTAGATTAACATTTATGAAGATCCGGTTTCATACCGTTTGTTGCAAAATATAGAATCTCTGATAGGGCAGATGGTGTTTACATCTTTTTTTAAATAATAAGGCTATATTTAAAGATTTGGCGCTAATAGTATGCGTATACTTACTTCATGATCCAGTGCAACAGATGGCATCAAAATCTCAATTTTAAAAAAAGCGCTTAGCCGGTTGATGCATAACGTCCAATTGTCAATTAAATGATGTGACGTAACTTGGAACTTTATTTGTTTTGTTTTTATATAATCTTATAGCAAACGGCTTGAACGAAGGCTGGTCTGGCGCATCGCCGGAAATGACAAAATATCTCCATAAATATAGAAATGCAACGTTTTTATTATTTACCAGGAATTCATACACGTTGAACCAGATTACTACTACAACAATCCATGCTTAGCATTGCCGTATTTATTTAATAAACACAACACTAATACAATAAATTTAGATTTACTCACTTTTATTATTGCAATCGCAAAACTCGTACAAATTCACATTTAACGCACAATAGTTGAATGCAGGAGGTTGGCTCTCTGAATGCATTGTGACATAGATGCGCAGAACTTACGTAAACATGACTGCCTTCGTTCCTGTATTTTACAATAGCTTGTTTATTCTTCTTCAATCAGGGATTAGGCTCTTAAGCCTGTTCCGGCTTCACATATTCTCCAACTACAACGTTTTCGTGGTCTTTCCAAATTTCTCCTTCTTTAGGTTTGTAATGAAAAAATCTTCTAGGTATACGATTATAGCTCATTCTTACTAGGTGTTGGAACCATTGATCAGCTTGTTTTTATTCAGTATCAATAATGATAGCTTAGCTATTCGTCAACAATCATTAATCTTTTTTGGTTTCGTGATTGGGTTTTTAGTGATAATATATGTAACAATTATCATCATCAAGAAGATCCAGCATATTAATATAGTATTTATAGAGATGTTTTCATGGAATTTCATTATCATCACAATCACAATTTCATACTATAATAAAAAATTAATAACTGAACTGAAAATACATGGCGAACACAATAAAAACACAGTCTAATCGTTTCATCTGAAGATCTTAGCAGCGATATGTTAAAGCGTCTGTGTATAACTAATTTAACTAACCAACTGGCACTGTCGAACCCGTAGGTACATGACCGTGCGGACATAAGTACTCCATAAATCCCTATCCTGACCTAATATTTTCCAATCATTCCCTGTATAATCTGCTTCCCTCAAATTATAGTTACGTTATTCTCCCATCTCATTCTAGGTACCAACTTAGAGTTTTCCTTCTTGTTTTCCTACAAGAAGCTTCCATACATGTCTTTCTTTGCCCATTCGTGCCACATGTCCTGCCCATCGCAGTCTACGATACTTAACTGTTCTTATTATATCTTCCTATAAAGACCATGTAGTCCACTGTTAGGTAGTCTTCTCCATTCACCTCTCTGTTCATCTCTCTTTATTCTCAAATATTCGTAATCTCCTTTCCTCCATTAAAGTAAGAGTCTGTGTTTCGCATCTATATAACTGGTAGAATAATAGTTGTATATATTTTCAGTTTAACGTTTTTTGAAATGAGTTGGGACGTCAAGAGTCTCTGTACATAATACGTAGCACGCATTTCCAGAATTGAACCTATGTTTAATTCTTTGTGCATCTCATTCCTATTTGTGACTATTGTTCCTAGGTATTTGAATTCAGCTACTTCCTCAAAATTTCCCTCATTTGTTATTAGCTGTCCATATCCATTATAATATATTTCTACGTGTGACCATATATTTAGTTTAATTGATATTAAAGCGTCTGTATAGGAAAGAAAATATTGTTAGTTATTTTGGCAGAATATTTAATCCGATGAAAAATCTTATACATACTGAGATGTAAATCATAAAAAATTTGCAATAAAACACTTCATTCTAATGATAGTAGTAAAATCGATTGACACTGTTTAATTATTTTTTTATGTAGCAGTATTTATAGAGATTAGTCATACGAATTAAATGTTTTGTCAAAATTACTCGAATATTTTTTCTATTTATATACGCTTTAACATATCCCATGTATGATCTTCAAGTATATCGTTAAAGTAAACGGACATAATGCATTAGAAGAGGAAATTAAGGAAAGATTGGTAAATGGAAATGAAGCTTATTTTGCAAATAGAACCTTATTTAAAAGCAAATTAATATAAAAAACAGCAAAAATAAGGTTATACAAAACACTCATTAGACCAGCAGTTACATATGCTAGTGAAAGGTGGGTCCAAAAAGAAACAATAAAACAGAAATTATTAATTTTTGAAAGAAAAATGTTAAGAAGAATATTTGGACCAAATAGAGGAACTGATAACTGTTGGAGAATAAAAACAAATAACGAACTACACAAATTAATAAAAAATCAGTATATAGTAAACCATATAAGATCTCTCAGAATTTATTGGTTTGGACATTTGATAAGAATGGATGATCACAGACTGGTGAAGAAACACAATAAATGGAAACCTATAGGAGGCAGAGCAGTTGGAAGACCGAAGATCAGATGGGAGTATGACACGATGAACGATTTAAAGAAAATTAAAATGACTGATTTGAATATGGCAAGAGACAGATTGGCATGGAGGAGGATTGTTGAGAAGGCGAAAACTTTCACTTTTGAAGTTGTCGCGCCTTAGGATGATGATGATGATAAAGTATATCGTTAAGGTTGTGAGTTTCTATTGTGTTCATCCTGTGTTGTTCTGCAAAGTTAATTTGTTAATTTAAATAATATTGTATTATGAAGTGTGGTTATGTTGAAATGGGCCTAGTAATGAAATTCCACATGCCTTGACGACTGAGGAAAATTAGAAGAAACCTCATTCCGATTGGTCGGCCGGAGGGTTTTGAACTCGGGACCTCTCGAATACTAGTGTCAAACGCTATTGTCTCAGCCAACTCTCGGTTTTAAACATTTTATTAAAAGAGAATGATCATCATAATACAATATGAAGGTGTTTGAAGATGTTTACAATATCTTTTCGTTGTTCTAGTCAACTGGATAGCGTTATAATTTAGGCAAGATGTCGTCCCAGAATTCATAACGTTCTTTATCCATTTTCATACTAGGTGTTAAATTAATATCCAAATACGATTGTTCACGTTTAGACAATGGTTCCCATGTTACTCCAATATCCTCGTGTCCGTTTGGTGTTGGAATTCTGAAAAATATATAGGTATACTTTAAATTTGTATGCAATTAATTTTCTTGCTAGATATTTAACAATTACATACTCTCTTATTTTATTAAATATAAAATATAATTTTTTGCGCGATAGTGAGTTTTGCCGTACTTACAGCAATGGCGACCATGATTGAAAGTTGAACTTCCTACATTTCGGGGTTGCCAACTTAAATAACTATACTCTAATAAAATAACTATAGTGTAATATTATACATTAAAAACGCGTGTGGGAAGTAAAACCACTGTCCTCTATGTATACTACATACAATGTATAGACAAAAAAATATCCAAAAGGTAGTAATAATATACATTATAGAAACAAATCACTGCATTTTTAATGAACTGAACGTTATTTGAAACAATAAATACGTATTTGTCGCCATTTTATCACTGATTGGTGTCACGGCCTGCTGCAGTCTCAACTAATAATATTGCCCACACTGTTAACGTTAGTCAATTGTTTATAATGAACGCAAATATTTCCAGCAAATATGCTATTATTTTACTATTATTTATTATTTTGAAAACACCATCGCGCAAAAAATAATGTACAACGCATGTTTGTGAAGTGTTTTACAGAATCTTGGAAATTAAAAATCTCGTTATCGCTCGGTTTTTAAACATTTCCTTGCTTCTGTAAAAACCATTTCCCAACCTCGCATCGTAATATACTATTATTGAATTATGTGTATAAAATTTTTTGAAAGTACGACAACACTACATTTTAGGACCAGCACTGAGAATATCAAGTAATGTAGCGAAGAAAGGCCTGCTGAAGATGGAATAGAGATTCTAAAAAGGCCTTCAGACAAAAAAAAACATACATATTTTGTAAGTTGAGGACGACGGCTCTGACCTAAGAAGGTACATTATAACTTTATTTTATGACCATCCACCTCAACGGTTTTAAACAATGAATTTCATTATTATTGATATTACACATTTTCCCAAATGTTTTACTCTTAAAGCAGAAATCCAGTGATAACAGTAAACCTTTGGCATCTCCTATTAAAACAACCTGTAACTATCTGCGGCTCTTTAATATTTTTGCTTGAATTGCTTCAAAACTTGTTATATAGAACTACTTGAATACTGAAATAAAATGTTCGGTTAAACTTTACAATCTGTGACAACACTTTTTTAATTTCCTCATAAATTCCGTCAAATTTTATTCTTAGGGTTTCATTTTCAAATTATTTCCCATCGCGTACAATGATTTTTACACTTTTTATAACGATTATTTGAATGTTTTTTCAATGATATTTAACCTTTAAACTGGCAAAACACTAATTTCTCGTGTAAGTTATTTGAATGTTGCGGACCGCACTGAAAACGATATCATGTTGTTGTTTTCAAATGCTGGGCCTTGGCACCGAAGCCATTAGCGTTCTTGCTCTCCAATATTTCTCTATTGTGGATCCAACAGGTAATACTTCACAGGTTTGTAGGTGTTCTTCATTCATTTCTTCGTCTTTATTGCATAGAGGACAATTTGGATTCGTGTAAATTCCTATTTTATATAAATGTTTGGCTAAATAGTCATGTTCTGTAAGCAGTCTAAATGTTGCTACTGTAGTTTTACGTGGAAATTCTGGAATAATATCTGGCTTCTTTACTAAAATATTCCATTTTTTATCATAATATGATAATAATAATAATAATAATTAACATCATCATCATGATTGGGTATATATTTTTTAATTATACACATTTTTATTAATACTTTCTACTCATTCGTTTTCTTCTGTTTTGTTAAAAATATTAAATAAATTAAACTAATTGATTTATCGTATAGAACACATTGCGAATTTAAGGATTTAACTACATATGTAGCATGAAGACGTGGCATCCATATTGATTTTAACAAATATTCTTTGCAACAACAAATACGTGTTCCAGTACAGCCAACATAAATTATGTACCAATTAACTGTTCACATATAACTACTTAAGAATTTCAGAACTTAATATTTATTTTTGGGCTTGCTTTCTTTTACAGGTTAGAGTGTTTAAATTGCGCGAGGTTAGCTTTCAGGTTGGTCATTTGCAGGATAAAGTACTTAAATTGCGTTAGGTCGGCTTTTAGGTTCGTTAAGTATCGTGTATATGTTGGCTGCATCCCATGATTCCATAGTGGTAAACTGCTTCGCGTTTGTTGGCGCATGTGCATGGTGTATGGTTGGAACTTAGAAAAATTGTCGCGTCACATGTTTGTGAAGTATTTCCAAATGTTCGTATTTATAAATTGATGGGAACGGTTCTTACCCAGTTTTCGCGAAATTTGTCCAAAGTTTTACCATGGTGACTTTCATTTTCGTATGATCAGTATCTGGATGGAGTCTCTCTTCTTCTATGTAGAATCCTTTGAACAGATAAGGTAATTCACCCGCATGACAGACACCTGCAACAAAGCAACACATTTCGATGATTTGAATATTTGATACATGAAATGCGAAGCCCTATTGAATATTAAAGCTGTACCAAAGTTCAGAAATAAAAATAAAACAAATCTAATAATTAGCTATAAATTCAAGAAATCGAGGACATTTGGATGTCGTAGAACAACGAATCAAAGAAAGCTCATTTGTACGACCACGGAGGCAGTCACACGGATCAGAAACTGAATATTAGGACGACGACGAAGTAAACAGTAGGGTAGGCGCTAAATATAGGACTGCAGTCGGCAATGAGAGAGGAAATCAGTAGTGTACCAAAGCTAGACAGAATTGCAATGTAAACTGCATTTTCATAAAATTTTCTATATAGTTATTTTTTTAAATAATAGGTAATTATGTAATTTATAATTTTCTTTCTTTACCTTAGTTTAATCTCTCCTTTGTAAGTACTTTTACATGCTTCACGCAACACGAGCGTTTATAATATTAACACTTTTTCTGCAGGATGTTCTAAATTAGACAGGATCAGAAACAGTTTTATCACAAGTAATGCCACGAGTGATTTCCAAATTATCGATAAATTCACGACTCGAATTTATCTAGAGAATTTTGAAATCAAGAGTGGCATTTGTTAGGACTATTTAACGAACAATATTAAGCTGTATACTCACAAATCATTATTTAAAATTATTTAAATGTAGTTATTTTAAAATATTTATACATTTAATGTAAACGGCGATATTTGAAAACAAATGAGAAACGTTATGTTGCACTTGTTTATCACTGCAACCAGATCATATTATGTATTGCCAAAGGAATGCAATATTGTAAGAATGCCCCTAGTGGAGAAAAAAAAGAAACACATCAAACTGTATATTAATTAATTTCTGATGTCATATGATGTAAATATGTCAATTATATTTTTCTGAACGTTATTACCTGGGGAAAAAATACGTTTAAGAAAGTGCAAACAGTGGTTTATTTTTTTTATGGTATAATCAATTGCTACAAATGTTTTATATTATCTCCCAACCCACGATAAGGTTACATTCGTGCACTATATACACAAGCTGGTAGCCACATGCAGTCGCTGCAAATAATGCTATGACCTATTCAGAATGTTAATGTTAAAAAGGAGCTTGATTTTACAGTGACAAAATTAAACTGATAAAATCGAGGTGAAAAACGACCGTGATTGGTTGTAAATAAAAAATCATTGAAATGTGATTAGTCATTGACTCCCATTTGGGGCATGAGTTATAGAGTCCGAGAAAAAAATTAACGTTAAGGAAAAAAAAATCCAATTTGTGGGAAATAAACAATTACAATGGTTTGGACACGTGAAGAGGATGAGTGAAGATAGGTTGTCAGAAGTTCGGAGTGGAGTCCAAATCGGAGAAAAGAAGAGGGAGACCTAAGAAGACATGGATAGAGAAAATTATGAATTTGATGAAGGACAGGAGACTGCGGGATGGTACTGGAAGGATAGAGATGAATGGAGGGAGAGAATCAAAACTTAATATTGGCTCAGGAAGATGATGTACACATTTAAAACCTGTTAAAGAAAGATACAACATATGCGCTACAATAAATCGAACGCTTGAAAGGAAAAACGAAAAAGGAAACTCAAATGAAGTTCTGTACAGTGACAGTAATACCAGTTCTACTATATGCATAAGAAACTTGGACAAAAGCACGAAGTGATATTAACAAATTGCAGGCTACAGAAATGAGGTTTTTGAGATCAGTTAAGAATTATACTAGATTAGATAATGTTGATATAAGAAAATAATTAGGCCTAGATATAATATAATTAGAGGAAATGATTCATCATTACAGAGATCAATGAATTGAACACCTAAAAAGAATGAGCCACAGTCGTATTCCTAGAAGAATTCTTGATTATAAACCTGAAGGAAGGAGAGTTTTGGGATGACCACGGAAACCTTTGTCGGAAAATATGTGCAGCCGGAATAGGCTTAAGAGCCTAATCCCCGATTGAAGAATAAGAAGAATTTACAACATTTAATTCGTTCAAAAATATAGAATAATAACATAAGTATTTTTGACTTCACACTGTATCCAATGTCCAATTATATATTTTCAGTTTCCACTATCAATTGGTCTACTTACTGTATCATCTTAACAGATATGATTTTGTATCAATTAAGATATATTTTGGGAAATATTAGTTGTAGAAGCAATTATTAAAACTGAATTCAACTTGTGGACAGATAACGTAACTCGTAGAAGAGATTTTCATAATTTCGATATTGAAAATAATTGTTCACACTGAGAATCTCCATAATTTTCTTTACACAAAAATAAGAATTCCCATTCTAGATTAAATTTACCACATGTTTTCTTGCACGTATCCACAGTCCTCCCCTTAGTTGATTATATTAGCCATCAACTAAGGAACTAAAGGTAGCCTCTTAAGCTCGTTTCCGCGCCTAAGCTCCTCAGTATTGACAATATTGTTATAAAGAATGTGTCAGTCGGGACTCATAAATCTCATCTCCAAGTATTGGGGTTTGACGCAGGTGGGAGGATAATATTTGGATGGAATATAGGGAACTAAATATTAGAAATATGAGTTAGATTCAGTTGGCTGAGGATAGGGGCAAGTGTATATACTTAAATGCATAGGGCATTGACCTAAGGGTTTCATAAGCTATAGAGTGAGTTTAGTTAAAAGTTATATGATTATAGGATTAAGATCCCTCGAAATATGTTATATGATGTAAGTGTATTTCCTACAACTTGGAACATTTTATTATAGAACCTCTACTGAGTTTTTTTTTCCCTCGGATTTATATTTAGTTTAGTTAATTCAACGTTTTCAAGTTGAGATCATTGAATAACCTATCGACTTTCTCGCGTCATATTCTTTTTTCGCAGACAATTATACTTTTAAATATGAATGTTATATATATATTTTCGTAAGTTTCTTGAACTATGTTAAAAATCAAATCACGGATTAATCTACATATGTTAATTTATTATTAAACAATCAGTTGGGTTTTACAACAAGTTTGATTAGTACAACATGTGTAAGTAATTACGTTAAAATTGTTTTACATAATTTCCAAAATCATAATATTATGTTCTTGGGCTATTTTCTCATTTGAGAAACGCGTTTGCTGTCATAATATTTTGTTAGAAAATAAATTAAAAATTTTGGTACGATAGTAGGCTATTAAAATTAAATTACTGGACGTTGTTTTTAAAGGACCCACATTTGAATTCGGTGCTATAAAAATTAGCATACCACATGAATCTGTTTCGGACCAATATTATTTAATAATAATCATTTAATGGGTCCACTGGAAACGCCACAATTAGTAGTCGCGTACTTTTGGATCATCAGCATCGGTGGTAATGGTTATGTTCCTTGCTTCTAGTCCCGAAGATCGCAGGTTCAAACACAGGCGGTTTAGATGGATTTTTAGGATGGATAAATTCAAGAGACAAGTCCTCGAGGAAGGATTTTAAGCCATGGGTCCCTAATCTGAAGTTTTTCAGGCTCGTCAGATAATATCACGCTTGAAAAAAAAAACCGCTGAACAAAATTAAACATTTTCCTAGAGGCATTAATTTAAGTTTGAGGTTATTTTACGAGCTCAAAAATCTTGAGGCTCAGGACCCTAAAGTCCCTCCCAGAGGTCTTGCTCCTTGGATTTTTCCAATCTAAAAATCTATTGAACCCGCGACCCTCGGTACTAGAGCTAAGGAATATAACCACTAGACACCCATCGCTGACATTCATAGATATAAGTTTTCATAAATTAAAAAAGAAAAGAGTAAAGCCATTCTGACATAAATACTCTCCATCCATAGTAATTCTGCCCGAGGGCAGATCTTTCACTGCAATCGTAGCACTTTCATGCTATGATTTGCAGCTTTACTAAGGAATTATAGGTGTGGTAGCTTCCCGTTGCTTTCCACATGGGTGATGATGGTAATGATAAGGATGATGATGGCCGGGTGATTTTCGGGGACCGTTGGGCTCTAAGCTTCCTGACATTTGTCTTATAGGTGAGGAAAAACCATATAAATACTGTAATGTCATAAATAATAAAACAATGCCAGGAAACATACAATCTGAAAAATCAACTAGTAATGAAACAGATTAAGAATAAAACTCATAATTGTTTGATATTACTATTCAATGCTTTACTATCTCTTTAGATTTGCTGTATAATATGGCTCCATGAATCAGATATTTTGTGACCTAGCTTTGGATTATTTATTCAGCAGCAGCTTTGCCAAAAATGTATGATCGAATAATTTTCTTTATAATCTATCAGAACCAACCAAATATCGGTCCAGGGGATGCAATATAATGTATATATATGACGCTTCAACATTAAACTACTCTGTAATAAGGTAGAGAATGTATGGTTATTTAGACTGCGATGGGCAGGACATGTTGCACGTATGGGGAATGAAAGACTTGCATGGAAGCTTCTTGTAGGAAAGCCAGAGGGAAAACGCCCACAGTTGGTAGACCAAGAATGAGGTGGGAGAATAACATTAACTATGATTTGAAGGAAGTAGATTATACAGGGAATGATTGGAAAGCATTACCTCAGGATGTATGGAGAGCGTATGTCCGCGCGGCCATGAACCTACGGGTTCGATAGTGCCAGTGAGTAAGTAAGTATGTATGGTATTTATATCTGAATGTTCAGTTATCATTCCTAAAGAACGGCTAAAGTTTTTTTTTCAGAAGAATTTGTTTTCAATCTATTCGATATTCTTAAAAAGTCTTTCTCTCTGACTTCCGAACAATTAAATTAATATATCTGGCGTGTAATAGTTTATAAAGGTGGGAAGCATTAACTAAATTAATTATCTATTATTTTTATTTTTTTATTACGTAACTCTAATGGACAATCTTTGCACAAATTATAACAAATTTGACAACACTTCGTTCAGTCAGTTGCTGTTTCAGCTTTATACAGCTTGAAAGAAGTCAATGATGGGTCGATCTGTTTAGAGTGAATTAGATGGAAACATGATGTTTTCTTCAGTCAGTAAGTGTTCACTACTGTACATTGCTGAGGGAATAAAATTAAATCAAGTACATTTTTATGGAATTTATTTTTAAAATGTATAATATTGAAAATGACGAAATAATGTAAATATCTATTGTTTCACAATACATTTTCTGGGGAAAACTCTATATACCTTCAATGGAATATTTTAGACTTTACACACTGTTAATAGTCCATGTTCTGAATTTATTTAATTTCTCAAATTATCATTCAATTCATAGCCAATCCAACATTAAAAATATTAATACCATGGGGGGTAGGCTACTATAAGTTTGTTGGTTATAGCGTAATTGAAGTTTGTCGGACAGATTTTCAACTAAGATTGTAATATACTTTATAATGTCCTGCAATATATAGCTTGCTCATAAAAAAAACTAGGTCATTAATTAAAATACATTTAAATGATAAAGGGGTACCTGGTAGTCTATGTCCACTAAGAAGTTTCTTAACCAATTCCAATCCTTCATCAAATGAGAACTGGTATAAATAGACGGGGGAATCTGAGCTATAGCAATGGATGTGTGCCGTTTTCCTTATTCCATGTATGAAGAAAGCGTCACTATATATCTGTAAAAGAATGTGAAAATAAATACTCTAGATTTTCAATTAATTGCAGCGATTGAGAGAAAAAAATTAATAAAACATGTTTACGCGTACCGATTGAGATTAATCTCAAGCCACTGATTGAACTTCGCGATTGTTATTACATTTTAGCCCTGCCATAAATATCCAACTTGTTATAACAATATCAACATCTGAATATATACTCTTTTCGCTCTTAAGTGTTCCTCGTCAAAATCTGCTCGCTTTTCATTGGTTAAGGACACTGACGTACGTTGTAGAAGCAATATCCTTCCGCCATTAGCGCCACAATTATTATCACTTTTGACAGGGAGATGACGACACAGCAACAGAAGACTCGACACTTTCCGCCATTTTGTTTCATGAGAATCGACAGAAGCATGACTCAAATGCATCACGCATATGTAATAAACTATTTTAAGTTGTAATTATTGAGTAGGTATATTTTAGAATATTTGTATGTTTTGAATATTATTTTCATTCAGGAAGAATAACAAGTATATTCAGAGCACATATTTTTAATTTAATGAAGAGAATTACTTTTTCGCGTACATCTTGCTTCTATAACGTACGTCGGTGTCCATAACCAATGAAAGGCGAGCAGGTCACATGGTTTTGTTTTGACGAGGATCAAAGGGAGTAGTTTGCTTTTAGTAATTTCATCAGTCACGGTATTTAAAAAATCTATACTTACGTCAACTAATTGTGGTAAAGTCTCCTGCGATACCGGTTTATCTCCAAAATAAAATTCCTTAATATTCGAAGCCAATTCTTCAGATTCTGGTGTACCATTTTTTAGATTAATTGTATAAGGAATTATATATTCTGCCTCGCTAAACAATTTTAATTTTAAGTGTGGATAAAGCTGTAAACCTGCAAAAGAGGTAAATTTTTAACCTGTTATTGTAAATTATGGTATGTAAATTTATTAAAGTAAACATACAAATTATACAGATTCTTTTAAATTAAAAGCTAATTTTGTCGACTTTAATGGTAAACAGTAATATCTATAGATTGGACGAGATGTTGAACATACGTATTACACATCCAAGTTAACTGTTCACGGGTGGAGGGGAAGAGTTTTAGCGCTAGTGTCGCCGATCTACTGAATATATGGAAGGGATGTAGGAGAAAAATGTACATCCGATCACGTATTGAAAATTTTCAACTTCAAATGTGGGGGGAGAGTCTCTAAACACGTGTGAAAGTTCTGAACATGGTTGTCAATTTAGTCATTTAAGCACGGAACGCTCAAGCGGTCGGATCATTTAAAATCACAGTATTTGTCGTCTATCTGTTACCAGCCTCGCAATAAATCACAAGTGGCAACATGTAATGAGAAGGGCAAGGAAGGCACAGATTATTCCCAGACGTAACCCCAAAAGTAACAGGGTTGTCAAGTTAGTCATTCTGCCACTGACCGCGCAGAACGACGGATCATTAAAATACATAGTATTTTTCAGCTCTCTACCTGCCAATCAAACAACATAATACAAAGGACAGGAAGTGGCAACATAGTAAGGAATAGAAAGAGAAAGACAGTTTGTTAGTTAACATATTTTCCGCCTGCACAAAACACTTGGATGGGTAATATGTTAGCTTGTGTTACATATTTATCTACTTATCCCCGGTCGGGGCAGTTTTTCTGGGTGAGGTTTTTATCGGGGTTTTTCCTCACCTGTAAGACAAATGTCTGGAAAACTTTCAGGCTCAAATGGTCCCCGAAATCATATGGCCATCATCATCACCCTTATCATTATCATCATCCTTCACCGGTGTGGAAAGCAACGGGAAGCTACCGCACCTACAATTCCCTAGTAAAGCTGCAAGCATAGCATGAAAATGCTATGATTGCAGTGAAGGACCTGCCTTAGGGCAGAATTACTATGGATGGATAATGAGTGATCATTGCGTTTATAGTACATCGTGCAATTAATACTACTTTTATGTTGTCGCAGATGGCCAGGGATTCGTCTTCACGTAGTTTGTTATAAATGATCTCACGCAGATATTTTACAATCACTTTATTAAAATCTACAAATTAATAGTAACAGTTTTTTCACAATTTGCACTAATAAGTAATCTTGATTTAAAGTTTATCTCATACACAATTATTTTACAGTCTCTGATGAGTTCGCTAACTATAATTTGTTCTCTTTTTGTCTGTTCAATTTTCGCTGTCAACAACACAACTGACAGGCTTCCGTCTTCGCCAAAGATTATATCAGGAGGGAGACGGAAACTTCCAGGCCCGAGGTCGAGACACTTCCACATGTAAACTTCTCGCCACTGATCTTTTCCGTGTGGGGAAGTAGATGCTCATAGAGATATCTGGAATGAGAGCCTAGACATTTCGATGGTCTGCGCCGGCCTTTTTGACTCGATTTTATTGCAACCGTGCGAGACCAATATTCTCGCCTTCGCCCGCGAAATCAAACGCCATTATTATGATGCGTCACAATATTTAAAGCAACATACAAAAAAGTCGCTATATGGCCTCAGTAATTAAAGGCAATAAGTACTAATAACAAATAAAAGAGTGATTTTTGTTTATAGACCTAATGCACTATTTTTCATGAGGGTTAAAAATTATATTTTTTGCACCATAGTGAGTTTTGTCGTACTTACAGCAATGGCGACCATGATTGAAAGTTCAACTTCCTACATTTCTGGGTTACCAACCTAAATAACTACTGTAATATTACATAATACAAAGCACGTGTGGGAAGTAAAACCACAGCCCTCTATGTATACTACATACAATGCATATACAAAAATATATCCAAAAGGTAGTGTTATTGTACATTTTACGAAACAAATCACTGCATTTTAAATGAACTGAACTTTATTTCAAACAATATGAAACAATAAATACATACTTGCCGCAATTTTATCACTGGTTGATGTCACAACCTGCTGTAGTTTCAACTAATAAACATTGCTCACACTGTCAATGTTAGTTAGTTGTTTATATTGAACGTAAATATTTCCGACAAAGATGTTATTAGTTTCCTATTATTTATCATAATAGAATAAAGAAAGAAAATAATGTACAACGCACGTTTGTGAAGTATTTTACACAATCTCGGAAATTAAAAACCTCGCTATCGCTCTATTTTTAAACATTTTCCTCCCTTCTGTAAAAATCACTTCCTAACCTCGCATCGTAATATACTATTAAAAAATATATGAAAAATGCACTATTTAATAAACTAACAATTGCAGCCCAGCGGATCTATGTATTACGACTAGAGAAAAGTAAAATTGTATTTAAGTAAGACTTAAGCCGTCGATGTTGAACTTCACGCGCTGTGCGATCTATCAATGAGCTACTTATGCACATTTTCCGGAAAAATAAATACTTTTTCTTTCGTCCTGGAGATTTTTGAAAAGTATGTTTTAAATGTATAGATTGCTTAAGGTTCTGTAAATTTAATTTGTGCCATTTGTTTATAAGTATGTTTATAAAACATTCTCACTTCTTTCAATATGTGTATATTGCATGTCTTTATTTCGAACCATACCTTTTAAATGAACCATTCCTTCTTGTGAAGTATAACCTATAACTAATGGGATGCTGTTGATATTTTCCATTGACATTAATATACGCGGATCTGTTGGTAGAAATTTTTCTTCCTCCTTGGTTTCAGCATTTTCTATGCAGGGCGAAAAATAGTTAACGAAAGTCAGTATTTCCTGAAAAAAAGTTAGTATAATTTATGATCTTATAATGAGAATTAAATTAAGGTTTTTATTTCTTATTTCTGTTCTTCATACATAACTCAAATCTACTTATATTTGAAATTATAGGATTAAACGTTTCCAGGATACTTGTTATATCACATAGTATAAACAATGCTAACAACACACAGGGAGTTGGTAATACTAATCAGTCTCGTGCACTAGTATTAAAATGTAATTGATATAATTGTCAGTTATGTAGTATATTAATACTATAATTACACACAACAAATTTCAACCTTTTGTCGCTCGCAAAAATGAAAATGGGTGATTTTAGTTAATTGGCATCCGCTGAGTTCTAATTTGAAGTCCGTTTTTCTCTATCACCTAACAGATTTTTGCGAGGACGTGTTGAACGTTTTTCATTATATTTCGCATATTATTGCTTATCTGCACTTAGTTTCAATTCGTTTCAATTCGTTTTGCAATAATATTGCTAAAAGCAATTGATCTAAGTAAAACCAAATCATATAAGATCCAAAAAGTTAAAATATTTTTTTTCTAAGAAGGATAAATAAGTAGCTTAAATTTTAGCAAACATATCACCTTTCAAACTTCTTCCTGGATGCCTTACGCAGATAAAATGGCTCCGAAACGTCTGTGATAAGTTGCCAGCAGTAATCAGCAAGCATGTTGGTCACTGATTTTCCTTTATAACGCCTTTCCATTTCGAAAATGTCTTCGTGGAACATTTCGCCATGTTCATCACTGACATCACCCAAGTTCGGTGAAAGAATGACTCAGTTTGTTACCAGGTCGCATGGCTGACTGCAAATTTGGATCCTGAAGAGAATGCTTATTTTTTAAAAGTGAAACCATATATATTGACCATACAGAAATAAGTCAGTGATGTGGTTCATAGGTTCCCTCCACAACATTGGAATGGCAAATGGCATGCACGAATGCGAACCTTTTAATCACCCTATTAAACTCCTTTGGCAGTTTGTACAGCAAAAATTGGGGGTCCAATATTTATCAGTATCTCCAAATTTACTATAGTTCCCAAAATATAAATTCTACGCCTTTATAACTAGTTCTGCGCTGAGATTTTGTACGGTACTCTCCACATACGTAGCAGAATAAATTAGGAAAATTCTTAGAGCGGCGAGACATTGCAAAATTATAAAAACACTAAATCTTACGTATTAAAATATATTATAGTAGATTGTTTTAATTCAATTACCTTATAATTCCATATATCGACGCTTCACAATCACAATGATGTAATGTAAGACGAACTGCACAGAACGAGGTATTACAAGCCATTACTTCACGTATTTGACCGTGGCAATCAGGAATAGTTGTATATCTGTGTATTCCTGAAGGTTTAAACAATCCATAATAGTAATAAAACCGCGCAAAGGAAAAACAAGGGTGACCAGTTTGAGAGACAATAGCGTCTGCGGAATCTCTACGGAAACGTTCATTTCCTGCCTAAGGTTGTCGAAAGATCCGACTCCGGTTAGGTGATTGAGGAGAAAAAAAACCAGACTAATATTATTTGAGTCTTACTGCGAGTCCGAAAACATTAGATTACTGATACATTTCGAGCCTGCGAGTAAATTCTTTGTTGTATGTGTGTTATTGTTAGTAATGCAAATGATTAGCATTCATTATAAAGGGGGAGGCTCTTAACCCTTCTACAACCCAAGGGCCTCTGGGCCTGGTGTGGGATCACTTAACTTTACTTGATCTTATAGTTCTCGGAAACGTTTTAATATTCACAAGAGAACTTCAGTGCTTCAAAATTGCATGGGATGCTGACATTTATGAACCGAAAAGCAGGATTTAAAATTCATTTTGTGGGGAAAAATTGTGAAATAGATCTGTAAGTCAGTGTTTGAAGTAGTAGTAGTCATTTGGTAGTGTGGAGAAACTATGAAAATAAATGTGAATAGTTTAGTCGGTCATGCATAAATCACGCATAATTTAGATATGCAGCATTCATAATTATATTCTCTTACCATTTCTGTTAGAATCTTCCTTACAGTTTCTACTAACACTTGTGATGAAACTGAACGGAGAAATTCCACTAATTCCTTCGAATCTTCGGTGATGCAACCCAGTTCTTTTCCCAACCTGAAAGCTCGTTCTCTAGGATTTGTTTCATATGCCCAAGGATTGAGCACACGACGGCCACTCCTGAATTATATGCATTATGGAAGGTAATCCTGAAATAAAAATAAACTTAATCTAGTTTTTATTAGCCTAATTCAAGAAAAGCAAGTAGTGACGATGTTAGCTTCTTTTATAGTCGGGATATATTTTTATGATCATTAAATTATACATATAACTTTATATATAGTATATAATATCAATAAATATATATATATATATATATGTATAGTATAGGAACACCGGAAAAGAACATATTGATTAGAATGCAGACAGAAGAAAGATTTCCAATTTCCATATATTCCTTAATTATAAACCGCACGGAAGGAGAAATATTGTGACGCCCCCCACAGAAGATGGTCTGGACAATTTTAACAATTCTAGCTTTCATGAAACCGGAACGAACCAACAGGCTTAATCCATGGATGATGATGATTATGATGATATATAAAGTTAAACAGCGATCTGTTTTTAACTTTATACTCATCTGTAAGTTACCAGCAGCAATTCTTCATTCGTACTCCATGTCCTGCCCAACGCAATCTACGAGAATTAACTGTTCTTTTTACATCTGATGTTTCATAAAATTATTTAGCTCAGTCTTATATAGCCTTTTTCCATTAACCCATTCGCTTCAGGTTTAAATGCTCAATGCATTTCCCCAGAAACCGAATTTAAATCACCGTAAATTATATTATCTGTTTTCAGACATTCAAAACGGACAAAATATAATGGTATCTGAAATCAATAAGTGTGAAGTCCAGAACACATTCCTCTACTGTTCATAAATGTTAACAATATATTACCCTGCCAAGGGATGTACAAAACATTGCGAAATATGTAACAGGTAGAGTTAAGCGAGTGTACCTCGTCTAGTGAGTTGAAGGCCATTTTACAGCCGGCGAGTGCACCACGTCTTCTGAGGCGAATGGGTTAACCTGTCTGTTCATCTCTCTCTTTGGTACAAACATTTTCCTAAGAGTTTTATTCTCAAATACTCGTAATGTTTTCTCCTCCCTTAAAGTAAAATACAATGTGTCCCATGTATTAATATAACTAGAAGAATAAGCATTTGGTATGTTTTTAGTTAAACAATTTTTTGGTAGATAATTGGAATGTGTCTTGAAAATCATAGATGCTACAAATTTGGATTCTCATACTTTCACATAAACCTACAGTTTACAATGTTTAGGTAATATTCCTAAAATAATAAGTCAAAATAATTTTACCTTTTGACATGGGGGAAAGTATGTGGTAATGTACACTGGCACCACCAGCATTCTGCCCGAAAATAGTAACATTATTAGGGTCTCCTCCAAACTCTCCGATGTTTTGTTGTACCCATTGTAGTGCCATCACCTGGTCCTTCATGCCATTATTGCCAGAAATTTCGGCATCTTCCGTATATAAAAATCCTTAAAATAATTTTTAAACAGATTTATAAATTTTAATATTGTAGGATTTGTTGTATTAAGTTTATAAAATAAATAAATCATAGGGTATGCAATTTCAGATACGTGATATACATTTTATAAATGAGTTGGCGGATATGTTTTCTTATCTCACCTCATAAAGTTACGAGTTTTCACGACACCGGTTTTAATGGGCATTCATCTTCAGTGAAACTTACCTTTGAAGGTGAATTACCTTTGAAACTGGTATCGTGAAAACACGCAACTTTATGAGGTGATATATATATGTATATATATTTATTCCCCCCCCCAACTCATTTATAAATTGAAAATACCTCAGAGTTACTTCCCACGTTTAATTTTGATTAAATGTAATATAAATACCTACACGCGCACGCGCGCACACACCCATACACACATCCGCGCATATCTATACAGTGGCGTAACAGCCCAATGTTGGGTCTTACCCTCTCCTTTGTTAGGAATTACTAGACCAAGTTAATTTTTAGTTACGCTTGTTTCCTTATAGATGTCATGAATGGTATGCGGTCAACACACCGACCCAATGTGACATCTAGTAGGCAAGTAAGGCATTAGTAGGATGATGAAGGTCAGTAAATTTTGCTTAGAGGCCTCTTTATTCAGGCTTAAGATTATTTTATGAGCCTGAATATCTTCAGACTCGGGACCTACGGATTAAAGTCCGTCCCGGAGGATTTGCTCCTTGGATTTTTCCATCCGAAAAAATCCATCGACTCTGGGGTTCCTCGTAACAAGAGGAAAGGATTACAACCACTACTCCACAGCGATCAACATACATGTATATACACATAACTTATAATCTGGAAAATATACTGTGAGGATAGGAGCCTCCTATCGCCCATAGAATAGGATGAGATGGGGTGCAATATGAAAGTAAATAAAAAAACATATATTAATGTTGAATCCATAGTTTTTGCTTTCGGTTATTTGAGTGGTAGTAAACCCGATGACAATTAACCCCAAGTTGGATCCCCACTTTACCTAAGAATGAGGTATTGAGAAGCGGCGAAAAATAAAATTTCCAAAAATGACTGAGATTAATGTTGGATCCATGTATTTTGGGGTAGCTAAGGTAATTGGTCACAGTTATGCAAAACTTAAGTAATGAAGTTAGTTAGTTATGAATCACTGAAGACCATAAGTTCCTTGTATCAAAACATTCAGAAAATATCACTCAATTTCTTGTGGAAAGTTTGTCAGTAGACTTCAGATTCACTCTGAATACATTTTGGTAATTTTCGGTGTCTACTAGATATGATCAATGAAGATGACTAAATTTTTTCAAAAATATAACTTTATGAATACAATTCAAAGCCATATGGATCCGCTACAAATTTTATAAACTAAATACACTATACCAGAGCCGTCCGTCGCCGTGGCGTAGTCGGTAGAGTCCCTACCTTTCACTCCGGCGACTCGGGTTCGATTCCCGGCGGGGTAGGGGATTTTAAATCTCCACCTTGGGTCTAGGTTTGTGTGTCTTGTCCTTGTGTCTATGTGAGAATTAAAGAAAGTTAACAAACAGGTAAAAAAAAGGTAAAACAAGAAGGAAAACCAGTATAAACGAAAAAAAAAAGAGGAATATTTATAAATTGCTTGAGAACAACTTCAATTCCTTCATTCCTTTGGAATTTGCTAAAAAGAAGAAAATACATCAAATATAGGAGCGCTTAAATGCTTATGTTAAATTTATTACATTAGGTACACATTAGGTCTTACCGAGGGCTCCTAGGCGATAATTGAATGTGACTAGAACAATGTCCCCTGCAAGAAGATGCTCAGGATGATAGATGTCAGGGTTTCCGGAACCCATTTGGAAACCTCCACCGTGAATCCATACCATCACTGCTTTCATAATGTGTATTGACTCGGATGGCAACTGTAACATTTCGTAGGAAGTCTAACTCCATTTATTCAAATTTACAACTAATATATTATATTAAATTTTTAACATAAGTTTAAAAGCAATTTTCAGCTGTGTATCCAATATGAAGTCTTAGCATAACAGAATATTACTTTAATTGTCGTTTCATAAAACTGAATAAAATCTAAGGGACATTCCATATCAAATCGGACAGCAAAAAATCTTGCAATTTATTTTTTTAATTTTATGTATCCCTAAATATAGTGAATACATTTATAAAGTTATTAATAACAGGAATTTAATTGTTATCATTTATAGGTTCGTAGTTAGTTATGATGATTCTAAAATTAGCGTTAATATGATTAAACTAAAACGTTTACTAACTAATATTTCTGAAAACGTAAACAGCAAAAATTTGCTTTAAAACATATTTATAGGCTATAGGTGATATCATGTAGTTTAAGGGTGTGTTGTTATTTTTTTAAATTAGGATATTTTTATTTTAGGTGTCAATTTTCTGTTTTATGGAGGTTTAATGCAGTACATATCAAAAAATGAAAACGGAACAAAACCAGGATTACTATTCAAGTAAATAAGAATTAATTTTCAGCAAATTACCCTTGTGGAGAGTTGAATAGTTCAGACAATATAACTGTTTTTTATTCTATTTTCGTGTAGAGGGAAAAACTCGCGGGTCCAGAGGCGCATCAGATTCTATTTCACGACCAAGGTCGCGCGCGTACTTTATTAACAGAGCTTCATCAGTGACTTGTTCAACTGCCATTAAATCGAATAAATGATGATATGTTGTGCTTAGGGTAACAGTACCGTAAATTTATAAAAGTGGCGATATTTTAATTCTTACGCAGTAGATATTTATTTATCAAATTTTATTGCTGAAGTGAGAAGTAAAGAGCTCGGTTACTTACGTTTAATGTGAATTATTATACAAATTATTTATAAACTAACTAACTCACTGGCTATGTGGAACCTGTAGGTTCATGGCAGCGCAGACATAAGCTCTCCATTACATCCCATCCCGAGCTAACGTTTTCCAATTATCCCTTGTATTAATTCCCCCCACTTCCCTACAAAAAGTCATGCTATAATGTTATTCTCCCACCTCATTCAAAGTCTTACAACTGGGCGTTTCCCCTCGGTTTTTCCTACCCAGAATTTTCCAAGCCACTCTTTCATCCTCCATCACGTACCACAATTGCCCTTCCCATCGAAGCCTACTGAGACTTAACTGTTCTTATTATATCTGGCTTTCTCTCTATACATATCATGTATCTCACTATTTTGTAGTTTCCTCCGTTCACCTGTCTGTTCATCTCTTTGTGATCACAATATTTTTCTAAGAACTTTATTCTCAAATACTCGTAATCTTCTTTCCTCCACTTTTCTGTTTAAAACCAATTATTTATTTTGTTACAAATTTTTCAATTGCAATTAAATGAAATATTATAATAACAACTCTTACACCATTAATTGAAATAAACTGGTATAGATTTTTTATTATGTTATTACTAGTAATTTCAATCTTAACAATAAGTTTTATGAGTTTGTTTTTACACTGTATTGCGACCCTGGAAAAAAACTATGACGAAATAGTGTATGTTGTTACAGATATAACTTCCAAATAAAACCGAAGTTTTTAATACTCGTAAAAGGTAAAAGTGATCCCACTACAGGCCTCAGGAGGCCCTTGGCTGGGTAGTGGGAGGTTAAGGTCTACCACTTTTTCTTGACAATCGGCACTTGATGTCAAGCCGGGTTGTCAGCCCTGCGTGACGGCCGCCTTTACCCAGAAAACACGCGTCTGCGTACTACATTTCAGTTAGAGGCTGCTGAGTTCGACCCCAGGGCCATAGTGCCGCCAGAAGGTTTGGGTCAGTTTAAAAATCCTGACCCCACCGGGACTCGAACCCTCGACCTTCCGGCTTGTAGCGCAGTGCCTTAACCACTACGCTACGGCGTGCCCCTTAATACTCGTATCACTTCCTAACAAACGAATGAAATGCTGAATCAGCGCGTCTTCTTAAAACATCTGTTCCTCTATCAACAATTCTCAAGTTCAGATTATTTACTAGACAGTAGATTTAAATCAGTACGTGTGTTTAGTGTGTCACCTCATTATTTTAAGTATTACAATCAAATTTAAAATAATCTTTTATCGTTTTTAACCAACAAGTTTGCAGATTGAAGCGTTTTATTTTATTACTGTACATATAATTACACTGTCTATTATGAATAAGCCTAACTGGTGTTATGTGAATGGAAAGTGCTTCAATCCACTCGGACGACGACATAAGAGTAGTTTAAAAAAATTTCAGATCTGTCCCTCCATGGATCAGTGAGGAATTCGGGGTACCCCAAGAACACTGCCTCTCGGCAAAAATATGTAGTAATTGCAGGCTAATTTTAGAGAGTAAGAGAAATGTTGAGGATGTACTGCCTAACAGATTAACTAATACTGAAAATGAGGAATCCGATGTAACACAACCTAGTAGCAATAACGATAGTAGTTCCGACATCGTTAAAGAATCGGCTATACCAACATTAAATGAATCATTTAAATTGATAGGGGAAAGTCCCATTAAGAGAGCAAAAATGTCTCACAATAAATATGTGAAAAATAAATATAAAAGTGTAACTCACGCAATTAAAAATAAAATTTTCCACCAATTTGACTCTTCAAGTGAAGAAGAGGATAAATATGAAATTGAGGTTTTGGAAAATCTTAAGAAGGCGTTTGCTGCTAGCAGTGATAAAAAAGATAAAATCAAAATTATAACGTTGCTTCCACTCTCCTGGTCAGTAAGAAGAGTACAACAGCATTTTTATGCATCAAAACATAGCATTAAAATAGCAAAATAGCATTCAGAATTGTTACGCCTTTAAAATTCCATTGATTCCTATCGAGTTTGAACCCGCGAACCTCGGAAAAGGAGGCGTGCAGAGTAACCACTAGTCCACGATGATGATGATGATAATGTAATAATTGTTATAATGATAATAAAAATAATGTAATGATGATAATAACAATAAAAATATTTGTTAGTGCGCAAAGGACTATTACCAAGAAGTTCCGTCATTGTTTGTACGAGCGAGCGATCTCCACTCACGCGAAAGGTATTGCGGGCAGTCTACACATAGGAGATTTTAGGAAAAATAATTATTTTTGGTAGTTTCCTTTCAAGACTCCACTTTAATACTAATTACAAAAAATTAACTGGTGTTCAGGTAATAATGTGGCACTTTTTGATTTTATAATTTTTTTGGTGAGGAAGGTCAATTGCATATTAATAGCATTTACGCCCTTCAGAAAAACGTAAATATTAACATACTAATTTTCACGCGATAGAGCATAAAATCATCTATAATGTGACTATCTTTTCAAGTTGAGGGAATAGCCATACTTCGAGAAATGTATTTTATAAAAGAGACTATTTAAAACAATACGATAAATTGACAGCTCTATTACTATTTAATTACACCAAGCGAAGACTTGAAATTCGGCACAGATATTCAGTATATCATAAAGTTTCACTGTAAAAAAATGGTAAACTTTTAAAGATGTGAGTTCATTTTTCACAATTTTTTTGCCGATTTCGTATGGAATGTCCCCTAAAATAAATATTGTATATCTTAGAATGAAAGGAAGAAACTTATTGTTAATAATAGTAATAATAATAATAATAAATAATAATAATAATAATAATAATAATAATAATAGTAATAATAAGATTAATAGCACTCTATCGAGTATTCTATAAGTTTAGTCTTTTGCATATCAATGTATTACCTATCCAAGTGTTTTGTGCAGGCGGAAAATATGTTAACTAACAAACTGTCTTTCTCTTTCTATTCCTTACTATGTTGCCACTTCCTGTCCTTTGTATTATGTTGTTTGATTGGCAGGTAGAGAGCTGACAAATACTATATATTTTAATGATCTGTCGTTCTGCGCGGTCAGTGGCAAAATGACTAACTTGACAACCCTGTTACTTTTGGGGTTACGTCTGGGAATAAGCTGTGCCTTCCTTGCCCTTCTCATTACATGTTGCCATTTGTGATTTATTGTGAGGCTGGTAACTGAGAGACGACAAATGCTGTGATTTTAAATGATCCGACCGCTTGAGAGTTCCGTGCTTAAATGACTAATTTGACAACCATGTTAAGATATTTCACACGTGTTTAGAAATTCTACCCCCACATTTGAGGTTGAAAAATTTCAATACGTGATCGGATGTACAGTTTTCTCCAACATCCCTACCATAGATTCAGTAAATCGGCGATACTAGCGCTAAAACTCTTCCCCTCCGCCCGTGAACAGTTAACTTGGATGTGTAAATAGTGATTTCGTTCTATTGTCACACTTCACAATATGGCAACGACCATAAATTTGGTTGCAGACTTCGCAGACACACGTGTCTGCCAGTTCGGGGAATGGTGAAGTCCATGTATGGCAGTTAGTGTTATGATGTGAAAGAATCTTATTGCAGTCGATATGGATTTTTGAAAGATCCTTTAACAAGGTTAGATAAAATACCAAACATACAAATAAGAGAAACTATGGTAGTAGAGAGAGAGGGAGAGAGAGAGAGACATATTTGATGAAATACAAGTGACAGTTAAAGTAATATGGACAAAACAAGATTACTTAGAATGGATACCACTAGAGAGAAAGAGATTGTGACGACATAAGCACAGTTGGAAGAATGATATCCAGGAAACCATGAAATTAAAGGGATTGAAAGAGAACTGCTTGACCAGAAGGAAATGGGAATTGGAACAGAGAAACAATGCCAGTTCTCACAATCTTCTTCTTGTCTTTGTTTTAGGTTCATGACCTGTTCCATCCGGAATTAAGAGCCCTTCCATCACTTTTTTGATCTTCCAAGTGTACTTCTCCCATCCTCTGGTAACTTACCTCTTGCTATGCTTACAATTCTACCTGATGTTATGCGGGATATATGTTGATTCCATTCATTTTTTTTCTTTACCCATTCGCCAATTTCTGAATATTCAGCTGTCTTCTTATTTCTTCATTTTAATTAGATCTTTAACCAGAATAATGATTCAACAGAAATTAATTACGTAATTTTCTTCCTTGAATGTGACTACCGGTATTGAAATATTGATTTGAATTTAAATTTATATAATTTAATCAAATAGTATTATTCTTGTACCGTAGAAGTAAACTATTTTAATAGTATTTTTTACCTTTTGATTTGTTTAATTGGTGTTGAATTTAATTTTACTACTTGTTATATCTAGGAATTCGGATTATAATAATTGGCTAAACTCTACAACCTGTGACGCGACTCTTTTAATTCTTTCATAAACTCCTGTGAAATTTTATTTTTAGGGTTTCATTTTTCAGATTATTTCCCACCGTTTACTATGATTTTTACTTGTTTTTTTAACGGTTATTGATTTTTTTACGATATTAAACTACATGAAAACGTGGCAGCCATATTGATTTTAACGAATATTCTGTGTTAGCCAACATAGAGTCTGTACTAATTGCAGCCATCATAGAGTCTGTACTAATTAACTTAACACTAAATAAAATCAACGTGCATTCTTTCACAGGTTAGAGTACTTAAATTGCGTTAGGTTAGCTTTTACGTTCGTTCAAATATCGTGTATGTGTTGGCTGTATCCCGTGATTCCATAGTACAAACGGCTTCGCGTTTGTTGGCCCATGCGCACGAAGTATGACTGAAACTTAGAAAAAATGTTTTGCGTCACATGTAAATTATTTCCTAATAATTGAACATAAAAGTTACCTGAGGAGTGTAAACATTAAGGAATAAGCAATCTTCGACTCCAACATACTTATTAAGAAATACAGATTCAAACTGTGGTGCTGAAGCGCCCACTAACATGGCATCACGGATTCCACACCACGTGTCTGGAGGTTGTGGTGCCTGAAATAAGAAGGGAATATAAATTATTTTCAACACATTTTTTGTCTGTTTTCACAAATTTGTGAGAAGTAATCCGAGGTCGTTATTTTACTGTAAACAAGAGAGTTATAGTAGCAAAATTGAAGAAAAATTATTGATTAAAATTATTTCCTATAACATTATCAGTTTGATTACAATAAACAGTTTTAACACAAGTTTACAGTGATATAAAGGTTGTTCTGAAGAAAAATAGCGACATTTGTTCATAGAGTAATCATTTATGAAGAATGAAAAAGGAAGGGTTTGGATACGAGGTAGACAAAAGACGTTTTGAAAATTATATCCTGAAATGTTATTAAAAACATTAGCTTGTAAAAATAAATTAAAAATATGTCGAGAGGTAATATTAGATTAGTAATTATTAGCCCTGTATCTAATCTTCCATTTAAGCAAAGTTACGTGCATTTCCGGTATTCTTTATGGAAGAACAAGAAGTAAGATATAGAAATGAGCTTGTGGGTAGAGCCTACATCATTTGTAGCAGAGAAAATTGGGTCAATTGATTTATAATAAGGAAAATTTAACAGTTTCCAAATATTTGATTTTATCTTTGTTTATATTACTTCCATGGAACCAAAACAGTATATGAATGAAGAGTCTAATTAAAGTAACTCGCCGCCATGATAGTCCTCGTAGAACTATGCGTACTTCTAATTGGTCAAAGTTCGATACCCAATAGATTCGGACATTTTTATTGTAAAAATGTTATTCTCAATACTAGGAGGAAGATGTTATATAATTTGAATCGCTACATTGTACTCAGTCCACCGCTGTGGTCTCGAGGTAGCGTGTTGCCTTGTCACGCAGCGGGCCCGGGTTCGATTTCCGGTCGGGACAGCTCTGGGTGAGGTTTTTTCGGGATTTTTCATCACCTGTAAGACAAATTTCAGGAAGCTTAGGGCCCAACGGTTCCCGAAAATCATCCGGCCATTATCATAATCATCATCCTTATCATTATCATCAACATCCATCACCGGTGTGGAAAGCAACGGGAAGCTACCACACCTATAATTCCCTAGTAAAGCTGCAAAGCATAGCATGAAAATGCTATGATTGCAGTGAAAAACCTGCCCTCGGACAGAATTACTATGGATGGATGGATAAATTCCATAGCCGTCCGCAGTACGTATGTTGAGAAGGCATGTGGGGACCGTATGGTTAGCGGTGGAAATGGTCCTCCTTCACCGCACGACACAGTTCGCGATTATTCTCATATAATGAGTGATCAGATCACACTTATGCTGATAGATGGCAATTTTTCCTCGTGTGCAAGTAGAGGTACAGTAAAAGTTCCTTATTTGCGGGGGATATGTTCTGCAAATATGCCGCGATTACAGAACCGCGAATATGAAATGGTAATTTGTATGTGTATATAGGGGTTACGTTCCAAGGTTACAGAATGAAATAAAAATTATAATAAAATCAATTAATGAAATATTTTGAACAATTTAAATTAATTATTACTGTCAGGTTTAGGTATGAACTTAAAGAACTTGGTAATTTTTTCGTGTTTTGTCGTTTTTTAAACGTTCTTTCAATTAAGATTCATATTCTGCTGTGAATGTCTTCATAGGAAGCCAGATATAATGAGAACAGTTAAGTCTCGTACACTGCGATGGGCAGGATATGTGGCACGAATGGGGAATGAAAGACGTGCATGGAAGATTCTTGTAGGAAAACCAGAAGGAAAACGCCCAGTTGGTAGACCAAGAATGAGGTGGGAGAATAACATTAACTATGATTTGAGGAAAGTAGATTATACAGGGGATGATTGGAAAACATTGGCTCAGGATAGGAATATATGGAGAGCTTATGTCCGCGCGGCCATGAACCTACGGGTTCGATAGTGCCAGTGAGTTAGTTAGTTATCCTGTGATAGAATTCCTTATTTTGTCTTCGGATTTCTTGATTCGTTAACATTGAAACAGCGTGATATAGACGCAAACGACTCGCCAACGCATATAAACAGTCAAGCATTTCTATGTTTACTTTAAGCGTCAACACTACTTTCTTCCGCTTCGGAACTCTTTTCTTTCCTTTTACTCGACATTATAAATTGGCAACAAAGCAGAAGAGACACATGTTATTCCATCAAAATTATTGCAGCGAATGACAAGTTGAAACAATGAAACCGATCGTGGCGAGGGCGGCTTTTATCAACCAACATAGCGGCTCGTGAAATACTTCGTCGATGCCTTTTAACAACGAACTTCAGGCTTAGTGACAGTAAGATTTATTTTACTTTGACATTAATTTGTCGATTTGGTTTGAATCACTCTTTGTATAAGCCGCCTTGACACGTGCATTCAGTAAAAAAAATTGCCAATGCGTTAATAAAAGATACTAATCCTAATATACCCCGACTGGATCCGCGAATAAAGAAATTTTTAGCCGCGAATACAAGAACTGTGTCGCAATTTTTTAACCCGCGAATAAGGAGTTTTTACGTATAGCCAAACAATTTGTGCGCGAAAGGGCGTGGATTAGTGACGTTTTGAGGTCAGCTGATAGGTGGGAAACAGAATAGGTGAGTACTGTGGATGGAGACACTAGAAAATGCATCTGGAGGTATGAGAATATGATTGATGCTGTCGTAAGTAAGAAGGGAAGATAGAGAAAGGAGGTGTGTCTGGATGTTTCTGAAAGCGGACAAATTATTTGGGGTTATCGCTACCTCTTCTTCCGTAGCAACTGTTCAAGTATAATGTGACCAACTTGCATGATTTCATTGGACACAAGGAACTTGTCTCACTGAGTTGATTGTAAACGTTTTTTTTTTTTTAACTTTCGAGGATGTGATTTACGTAGATTTGGTAATTGACACTGTACAAACGTTGAGCTTCATATGCATTGTCAGCAGCTCTGTCATAAATGAAATGCATGTCTCGCAGTTCTTAAAACGAGCATTCGCGTGATATCACAAACCTCAAGTTACCTTAAAATTAATGGCATAGTGTATACTACCGATTCAGTACTGCAATACCAACACTTCACTTGTCTCAGAGAGCACTGATGAAAACTAAATGTAGCTAAACGAAAAAAGGAGAAAGTTTTGGACCGTACTATAACGGTATGAAAAATACAGAACATCTTCATCGATTCATACTGTATCGAACTCAGTTCCTCATTCCAAAGTAACATTACATATGAGTATTTCCTGACATTCCCAAGTTTGTCTTTCCTCTGTACTTGAATGGTATGACAGTATACTGATCTTCATCTATTCATACTGTTTGAACTCGGTGGCTCATTGCAAAGTAAGCTTACGTTCGCGTAGTTCTGACGTTCCCAAGATAGTACATTTATTAATCATAGTTATTGTTAGGAGTTAATAGACTGGATCACCAAAGGAACACTATTATCAGAGGAAAACTTGGAGTAACAAGTTTAAATGAAGATATACAAAGATACCAACAAGAATGGAAAAATCATCTGAGGAGAATGGCAAGAAATAGACTTCCAAAATTGGCATTCCAATATACCCCAACTGGACATAGGGACCAAGGAAGACCAAAATATCAGTGGAAAGATCAAGACCATTTTCGCTAGGTTTACCGTACAGGCCACATGGCCTAAAACGAATTTGTTCATGATGATGATGATGAGTTATTTTGGGAGGTTCTATGTTAAGTTGATTAATTTTCCCTACCCCGATATTTCTTATTTACCAACTTATTTAAAATGAATGGCAATCTTTGTTTGTTTAATTGGAGGATGAACTAGTTATGAATTATCTAAATTAGGGAATGGTGATCTTTAAACTATATTAATACAAATTTGTTTTAGAATCAGTATGAAATGTACCTTATATTTCTAAATTTGGAGTTTTTTTTCCCTGTAGGAATAGGATATAATTCATTGAAATCATTTGATGGAGGTTGAAATGAATAGTTTGGAGGACAAGACTTGTATAATATCTTCTTCTTCTTAATAATAATTTTTGCGTTTTCATCCTGTTTATTTTCAAAATCACTCCTCAGAGGAAGACATATTGGATATGCATTCACTGTCTATCCATCTCTTGGCTGGTCTTCCTCTTGTTCTTCTCCCGTCCAATGGTCTGTCTTCTTTAGGTCTTTTTGCAAGTCGATTGTCTTCCATTCTTTCTATATGACCCTTCCGATATTTTCGTCTATCTATAATAAATTTGGTTATGTCTTGAATATGACATTTGTCCCTAATTTCTGTGTTGTGTATTTTATCAAATAATGTTTTTCCCTGAATTGCCGCCATAGCCTGTACCAAGCCAGGTTGAAAAAGAGTGAAGGGGAGGAGTAACACCTCGTAAAAACCTTGGTTCAGTTTGCCAAGCTGATTGTACTTGTGAGGGTCCCTTGCCAGGGTTACGGTGAAGACTTCAACGCAGATACAGCGGAGAAGGAGTCCTTCGGTACGGTGTACCTGGCGGAAGAGGCAACTCTACATCTACTGTCTTGTAGATTGACAAACGGGCGGATGGGGTTCGTTAGTCCTGCAAGACAACCCATCTAGGAGAGACAACTCCGCAATAAAACAGGGCAGGCTGAGCTCTGTAGCTGGGTGAAGGCAATCGGCCTAGGGAGGAAACCCCGAATAATAAACCCGCCATGAAAACGGGCTAGCAACCCACTTCAAGGTGTATCTTATACATTGCTCGCAGTCCCAAGGATCAAGCGTCGGATCGAAGACGGAAACAAAATACTTGCATAAAATATTAATATTTAATGGAAAAATTGATCAATGGCGGCCTTATAACAATTTAAATATATTTTAAATAATGATTTATTGTAATTATATTTATATTTGTATTTACTCAATTATTACTTAGGCATTAAGTTCCTATTCTAAAGTTGTATTTCGACCCCTGTGAAAGCTTGCTAGATTAGATTAGATTACAACAACATACGGGCTCGTAACACTGTAACCATGTGTAGGTTCATTGTATTGTAGTGCCCATTGTTGTTATGAATGATTGGGAATTAAATCTATTCTCTGTACGATGTTATGTAGTCTGCTATAGCGACCCTGGTTTTGACACATCAGGTATTCACATACGACTCATACACCATTTTCTGGGCTGTATCCAAGGACTAAAGAAGAAACTACAACCCTCCGTGGTCCTATTCTTCCATAAGTTGTTGCATAGGTTCAGAGAGTAATGAGGAGTAACGAATGTGCCCCCCCCTTGGGTGACCTCAACATATTTTATGAACACCTGTGGTTTGCCAGATTAGACTATTTTTCTTAAACGAGATGAAGTGAAAGGCGAAATGAAATGAGTGAATAAATGAAGATGAAGTGACGAGATAGGAGATGGAAGAGAATTGGAGAATGTTGGTGGGTTGAAATTCAGTAAACGGGAGAACCCCGAGAATAACCCGAAAATTCCTGTAATGACCTACCATTATTAAAAACTGCGGACGTTTGTCCGAAACCTTTTGAATCACTCTGTATAGTATATTTAAACAAGTTTATTATATGTTATTATCTAACTATCAAATGAGTGACAAGAGATAACTTTATCAGTTTTGTAAACACAGTGTAAGGCCTGTTTTCCCGTTTCTCTGTAATTCTGATTACCAAATACAACTTCTTTATTAGTATTATATATAGTAACTTATTTTAGTTGCGAATCATCATTATTGTGTGGAATCGCCTCGTTTAAAAAACTCTGTTAATAAATAATTGTGATAGTATAAAAACTTACTCTTGACTTCCCAACTCCTTTCAAAAAAACGTTAAATGAAAATATATAAAACTATTATTCTACCAGTTATATTATATGGATGCGAAATATGGACTCTTACTTTAAGGGAGGAAAGGAGATTACGAGTATTTGAGAATAAAGTTCTTAGGAAAATTTTTGGACCAAAGAGAGATGAACAGACAGGCGAATGGATAAGACTACATAACAATGAACTACATGGTCTTTATAGGAAATCAGATATAATAACAGTTAAGGCTCGTAGACTGCGACAGGCAGGACATGTGGCACGAATGGGAAATGAAAGACGTGCACGGAAGCATCTTGTAGGAAAACCAGAGGAAAAATCCCAGTTGGTAGACCAAGAATGAGTTGGGAGAATAACATTAACTGTGATTTGAGGGAAGTGGATTGTACAGGGAGTGATTTGGAAAACATTAGCTCAGGATAGCTTTTTTTTGGACATCTTATGTCCGCGCGGCCATGGACATACAGGTTCGATAGTGCCAGTGAGTTAGTTAGTATAAATACTTGATTGTCATTATATTATAGGCCTAAGCCTCAGATTAAGATTTATTGCTTGCGGTTGAAATGAAAAAGAACAATTTCAATTCACATTTGTAAGTTTTGTATACATGCTGTTCGGGAATTACCATTATAACTTTGTAGGGCTTATAGAGGCGACTGAGTAGATAACGTTTTGAATAGGAGACTTTACCGGAAACATACCGCTTACTTGCTACAGGAATAAGTTCACATTAAGCGTTTAAATCTCCCGCATCTGCCGGAGATAAATCGATAGTAATTTAGTGGTTTATGACTCAATTACATCTGTTATCTTTAGGCCTACTTACCACCCCCTCCGTTCCCTCACACAGGAAATTGCACTAGAAGGCTATTCAGCTAAGACATCTTATAATATAACTAGCTAATACCCGGCGTGCGTTGCTACGCCTAAATAAATTAAAATTAATGTGTTTTTATGTTAAGTTGTATAAGTTAAAGGAAAAATAATTATACATTTTTATTTTTTAATACCCTGTGCTGATTACCCGGCGTTGCCGGGGAATCTACTTATCCCGACCTTCTTGACATAAATGAGCTGAAATACGAAAATTAATGTGTTTTATGTTTGGTTAAATAAGTAAAAGGAAAAATTTATATTATAATTATTTTAGATACCCCGTGCTGTTTACCCGGCGTTGTCCGGGAATCTACACATCCCGACATTCTTGGCATAAATGAGCTGAAAGACAAAAATTAATGTACTCCTTATGATTAGTTGAATAAGTAAAATGAAAAAATAATTATAAATGTATATCGTAATTATTTTAAGATTCCCCGTGCTGATTACACAATGTTGCCTGAGAATCTACTTATCTCGATCTTCTTGGCATAAATGAGCTAAAAGATAAAATTCGTTATTGTGAGTTATCCGTAAAGAATCCCGCCATGTGCTGCTATGCTTGCACAGGAATCTACGTACTTGTCTCAATCTTCTTGGTATCAATGAAAGACAAAAATAGTTATTGTGAGTTATCCGTAAGAGATAAACATAATATGCTGTCGCGGACTTTTTTGTAGAGGTTTTTGAGGTATTCAATTCTGTGTACATTAATTTTGCGTATTTGTTATGGTTTAGGCAGCATAAGCCATTTAAGCGTCCAAAGAGCTACTTTTTCACGTTTTCCACTATAAAGGGCGATTTTTAAGAGCATAGGAGTTAAGTATCACAACTCTCTTATAGCATATGTTCATCCCGGGAATCTCCTGAACATTTTGCAAAAAGCCCCATCACAATCGGATCAATGGTATGGCGGGCCATGAAATACGAACAAACAAAGATTCATTTTTATATATTAGATTACCATATTGAAGTTGTCTTTATTGTTAATGCTAATTTATTCATCGATATCCAAAGAGCTACTTTTTCACGTTTTCCACTATAAAGGGCGATTTTTAAGGGCGTAGGAGTTAAGTATCACAACTCTCTTATAGCGTATGTTCATCCCGGGAATCTCCTGAACATTTTGCAAAAAGCCCCATCACAATCGGATCAATGGTATGGCCGCGCATAAAATACGAACAAACAAACATTCATTTTTATATATTAGATTACCATATTGAAGTTGTCTTTATTGTTAATGCTAATTTATTCATTGATATCCAATTTTATCACATAGAATAAAATAGAGCAACTGTACTCGTATATGACTCGCAGGTACAATATATTCATGGAGCTTGGTGGTTGCCAATTTGAACCGATGATTTAGTAGGTTAGTATTAAACACTATGTTAAGTACAGTAGAGAATTTGGTTGGTTTGCTTAAAACAATGTTATTGTTTAAGTGACAAAGTAGAGTTTCTCAATTTTTTCTTTGACCTTTGGCATTATCACGAAATCAGTGAATGTTGGGTAGTATAAATGTAATTAATTGAGTCATAAATCATTACATTATCGATTTGTTTTCGGCAGACGCGGACAATTTGAACCCTTAATACGAACTTGGGGTACTTGCAGCACAAAAACGATACCAGTATGTTTCCGGACGAAGGTTCCTATTCAGAACATTAACTAATCAGTCCCTTTACAAGCCGTAGAATGAGAATTTCTGAACACACACTATATTGAATTGCCATATTTATTAATGTGATACATAACATTTACCACTCCTCCTTATACCATTAAAACTTTATTAAACATCGCTTACTTTTATTCTACAACACAACAGGTTATTTATGGTAGTACAAATAAAAAAACTAAGCCTCTATAATTAAACTGACTGTACTTACAACAATAATTTATACACATTCTTTCGTAATTTGTTTAAGTTCCATTATAATGAGATTTAAAATGTACTATTTCAAGAAAACAATTTGTTAAATTTATTTTTTTATTTTTTTATGCATTATTTTCGTTATCATTTACATTCTTAGTAAATAAATAAATAAATTTTATATTATATATATATATATTTATGTGTGTGTGTGTGTGTGTGTGTGTGTGTGTGTATGTACACACATAGTGTATATAAGATTTACAGTTCGGTTTAATTTCCCAAACGGTCCCCGAATATCATCTGGCCATCATAATAATCATTATCAAAATTCTACATGTTTAGTATGATTGTGTGTGTGAATGGTTTGTTTAGTCTTAATGTTTTGTTGTTTCTGAGGAGGTCCTGGCATCGAGCTGAGTATTCATTCGGGGGACCCTCCATGTCCTTATGTGATCAATAAAGCATGTGTGTGATCCATAATTAAAATCCCTCTCCCGACAGTTCGTGCCACTGTAAAGCCTAGGTGGCGTGTGACACGTAAAATTACCTATAAAGTGAAAGGTTATACTGCAATAATCGCATGTTTTTAATTTAATTGTAATTATAGGCCGTGATTGTTTTTAAATTGTATAAAGACTTTAACTCGCTAATTACATTGAAAAGTAATAATTAAATGTTCTACAACGTTAATGTGCATCTGTTATGTTTTGTTATATTAAAATATTTATGTAGAATGTAATGAATCTTACCTTGAATCGCAAAGGCCCTGTTGGAGATTTAGCATAAGGTATACCTTGAAAACTGTAATAAGTGACACCTGTTTTAGTTTTCACTTTCTTTCCTCTGAGTCCACCTTGAGACACGTTGATAATTACTGTGTCCGCCATGCTGCTTGCATTTTGTACGTAACACTGACATCAGCTGATGAGTGTTACTTATTACTTACTTTCTTACCGACCCAGTTCTGAGAATCCAGATAAGCATATTGCGCGGAATATGTCATTCATAGCTAATAATATTCATAGCCCTACATGCACGGCCTTGCGGATCCCGCAGTGCGTGATTTTTCGTATTTTTAGTACACTCAAAGTACCCAAAAATGTTTGATTTAATATTTATTTGAAATTAACCGAATCAATTAGAAAATAATAATTTCGATACAGTGACACATAAATAAAGAGTGTTTCAAAAGTGATGGTAAAAAATGTACGAATGAGCAGTAAGAATAAAGAGAAACAAACAAGTTACAGTAAACTTGTGTACGGAAATTTAGCTGTTACCAGATGTAATGTTTTTGTAGGTTCAGACTCGCTGAACACAAATCCTTACAAATCCCAAGAAAAGCAGTGTCGATTTTTATTATGTAATTTATCAATTGCTAGATAAATACAGCATTCAAGTAAAAACAGAAAGAACCACAGAATATCCTATAGAAATTTAATCGACTATTTAACTCATGCCTCAAATGGTAGTCAATGACCAATCACGTTTAAAACAATTTTGTTTTACAACCAATGACAGTCGTGTTTCACCTCGGTCTTTATTGATTTCTCTTTATCCGCTCCTGTTTTTGTGATAAAGAAAGCTCCTCCTTTTTAATATTATTCTGAACAGCTCAGAGCATTATTTGTCTCCAGCAAATACATTTAATATAGCAAATAATGAACAGATTCCTTGATTTTGCTGAGTTTTTTTACTATAAAAATAAATTAATAACCTTCAATGTTGATTATAATATACAGTTTGATGTGTTTCATTATTTCTCCACTAGGGTGCATTCTTACAATATTGCGATCCTATTTAGCAATAAATAATATGATCAAGTTGCAGTAAACATAACCTCATTTTTCTAATTTGTTTTCAAACATCGCCGTTTACATTAAATATGTACATATTTTAAAATACCGGTAACTATATTTAAATAATGACTTTTGAATAAACATCTTAATTTTATTCCTTAAATAGTCCTAACAAATGCCATTCTTGGTTTCTAAATGCTCTAGACAAATTGGAAATCACTCGCGGCATTACTTATGAAAATTCACTGTTGATGAGTAGGTAGGTATTAATTAGATTCACCACTTCACAAGCGGATGGATGTTAGGTTGGTATATATTGTAAAGTTTTGGTATCGACTCCTGATTTTTTACGCATGTGTAGTAACTCGCTTTTCCCCTCTTGCAGTGCTCTGTGGCATACAGAACATTAAAGACGACGCTTGTCAATGGACACTCAACATGAAGAGAGGTTAATATAAACGAAGAGTATGCAAATGTTAACAGCATTGCATGTGAGGTTACCCGATTGTACGAAGGAGCTTTTCCTCACTGAAGATAACCTGACAGCCGTTTATTAACAGGAGACATAAATATCTTAGAGAAAATGAGATCTTCAGACTTCACACACGATCTAGTAGATCCGAAATTATAAAATCTGATGCTGAGGATAGGTTATCAGGGAAAGTACCTTAATTGGTTGGGAAATGAGGTATGTACGCACAAAACGATTGCGTCTGTATTCTATTCACTCTCGTATGCACCGCAGCTACGCACTAGGTTGCAATAAGTAGGTCTGATAAATTGAATAGTCTGATAGTGTATTTGATGCGTTTTGGGGACGGGAGGAGGGGTGTATGAGCGTGCGGTGTGTATATGTGTGGGGGTGTGTGGGTATATGTGTGTGTGTGTTTTTGTAATTTGTTTTCTAGCATTTTTTTTAATATTAATGTACGGAATATGGATGAATGTAGATATGTATTATTGTGATGTAGTGTAGACATAGATTTTACTTATATGTAGCCTGTTATTATTTTTTGATACAGGTGTATTTGTAGGTATTTATTTATATTATGATTAGTTTTATTTTTTATTCATGCATTCCAATATACCCCAACTGGACATAGGGACCAAGGAAGACCAAAACATCGGTGGAAAGATCAAGACCATCTTCGCTAGGTTTACCGTACAGGCCACATGGCCTAAAACGAATTTGTTCATGATGATGATGATGATTCATGGAAAAAATAATGCACGTACGGCCAAGCAGGTCCGTGCGCAATGTAAATGCATATGTATTTTCTTTATTCTGAAAAAAAAGGCAATAAATTCCACTAGGCTGCGTTGCTGTCTTGCGCCGTCACATCGCATGCATACTCCGGTTCAGTTAACTTGTGCTCACTGTAGAGCACTAAAATGCCAACCAAGGTACTTCCCCTGATTATTATAGAATGTAAACAAACTTACAGGTTCTTGAACATTTAATGATTGCTCACCATAAGTGGATGTTCAGTCACCTGGCGGATTTTACATCGACTATCACTCTACTCCTATCATTACCAGCGTGTTCAAGCTCTCAACAATGAAGATCTTATATCTTCTGCTAGTTGTTGCAACAGTAGTGTATCCTGATCATTCAGTCTTTAAGTAGTGTTCTGTTCACGGTGGAGCTGGATTTACTCGTGATAAAATGTTTAATTAAAAAGATTGCCACGTGTGAGCAGACTCAGTCCTCATGAAATACTTATATCAGAACATCAGCAGATTTCTCATTGAATATCTCGACAGGAATGCAAGGAATCTTATACTTAGACCAAACTAACTACCAAGCAGGCTAACTGGACCGTTGTAGCGTTCCTTCCTGGGGACTGTACTTCCAAGCAGTCTAGATCATCTGGCTGTTCAATTGCAACAAATGTTGAACGTCTGGTTCAAGCACGTTTGTGCACCAGTACTTTTTTTTTGTGGATTGCTGCATGTATCTAAATCGAAGGTATGGTCAACGTTTGATAAACCGAGGAGCGATCATTACCGTGGCCTCCTACATTACTGGATTTAACTCAGAAAATGTTATGTTTTGGGGGTAATATAAAATGTCTGTTTTACACTTCTGATATCGACACACTTAAAGAATTGCCATTGCGAATTGAGGAGACCCTTCAGCAAATATATAATTATCCAGAACTGTTTGAGACGATTCGCAGCTCACTGCTGCTAAGAGCACAACGTTACGTTCAGTGGCATGAACAACATTTTGTACACATACTCTAATAGATAGAGTTATAGACCCTTCAGCAAATAAGTAATGATCCAGAACTGCTTGATACGAATTGCAGATCACTGCAGCAAAGAGCACAACATTACGTTCAGTGGCATGACCAATATTCTGTACATGTACTCTAGAACATCGTTTCCCAACCTGTGGTTCGCGAACCCGCAGGTGGTTCGCCTAATATTTCAAGGGGTTCGCCAAAACTTTTCTTTAATGACGGGTTTCGAGGTTAGGTCTATTATTGTTTTCTTAATTTCTGCAGCATTTTGATATAATAATAATAATAATAATAATAATAATAATAATAATAATAATAATAATAATAATAATAATAATAATAATAATAATAATAATAATTATTATTATCCATCAAGATTACTTTAGGTTTTAACCATTAAGGGTTAAGTTAATATAAGGTTATTATTAATATTATTATTATAAAATTAAATTAACCCTATAATGGCCCTTGTTACATATGTGTAACATCGAGAACATATCTAATTATTTTCACAGAATATTTATATTTACCACGAATGCCTGATTTGCAGTTATATAACAACATTAGGAATGCATTTGATTTCTCTACAACTAGACCTACACGTTGTGAACTTCTAAGCCGTAATAACTTTAGGTTTTAACCGTTAAGGGTTAAGTTAATATAAGGATATTAAACCTTTTGTTTGAAATTCAATTTTATGCATGTCTACTGTATGTATATTTAAAAGTCAGTTCTTCATCCAACTCAGATAGTTGTGGAAGGGGTTCGCGAGTCGAAAAAGGTTGGGAACCGCTGCTCTAGTAGATAGAGTTATGGTAGAATGTCAAGAAACGTGCATCATTCCGTCGACGGTTAATTTGTGAACCACTGTTAATTGGAGATTGTTTTAGTTTGCTTTTGAAAACCACACAAATGATATAGAAGTACACAGAATAAAATTTTATTAATAACAGTGAAGTCTGTGGACAAACAAGATATATTGCGAACATGTTAACTGAAGAAATAATTTGCGAATCAATGTTTATTGAAGTTTTGTGGTTATATTTGTTTATACTTTAATTCTGTTCTTGTCTCGTTCTTGATAAATAAAATAAAATTGTCATTGCATTCATTAAAATTAGTTCTTGGTATTCAGCGAGTCCGAACCAGTAAAATAATGTGAATGTCTGATAACCGTTTATTTTTCGGACCTATATTTAAATGAACTTTTTGCCTCTCTTCATTATTACTTCATTCCTACATTCAGGATCATCACTTTTAAATCATCGAGCGTATTTTATTTGTTTAATGATCTGATTATACGTTCAGTAGTAATTGCATAAATGATCAGGTATTTTTCCTATGTGGAATACTGAAGAAATAGAAAGTAATTTTGATGACAGGACAGGCCTAAAATGTCATTGGTCTTCCATCCGGTTTATAACCTCACATAAATATGCGTCAGTCACAAAGGTTTACTATCATCGAGTCAATATAGGGATGGCATGTGTTCAATAGGTTGGGTTACTACATACCTACATCCATGACGATTAATACTGGATGGATACCGTCCCATAAACAACCAAAAATTCCATGAGAAAATTTGTTTCCATTAGAGTTCCAACTAAATTGAATTTGATGGATCTTCCGCTAAGACAGAATATCTTAGGCCGCTCGGCGGGACTATAGTAAAGAAATGCTACGTTAAAAATTCAACAATTAGTAGGAATCATTATTAGTCTTAAAATTTGTTTACTGCAGAGTTTTCTGTTATCAAATCGAGGTGCTGATTTCTACTGTTTTTGTAATCGTTGCTGTGGTGAGTGGCCAGTATACTAGAACCTGGAAGATACGTTCACAGAGAACCAATTCTTAATTTGTTACTCCGTCTGCCTCCGTAGTCACATCTGACTCGAAAGCGAAACAATACCGGATGTGTATTAACGGACTTTACTTTATTCATCCAAAATGCCTATCAAAAGGAAACGTCCTAAATATTTGAATATATATATAACTATCAAGAGAAGCTGTATGATATCTAGCTAAATAATCAACGCATTGCACTCTCAATCCTACAGAATTATGGCCGCGCGGACACAAGTTCTCCCTATTGTAGGCTATTATTTTTGTATCATTTCCTGTATAATTCACCTTCCTAAAATAATGGCTAGTATTATTGTCCCATCTCATTTTTTGACTACCTACTAGACGCTTTCACTCTGGTTTTCATATAAGAAGTTTCCATCTCCTTATTTCATTCATCCTTCGTGCTATATCTCCTGTACATCGGTATCTGCGAGAGTTAACTGTTATTATTTCCGGCTTCCCATATATATGAAGTAACTAATTTGTATGCACTTTTCTCCATTCACCAGTCTGTTGGTCTTTCTTTAGTCGAAACGTTTTTCTAAACACATTGTTCTAAAATACTAGTAATCTGTTTATTACTCTTAATTCAAAATACAATGTTTCGGATCCATATAATATACTTAGAAATATCACGGTTTTATTATTTTTTTGCAGAATAGAGCGTTCTGTCGTACTTAGGGCAATGGCGACCATGATTGAATGTTCAATTTCCTAAATTTCGGGGTTACCAACCTATAAATATATAAATAACTATACTGTAATATTACGAATTACCCACCTGGTGGGAAGTAAAACCACTGCACTTTATATATACTACATACAATGTATATACAACAATATATCCAAAAGGTGGTGTTAAAGTACATTGTACGAAACAAATCATTGCATTTTAAATGATCTGAACTTTACTTGTAACAATATAAAACAATACATTCGTACTTGCCGCCATTTTATCCCTAATTTGTGTCACGGCCTGCTGTAGTCTCAACTAAATTATTTTCGGCATTTATCGTATAAACATTAGCCAGACTATTAACATTTGTCAGTTGTTTATAATGAATGCAAATATTTCCTACGAAGATGTTATCATTTTACTATTATTTATTATTTTGAAAACACCATCGTGCAAAAAATAATGTACAACGCTCGTTTGTGAAGTGTTTTACAGAATCTTGGAAATTGCCTCCCTTCTGTAAAAACCACTTCCCAATCTCGCATTGTACTATACTATTAGTTTATCATTTTTACATCACTTGCATTTGTTCAGACCATAAACTGAAACCATAATTTCTGCATATGTTGACTAAGTTTCTATTATTTTGTTTTATATTTTATGTACTGTAGGCCCAATAGGCACTATATTTTTTAAAGGATGAGGTTAAAATTTCTGCTTAAATTACGTTGGAAGAGGAATAGATATTGGCGATATAATTCAATCCAAATATTATCTTCTAAAATGAACTTTACTAGTGCTTAGCGTGTTCAGTCATAATGGAACATTAATACATGTTTTATAGTCAGCAATATCATAGACCTTAAATGCTTACAAAAAATGTCTACAAGGTATCACTATTCTTACAGCATTATTATTTAACTTAGGGATAATAATAGGAAATACTGTTTAGTATTGCTTGGCGTGAGTTTGGGACATCCGCGACGCGTGCATTTGATTTCATTGTGATTATTCAACTCAAAATCTGAGATGAATTATGTGTTATCGCTTATCGCTTTTAATAAGTCTTAATAATACGTATTATATAATTCTTGCAGTTACAACAATGTTTTTATGTCATTGATGTTGTTCTCCATTATTGATGTTGAAAGATATGTAAGATAAGGTATGTAAGTTACGAGATTCTTAGCAACCGCAATCTGAGCACTTGAGTTATCAGAATATGTAGAACACGCTAAATCCGTAATGGCTGTGAAATCCAGTTCTCCTACTAACAAAAAAATCACGTTTCTAGAATATTAATTAGCACCTTGTAATGAAATATTATTTTTCTTTATACATGGAGCTTAAATCCATTGCACTAATATGCCACATTAGGGTCAATTTCACCAACAGAGGTAACTATATTACGCCAGTTTTCCCCGTGTATAATGCATAGCTTAAACTGGCGTAATACAGTTACCTCTGTTGGTGAAACCGACCCTTAATACAGGCTTTCCACTTTACAGCAGTTCGCCCATGATTCCTGCTTTCCAGAGATTCCTATCTTCTCATTGTCCTTCTTCCATACCCCCCTTCATCATGGCATCATATATTCCCTCATTCCATGTTCTTCTACTTCTCCCCTCACATGTTTAGGCCACTGCTCTTCCGACAATATAATTAGTGAACTTTAAATGTGATTGTAGGCGATTTGGAATATCTGTGCTCTGCTGGAGGTGTATACTTTTATAGGAATTATACAAGCTGTCCGTAAATTCATAGTGCAGGTTTAAGTAGCCACAGAAAAAAAAAATACACAATATAATAATGTGAAACCTGCAACAAATAAAATAAAAACTCTCTAAGTTTGCATACTGTTTATCGCAGTTTTATGTGGCTTCCATTTGTTGCTCTACACACATCAAGACGATATTCTAGTTCATCCCACAGACGAGTAAGGACATCAGGTGTAATGAATCAATATCTTATCTTATTCTCTCTTTTAAATGGTCAATGTCGTTGATACGAACACTGTCCACACGTTGCTTCACGAAACCTTACAAGAAAAAGTTTAAGGGTGTTATGTCCGGGGATCGTAGTGGCCATTTTATAAAAATCGCCCCTTGCTATCCATTTCTGGGAAAATGTTGTATTCAGATACTCGGGAACAATGTGGCGTAGTGTGGAGAAGCGCCATCTTGTTGGAAGATGACACATTCGCCTTGATCTTGAATTTGTGGCAAAGCATACAATTGTGACATGTAAAGGTAGTTGTTTAACGTCACAGTCTATTCCGCAAAGAAAAATGAGCGTATAATTTTATCATGCATGAAGGGCACACTAGTCGTTCACCGTAGAGGAGTAACGTTCGTACTCTATGTAGGCACGAGGATTTTCAGAAGCCCATATTCTGACGTTATAGCGATGAACATGACCACACACGTGGAATGTGGCCTCATCGCTAAACACAGTCTTGTTGAAGAATTGTTCATCATTATCGATCTCTTCAAGCATTTGTGTAGCAAAGTGAAATCGTTTGGGTTTATCAGTTGGGTGAATAGCGTGTACCTACTACAGTCTGTAACCCATGAAACGAAACATTGACTTTTTATTTATTATCTGGTGAAGGTTTCGCATTTTTATCACTTGTAGTTTATTTTCTGTGACCGGTTAAAACTGCACTGTGACTTTACGGACACACTGTATGATCTCGTAATATTATTTGAATGTTGCTTATAAATAAAAGTGTATTATTATTTTGTTCTTGTGCATTGAAGGGATATCCTAACCCGTTATAATAGTTGTTCGCCGATGTTGAATTATTTCTATTACATTGTTACTTTGTTCTTGCACATTGAAGGAGTATCCTAACCCGCAAATTAACCTTTATTGATGATTTGTTTCTATCATGTTAGTCCTGTGTTCTTGTACAAAGAAGGGGTATACATGCTCGGTAGTTGGTAATTTTCAGTGGTTTGTTTCTGTTAAATTATTCCTTCATTTTTGAACAAGGATACTACGACTTCCACATCGCTGGCAACGAATTGTAGACAATGCTGGGTACTACATTGAAGGATTTAGAAGTTTCACACGTCTGTCACTTGTATACTGGTAATAAATAAATAGTTGCCACTATTAAAGTTACAACCTAAGTATTTCTCAGCTCAGTTAAAGTTATATTTGCATTTATGAATATATATATAATATTTGTTTAGAGCATGTAACGACACAGTTCATTAGTTTCAATTTCAATACATGCAAATTCTGGACATACTATAAAACTGAGACATTACTGACATTAGATAATATTTTATCAATTGTTGCGTTACTTATTTAATAATATAAAATATATGAAAATTCGGATAAGCTCGGTGAAGAAGCGTCAGCAATATTTATACTTTCTTCTTATTGTGTATTCATGGGTGTTGTGTCCGTTGCGTAACGGTTAGCAATACGAATGGTTGGGGCTGCTGCGTATCCACACACAAAAATATGACCATAGCTAACAATTCACCAAAGGAATTGTCGAAGTCATACTCTGTATGCAGTGTCTTTTATAGTTTTCATAATGCTTCGGCATGAGTACATATTACTAGAATTTATTTTTATGTACGATTTAGCTTATATTGTGAAGTTTAGGAGACTTTTTAAACACAATTTCCAGGTATGTCTGCTCCACACAGAGAAACCGTGCGAAGAACGTATTCACGATAACTGGTTTTATCTCGATAAAAATCAAGGGGTAAAAAAAAGTGTGCTAATGCCTATTGAGGAGAGGTTAGAGAAAGTCTATGATATAATCCTTAAGTATTCCACCGTCGGATTCTTGAAAAATTAAAAATACATGATTATTCGTGAGTAGAGATGGAACAGTTTCTTCATAAACACGATATCAGCATATGGTTGACCATTGTACATGAGGTCAGTGGTAAGGGGTTAGAATAGTTTTCTGTACCGTCTGGTTACAGCAACATTACTTAACTGTGCCGTTTAGTATCCAGTATAACCACTTTACATTAGTTATATTTTATCCAGTATAACCACTTTACATTAGTTATATTTCACTCCAAACGTTCCGAACAGTCAGTGCGTAACTTTTATGTTACACCGAAGTATACTTTGTAAGTCTGAAATATGCTCTTATTTACATTTGACCGGTGTACAGAGTTCAGAGTGTATGGTTGAATCTTAGTCAACCTCGCGTCTTTGGAAGGAGAGGTTTCATCTTTATTCATAAACTGCACTGTTGTAATTTTAATGAATGAGTTATTATATTGCGTTTAGTTAGAAACCCCTAATTGAATGACTGTTTTCGATCAGTCATGCTATCACCACTGGAATACAAGTAATTCCAGAATTAGTTGTACCTTTGTATCTTCATATTCACCAAAGGAAGTCTCTGCATGTTCATTAACATTTCACCAGGAATTGAATGTTCAGTCTAGATTCTGTTGACATTCTTTGATTCACGTTTTGAGTGACACATACTATAGCAATTAATCTAATAATGTTATCATTATAGAATTTCCGCTATTATGGGATTTACAGTTTAGCTTGTATCCCATCCCAGAATACATATCGTTCCTTATCTGCTTTCAAACTTGGTGATAATGTTATATTTAAAAATGTTTGTCCAGATTTAGATACTGGTTCCCATTTTATTCCAATATCCTTCTTTCCGTTAGGAGTTGGATCACTGAAAAAAAAAAAAAACTTTAGATTAGTATTTTCAACATTGCCTGATGCGGAAAAAAATATATAGCTGTTGTGGAGGGTTCGTCTTCACGTAGTTTCGGCATAAATAATCACACAGAGATGTCTAATATTCCACAATCACTTTATATACTTCTACAAATTATCAGTAATAATTTACACGCAGTTTACACTAACAATTAATCTTGATTCAAAGTTTATGTTTCACAATTATTTCATAGTTTCTAATGAATACACTTATTATAATTTGTTTATTTTACACACCTCGCTTATCGCTGCCAAAACACAACTGACTGCTCTCTCTCTCTCTCTCTCTCTCTCTCTCTCTCTCTCTCTCTCTCTCTCTCTCTCTCTCTCTCTCTCTCTCTTGTTGACAGTTATTTGTGCTGTCCAGTGTGCCTTTTACTGGGACTGTTATTTGTCCCTTGACGGCGAATTCGCGTTGGTGTGTACAGTATTGGGTTTAGCTGGTTTGCCATAGCCTATACGGTGATTGTATGGGGATTTGTTCTATGGTAGCATGTGCTATTGCTATTGATATACTATGGATGTTTGATTCCAAGGCAGATAGATCTCGCTTGATTGGGGCATCGGAAACCGTGTCGCTGATGAGCTGGGCTCTTTCAGGACCGGAATGAGCCACGCCAATCTGCACTGACCTTTCTGATCTTGGTTATTCATGCTGAATACTATGGGTGGTTTAATGTGTCGAATATGTTTCTATGCGTAATACGCCATTGTGGAAGGTGTCCTGTATTGCGTACTATAGGGTTCCCGTGATCATTTATGTTTCGGAGTATGGATGTAACCCTTTCAGTTATGATAGTATCAATATATGGTACCTTCGTGGCCTCGTGCATCTCCGTTATCCTTGTGTAACGCGGGGCCGAAAGTACAATTTTGAGACATTTGTTCTGTAATATCTGTAGTTTCTTTTTTTGGCATTTCGCAAGGATACTCAGAGATTCGCAGCCGTACAATAGCATACTACGGATCACGGCTACATATAGAGTGACCTTGATCCTTCGGAGACGACTGCTCCCTGCCCTCGACACAGATACATGTAGGCGGGGAGGGACTTTCTAGGCTTGAGGTCGATACACTTCCGAATGGAACCTCCTCGTACCAATCTTTCGCGAAAGGGGAACTAGAGACTCGTAGAGATCTCCGGAATGACAGCCTAGACATTTCGTTGGTCTGCGCGGGCCTTTTGACTCGCGAGTCAGCGACTCGCGAATCCATTCCTACCACTATTCTCGCCTTGTCCGCGTAATTTATGATGCATCACAATATGATAAAATAATTTTGTATTATTAATTATGTAGAGCATGTTGTAGCACAGACTAAGCAGTTCGGTATGCCATGTAATTATTTTTATGTATTAGTAATTTATATTGATTTATTCATAATTAATAATTGTTACTATACAGATGTATTACATTTATTTTTCTCTCCAATTTAACCTTAGATTAACCTCTCCCTTTTTAAGTACTTTTATCTGCCCCTCGTCAACCGGCCGTTACAGCAACCGACCTTTCGGGTGAGGATTTTATGTATTATACTCATACTTTCTTTACCACATACGGACGTAAAGCACTTTCTGAGTGAGTGATCAGCTCAATGGGAACATTGACTCATTTATTCGTATTAAACAAAACAATATATGGGTGATGCTTATGATGGGCAGATGATGTTTGGGGACCATTTGTGTCTTAATGTTCCCCCAACATTTGTCTTGCAGGTGAGGAAATAACACTGAAAAAACACCACCCAGGAGATTTTACCGACCGGGATTGAACTCTGGCTCTCTGCGAAAGGAGCAACGAGACCATAGCGCAAGACTAAAATATATATATATATATATATATATATATATATATATCCAAATGTCCCAGGTTGTCATTTTGACATTTCTGCTGTTTTCTCTTGGCATGGCGTACTTGTAACCCACTTATGAGGTTGGGGCGCCTGGAAGGCGGGGTTACGCTGCCCCGATGATATGAGAGTTGATGATGATGGTAATGATGATCCAGGAGAGGCCTTAAACTAAACTTAAGCTAATTAGGCGAATATGATGTTGAAGATGATTGCCAGATGGTATTCGGAGACCGTTTATGCCTTAAAGTTTCCTGACATTTATATTAGAGGTGAGGAAAAACCCCGAAAAAAGCCTCATCCAGGAAATTTCTCCCGTCCGGGCCCGTTGCGTGACAAGACAGCATGCTACCTCGAGACCACAGCGGTGGACAGTAATATATATAGGCCTATACATATATACTGGCACAAAGATTTAAGAGTCAAGAGAGGTAAACTATTTTTAAAAAAGCTGGAAATGTGTAAGAGTTCTCATGTTCATTATTTGCAGCTAGGCAGAACCTAGGATAAGAGCATTACTTCTAATAATGTTATCATTGAATGAAGTTAAGATTATGAACATATTTTAAGAAACAGAATTACATTACATAAGATGTAGAACGAGCTGTCGAAACAGAAAATGCACGCAAGCGAGATATGGACTGTAAAGAAATCATTTTTTTTTTTTTTTTTTTTGTAATAGCTTTGTTTTACCGGGACAAGCGGAGCATATAAGGCCTGGAGTCAGCCAACACTTGTGTTATATGCTGTGGGTTTTGGTGTGTCTAGTGGTAATCCAATGTTTTATATTTTTTATTTAGCAATTTGCAACGATGTCAGAATCATCTTTCTCTTGTAGTATAAACAGCGCGTATAAAAAGTTAGTTTCTCAGCACTGCTGACTATTTACATATAACAGGCCCTACATTCTCACTCATTCTAATACATTCCATGACGGGTGTACGGTGGTCGTTAGTTGACAATGAGTGGTCGGTGTTAGATGTTCGTTGACTGGTGGTCGACTTACAAACACACCAAACTAGAGAAATCTCAAACATTATAGGAGATTCCGAACATTTTATGAAATAATTTGACATAAATGTATGAAAATGCCCGAGGTTGACAACTTTCAACTACCATATCTCCCACACCACCATAGCAAACTAAATGTAACCACCACAGTACACAATGAGAGACTTGAGGCTACACCACACATAAACTCCAGTGATCTGTGGTAGATGATTTTGCTGCAAGGTAAAATATACGGACACAAACTTCTGTACAGTATACATATTGATTATACAGTATGTCAGTGCATTAAGGAGGCACGCCGTAGCGCAGTGGTTAAGGCACTAAGCTACAAGCCGGAAGGTCGAGGGTTCGAGTCCCGGTGGGGTCAGGATTTTTAAACTGATCCAAACCTTCTGGCGGCACCATGGCCCTGGGGTCGACTCAGCCTCCAACGGAAATGAGTACCAGGCGCTTGTTCTGGGGTAAAGGCGGCCGTCACGCAGGGCTGACAACCCGGCTGACATCAAGTGCCGATTGCCTAGAAAAAGTGGGAGCCTTAACTTCCTACTACCCAAAGGGCCTCCCGAGGCCTGTAGTGGGATCACTTTACATCACTTTATCAGTGCATTTAGCCGGTTAGATAAATGTTTCCTCTGCCATATTTTATTTTATTACGTTCAGTATTTCTGATCGGACAAAGTTAACTATCCCTTCCTGAATGTCACTTTTTATTTTATTTTTCTATAAAGAATAGTATTTGAGTCCAAATCCATACAAATTGAATTTTTGGCATTTTTGTCTGGTACACAGGGGATCATTAAAACATCTTGAGGATGTAAACGAAAAGGGTCGATTTGTACATTAGCAACGCGGTTTGTTTTGACCTAGTTCTGAAATACGTAGCTTCTCGTTTAATTCCTGTCTTGTGTTCACTTTTAGCGTTTGATAGAAAATCGGAACAAATTTCACATGATAACTATAGAACATGAGGCGTTGTAAAAAATTATACCCATTCCTCAAATCTATGCTCTAAGAAAGCATTATAAACATTTAAATGTTTTACTGATCTGTGGTTCTGTTAATTAAAATATAATACACTAAGACTCATTATGTGAGCGTTCGAATTATGGCATTGATACTAGCATTTACATTGCACTTATCCCGTCTTTTGCGTCATTTTATTGATAGTTTGCATAGCAAATAAAACTACAGGAGTATGATAAAGTAAAGTAAAGTGATCCCACAACAGGCCCGGAGGCCTTTGGGGTAGTAGGAGGTTAAGGCTTCCACTTATTCTAGACAATCGACACTTTATGTCAGCCGGGTTGTCAGCCCTGCGTGACGGCCGCCTTTACCCCAGAACAAGCGTCTGGTACTCATTTCCGTTAGAGGCTGAGTCGACCCCAGGGTCATAGTGCCGCCAGAGGGTTTGGGTCAGTTTAAAACTCCTGATCCCAACGGGACTTGAACCCTCGAACCTCCGGCTTGTAATCCAGTGCCTTAACCACTACACTACGGCGTGCGGAGTATGATAGCGGAGACTATCAAAATGTTTCTTACATTACTGCGAGAAAACATTGCTGTTAGATTGAAGATGTTTTAATTACCCAGAGTGTACAGGTACAGTAATTCGATACATTTGTGCATTGTAATTAAATTGTCTTAGTTTAGATATACTTTCAACAAATTTTAAAAAAATCTTACCCAATTTTGGCAAAGTTAGTCCATAGTTTCACCATAATGTCTATCATTTTCATATGATCCGTTCCTGGTATAAGTCTATCTTCCAATGTGAACATTCCTTTGAACAAATAAGGGAAATCCCCACCATGGCAAGCACCTGTACAAAGAGATTGATAAGTATACTCATTTATATTAATGAAAAAAGAGCTATCGGAAATAAAGAATGATTAGTGTGTGAGGATAATTAGAATAATGAAGAATATATAGTTTTCATTGTGAAGTTGTAATACAGTAACAAAATATTCAAAATGACCAACTCATACTTTATGATCAAATGATTTCTTATCTTCTAATTTAGTCCTGAATTATTATTACAATATGAAACATTTCTATAATATACAATATAATATCATTGATTTTTATTTTATTAGCTCTGTAGAGAATTCTTTGACTAAATACTACACATGTACTAATTCAAATGAATTGCCGTCTTGCAGTTTTGGATACGGATGGTTTTGCTAGTTGTCATATATTCAGATGACCCTGATGTTTCGATTCTCGATCAGACCACAGGTTTTTTAAAAGGGAATTATTCCTGTGGACATCAATGATCTTGGTTTAAGGACTCCTCTGGTGCTTCATTATCATTCATCAGCTATCATATCATCGGGGTAACATACCTCCGCCTTCCAGGCAGCCCAACTTAAGAAATGGCCTGTAATTCCGCCAATCCAGGAGACAATACCATAAATTCCATAAAGACAACCTGGTGGCATTAGTAAAAAAAATCTTTCTTTCTTAGTAGTTTAACCTCTGCCTTTTAGTTATTTTACGTATCCCATGCTACCTGGGGTTTACATTGAAATAACATGTGGGAGAGGATGTCCAAACCGTGGATCGCGTACATACTTTAACATACAAAGATATGGAGAGTTTCTCCGAATGAGCGATCCCGGAGGCAGCACGAATATTTAAGATGAGACACATCACACACTCACACTTTCACATTAAGTATGACGAAGATTAATGTGATAGGATGATTATGAGGCCAATTGGTGTTTAGAGGCTATGGCGCCTTAAGTTTCCCGAAATGTGACAATTACAGACGAGGAAAAAACTCGAAGACATCATCTAGGAAACCTGTCCCGATCCGGGTTTGAATCTGGGCTTGCTACGATGTTACCCCGAGACCGTAGCGATGGATTGTTCTATTATATGAACGATTATTAATTATATTTTCATAAAAAAATCTTGGTGTAAACTAAACAGTAAAAAATTTAATATAATTTCATACTTGTGACATACTTCATGCCTGTTACCTCCTGTGTAACCTCAATTATATAACAGGATATGTAATTTATAGCAATCCTGCAAAGAACGTATTTTTATATGTGTCATGCGGTCGTGAAATGATACTGTTATGTACAAATTAGCATTATAAAAATCATAGGTGCATAAATTCGACACAGTAGACAATATACAAGTAAATAAATAAATGGTTATAAAATATACTGTAGGAAATACGGCCCTAAATTAAATATAATTTCGTGAAGGAATTAAAAGAAAGGTGATTCGATTAATATTAGTCCTAATAATTTTCTAATTCAATTTTTTTAACTAGCGTTTTACTGCAATATCTTTAATGCATATTTTATGGGATACGTTTTTTGTAATTATTTTAGACAAACTGAATTGGTATATGGGGGGAAAATATTGTAATACCGATTAACTGTTGTTATATGTTAGTTCGTGTTTGTTGAATCCAGTCATATTGATTAATAATATTCTATAAGTTACATCAACATTCCTTTTATAGAAGATAATGAAAGAGTGATTCAAACTATATAAGACTGTCAAAACACTTATCTCGGACTTGGAGTCTCCGCGAGGCTCGAAAAACTCATGTTAGTCAAGGACGGACTTCCAGGCTCGAAAAGGTAGACATCTGAGATATATTATACTAACTACTACTACAACATCTAAATCAGCGATACTCCATTCAGAAGGGCTCTCATTCCCAAGCTTCAAGATCCGAGCGTCCGAGGAAGAGACTGGAAGACGATCTTTAACATATATCCGGATTTCTTCCGGACACCAACTATGAACTCTGAAGAATGGAAGAAGCCTAACTTGGAGAGTTGAGACATATCTTCACTAGGATGGTGACCCACGGGTACCATCATAGAATATGCGTGAAAAGAGGATACCACTTGGTCTCCGATGCATCTGCACCCTTTTTGGACACAGCTTCCTTCAGTATAGGCTGTCCATTCGTTCCGTTTTTCCCGGGGCAATCCTTTTTTTTTTTTGTTTTGAAAATGTCCCGCTGTCCCGAAAGTTTTCTTGGGGACGCTCAAATGTCCCGCTTTTGGGATGATGTTTTGTCAATGTATTTATGAATGACGACTTTCAATTTGTTCTTTACTCATCATCATCCATGCAAGTATTAGGCCATGTGGCCTGTTACGGTCTCAAAGAGGAGTTTTCCATCCAGCGCTTTTTTGGACGTCCCAGCGATCTTTTGCCTTGGGGGCAGTAACGAAGCATGGCTTTTGGAATTCTATGAGATGGCATTCGTTGTAGTTGGGCTTTCCAGTTGTTCTGGTAGTTTTGTATGTGGTGAAGAATGAGTTCTACATCCAACTCTTCCATCATTTCCTCATTTCTTTATGGTCCCACTTTGTATAGCCTGCTGAACGGTTCATAAATCGCATCTCATTTGCTGTTATTCGGCTTTCATCTCTTCTTTGTATTGTCCATGCTTCACTACCATGTCTTAATACTGGTCTTGCGAGAACCTTATAAAGCCGTAATCTTGTGTTCTTCTATACTAAAGATGGTTTCATTATACTGTTAATTATCCCCTTTGTTTTTGTGAAATTTGTTATTTTCTTTGATATATCAGTTTTGTGATCTCTTGGAGAAAATTCTACCCCAACCTATGTAATTATAAATATGAATGTTAGAAAGCGCTAGTTGTATGACCACGATGCACTGTTTGGTCTATAATCTTTGTGTTTTTACTCTCATGTTTTAGTAACTCGTATATTTTTAAATTGTCAATCCATGATCAGTGCAGCCAATGTAGGAGAATGAATGTTGAAAATCTAAAGGGATTACTCATGGTAAAACACATTTTAACGATTTACCCATCGTGTACTTCATTTTATGATAGAATTTCAAAACAAAATAAACTACTTGATGAAATGTATTAATCATGGAAGTACAGCAATGCAAATGCATCTACCAGTCTACCTTAGTAGATAGAGTAGAATAATGTAGCTGAGTAAGTAAGTTTAATGGATAGTAAAACATAGGCATAACTTATATGTGTAATTTGTATAATTTGTTTCATACAATTTTTGAAACTGCCTTATATATTTTGTTAATGTCCCATCTTTTTACAAAATGTTCCAGGTTTTTCATTTAATTTTTTGTACATTTCCCCTTTTACATTGAGAGTATTATGGACACCCTAGTTCAGTATCATATAATCACCTGCCCAGCAAGGACAAACACACTAATGTTTTACGCAAAAGAAGACAATTGTTGACTAAATTGTATATCTGTATGTTCACATTATATATAATAAGTCATATTATTAATGTATACACACGAGGAGTGTTCAATAAAGACTTGGAGCTGATTTTTTCCTTTCGTTAAGTGCCGCTTGTGACATCTGTCCGCGCGAAGAGCAACTAAATAAAACTGAAAATTTCACAGCGATAGCAGGGATTAGTTAGGATGCCACGACTGGTACAGAGTGATCTACAGCATCTACAGTTGGTAACGCAACTACGTTGTGTGGCGTTCATAGATCAATCCTGGTAGCGCCTTTGGTCGTTGTAGCAGAATTTAAAAGTAAAAAAACAAATGCAAACTGCGAGGCGCACGGCACGCATCCCGGTCAGCCATCGGTTCTCTATGGTCAGCCCAGGGATTAGTTGGGATGCCACTGGCGATAGCTCATATAGTCGAGTGTTGGCAGCCGGGAAACATCGTCATGGCTGATTTTCGTGAACAGCATCATCATCATCACTTTGTGACAGCTATTGGCGCTGTCCAGTGTGCCTTTCCTGGGACTTGTGTTTGTCCCTTGTCGGCGAATTCGCGTGTGTATTCTGTATTGGGTTCAGCTGGTATACCCTAGCCTACACGGCGATTTTATGGGGATTTATTTTATTGTTTGAGTAGTGTGAGATTTATATGGATATTGTTGCCAAGGCGAATAGATCTCGCTTGATTGGGGCATCGGAAACCGTGTCGCTGAAGAGCTTGGCTCGATTCAGGACCGGAATGAGCCACGCCACTCTGCGCTCATCATTCTGACCTTGGTTGCTACATGCTAAGTACTATGGATTATTTATTTGGTCGAATATGTTTCTATGTGTAGTACGCCATTGTGGAAGGTGTCCTATATTGCGTACTATTGGGTTTTCATGATCATTTATGTTTTGAAACATGGTGGTGACCCTTTCTGATATGATAGTATCAATATATGGCACCTTCGTGGCCTCGTGCATCTCTTGTTATCCTTGTGTAACGCGGGGCCGAAATATGATTTTTAGACACTTGTTTTTGCAGTATCTGTAGTTTTCTTCTTGTGGCATTTCGCAAGGATACTCAGAGATTCACAGCCGTACAATAGCATACTACGGATCACAGCCACATATAATGTGAGCTTGATCCTACGGGACAGTGACGGCGACTTGAAAAACGGATATAATATCGCTATGCCTTGATGGGCTCTGGTTATTATATGATCAACATGGGCTCTAAATGTAAGCCTTTTATCCAATATTAGGCCTAAATATCTGACAGAATCTCTACTGGCAGAGGTTGTACCCCATAGTGAGCTGGATTGGACATGGAAAGTTCGATTTGGAAAACAGGACGACTTGCGTTTTCCCAGCATTTAGTTTAATGTTCCAGGAGCAAAACCATTCATATATTATGGTTATTGCTCGCTGGAATGTTGCAAGTCTGTGAGGAATGGATTTAAGTTTGGATTGCATGAATAGACAAGTGTCATCAGCAAAGGAAGCTATTTGGAGTGATGGAGGTGAAGGTAGGTCAGAGACATATAGGGAGTACAATAAGGGTGAAAGGACAGCTCCTTGTGGAACTCCTGCCCGTATGGGCTTCGTATCAGATTTATTTCCACTCACAGAGACATAGAAGGTTCTATTTCTCAGATAAGTGGAGATTATTTTGACTAAATTTGGATTAATTTGGAATTGTATCAGCTTATATATCAATCCGTTTATCCAAGTTGTGTCAAAAGCTTTCTCAATGTCGAGGAAGACTGCTATTGTACTACGCTTGGCGTTGAAACCAGTGACTATTTGGTCTATAAGCCTCGCCAGTTGCAGCGGTGTGCTGTGTGAATTTCGAAATCCAAATTGATGGTTGGGTAATAGTTCTTTGTTTGAGACTTCAATTTTTAGTTTGGCCAAAAGTAGTTTTTCTAGGATTTTTCCCAGAACTGGTAGAAGGCTTATTGGACGCAAATTGTCTGGATTTCTTGGATTTTTTCCTGGTTTCGGTAGCACAATAACTTTAGCCATCTTCCAAGTTGCAGGGAAGTGATTAAATTGGATACAGTATTTAAGGATAGTAAGGAGTCGAAGTAGCGCTTTGCGCGGGAGATGCTTTAAGGCTAGGTTACTTATACGATCATGTCCAGGTGCACTTGAAGTGCGAAGGGCCTGGACGTGAATGCGTAGGTCAGCGAGGTGGATGTCAGGTCTTTCATTTGTGTAGGGAGCAGCTAGGAAGGTGTCTACTCTATTATTGACTTCAGCTTCATGAACTGGCGACGTTAACTCTTGTGGTCTGAATCGATTTGCGAAATTTTCCGCGAGAACTTGTGCTTGATCAAAAGGATGATAAGCCCAAGTTCCATTGTTCTCAATTGCAGTCGGTTTAGAAGGTCCGCGGTTTAATTTAATTCTTTTTATAATCTCCCAAGGCGGAGTTTTTTGAGCATTGAAATTGGATAGGGAATTTTCCCATTGCGTAATTTTGTGATCTCGCAGTCTTTCTTTGACCAGTCGAGCATAGTAATTGTACTCCTGTTTCATTTGTGGGTGTCCATAGAGTCTGTACTGTTTGAGGGCTCGTCGCTTATGCTCTAGGTAGTCAAGAAGTGTTTGATCTGTTTGATTTGGACGTGTAGTGTTGTTTCTTGTTGTAGTTATGTCGAGGGCTGTTTGAATAGAAGCCTGGAAGTCATTTATAGAAGTCTCAAGTTCTTCAGTGGAGTTTACTCTTAATCGAGGATTAATCCACTGTGAAAGGAGTCTTGAATAACGATTCCAGTCTGTATTCATTGTGTGAGATCGGAACGGGGGCTGAAGTATGAATCTAGTAGTGAGCTTAAACATGATAGGGACGTGGTCTGAGTTTAGCTCACCAGGCAGTGTATCTATGTGAGGGGAGATGGTAATGTTTTTCAAAAGTGCGATATCTAGAATGTCGGAGCATAAGCCTTGTTGAGTGTTTTCTAAAGAAGGTGTGTTCCCTTGGTGCTGAGATTTCGATGTTGTGGGTATTACAGAAGTGTTGTAATACCACACCTGAAGCATTGGGTACTCTACAGTTCCATGCGCGATGCTTTGCATTGAAATCGCCTGCCAGTAGGTACCGGGGCGAGATCGATGCAAGTATGCGCATGTCATGTCGAGTGAGGGGCCTAAGTGGAGATTTATATATGGAAGCTATGAATATATTCATGTGTTGTGTGATTGGAAGTATAATGCCAGTGGCTTCTATGAAGTGAAGCCCTGGGACAGAAATGTGTCTGTGGGATATGGATTTTCGGATGCAGATTGCAGTGCCACCAAGGGGGGCATTTAGGCGATCTGTGCGATAAGTGTAGTAATCAGCGAGTCGGAATTTATCCTTTGGTTTCAGATGCGTCTCGCTGATTAAAAGATTGTCTATGTTGTGTGTATGAAGTACAATTTCCAATTCATGGACCTGTGAGGCAATACCATTGGCATTAAAATGCCATGACATTAAGAAATTGTCCCTGAGCGTGTCTATACATCGTTAAAACATATCGACCACATTTGGCTGAGGAACATCATTCGTTCCATGGGATTTTTAATAGTACTTAGCATGGGTGTGACGCTTTGTACCAAGCTTTGTAATTAGGAGTGACCGCTGGTGCCTGAACTGAAGCAATGCGTTCTTGTATGCTGGTTTTCGGGGCTTGATTTTTGCCAGAGTTTACTGCAGCACTGAAGGAGGTTTGGGGGTTGATTTTCTTACTAGTAAAAGTGCGTGCAGTTACTGTCTTATTTTGTTTTGGTTCCCTATTTCTGAGGTAGGCCTGTTGAGCCTCTTCAAATTTAGGGCATTTCCTGAAGGATGCAGGGTGTCCTGATTCTCCGCAATTTGCACATTTGAGTTTGCTAGTGTCGATTCGTGCTTCCTCACGAACTGGGCATTGTTTGTGACTATGTCCTTGGCGCATATAACGCATCTAGGAGTCAGGTTGCACCCTGCAAAGGTATGGTTAAATCTCTGGCATTTAAAGCATTGCTTCAGGCCAGAGCGTGGTCTATATGGTTCAAATGAGACCACAGTGCAGTAAAGTTTTTTTTCCAGATGATAGATCTCTTTGGATCTTTCATTGTTGGCAAGTTCAACAATGTACAATGGGTACTTATATATGGACCCGTCCTCTAGTTTTTTTGTCACTTGCTTGATGCCTTTAACTTCAAAGTCCAATTCAGTTAATTCGGTTTTTATATCCTCTGTATCTACATTCGAGGGCAGCCGTTTGAGCATGACCCTTAGGGGAAGGTCTTTTTTCAATTGGAAGGTGTAGTATTGCCTTCCAATCGAGTCAAAGTACTTTATAACTACACTGTGGTCTTCCTGTGTGCTAGTGTAATATCTTAGACCTTCATGTTTACTAACAACTTTAAGGTCTTTTTTCACTAACATTTTTAGTGCCCTGTAAATTTTGACTAGGTCAGTGTGACCTATGAGTGTTACAGGCGGTGGCCTGTTTTCTTTCTTTGGGATATTATTGTTGATTTTTACACTAGAAGGTTCAGATCTTGGTGGCTCTTCACGTGTGTTATCTGTTGTTGTGGTGTGTGAGGATGGTTTCTCTCTATGTGAGAGGCCATTTTCCTCGTGTGTTTCTGTAGCTGATGATACTTGTGTTACATCCTTACCTGTGGTTGGTTTCTCTTTTTTGTTGTTAGAGCCACCAATATTTGTTTTCTTTGTGTATTTTTTTCTCCTCGCTTGGTATAATGTGCATGGAGGGCCCAGAAATTTCCTCATCGCTTGATAATATAGAGAATTTATTGTACAGCTCAAGCGGTGAGGTATCAGCACTGGCTGAAGTTTGCCTTGGCACTTTTGGGTCTTTAGGATAGTCTTTATTTTTACGTTTAATGATGTTTTTTGGTTGGAATTATTAGTTAATTCAGGGAATTCCTTGTCGACATTTGAGTTGATTTGAATTGCCGTGGGTTTTGGAATTTCTTTGATTTTCGTAGGTACATTTTTGCGTCGTTTTGACATACATTCATTTTGAATTTCTAGATACGTATCTTTCACTATGTTTTCTACGGTTTCTAGATAATAATCTAGATCTCTAGTTGCAACGTTTAATTCATCAATTTGGTTTCTACATTGATAGGCAAGATCTTCAGCCAGTTGCGAAATAGCAAAATCTGGATAGATGTCTAGGAAGTTCATAATGAGTATTAGAAGACCTCTAATTTCAGTGGCTGTTTTGAGGTATTTTGATTTAGGATGCAAGCCCTTTATTGTCTATTAAACATTCAAAATCTCTCAGAACATCTACCCATATTTCATCTACTTTCTGGCGGCCCTCGTCAATATCCATATTTTCCTCATGCAAATTACTCATGCTTGGAATGTTGCTTGCCATTGCAAGACTTAGTTCAGACACTTATATACTATAGGCAAGTACACGACTTACCAGCGTGTAATTTCACAGCACACTATCACTGATTTGAATTTGTACGTATACCAGCTAAAATTTAACACCGAATACACGGGAACGGTGTCTTTTTCACTTGGCCCTTTTGGGCCCACACTTTTGGGGCGTAATTTGTAATCACGTAAGCACACTGAACAACACTTTAAATATACTTCGTGAACAGCGTTATGCAATTAAGTTTTCTGATCTCTTGGAGAAAATTCTACCCCAACCTTTGTAGAATTATAGAAAGCTTATGGAGACCCCGTAATATTTCGTCTAGCATATATCCGTTTGTTATGACCCTGATATGAAACACAGTAGCACAGAATTAGTGAAACATGGTCAACCACCACCATATATCCGTTGGATTAGGACTGGAAGTAAATATCAATAAAACTAAATAGCCTATATGGTAACACATAGAAATATATTATATAATGGAAATGGACAGCTAATGACAAATGAGGGAAATTTTGAGGAAGTGGCTGAATTCAAATACCTAGGAACAATAATCACAAATAGGAATGAGATGCACAAAGAAATTAAACATAGGCTCAATTCTGGAAATGCATGCTATTATGCATTGCAGAGACTCTTGATATCGCAACTCCTTTCAAAAAACGTTAAACTGAAAATATATAAAACTATTATTCTGCCAGTTACATTGTATGGATGCGAAACATTAGACTCTTACTTTAAGGGAGGAAAGGAGATTACAAGTTTTTGAGAATAAAGTACTTAGGAAAATTTTTGGACCAAAGAAAGATGAACAGACAGGTGAATGGAGAAGACTTCGTAACAATGAACTACATGGTCTTTATAGGAAGCCAGATATAATAAGAACAGTTAGGTCTCGTAGACTGAGATGGGCAGGACATGTTGCACGTATGGGGAATGAAAGAAAGACTTGCATGGAAGCTTTTTGTAGGAAAGTCAGAGGGAAAACGCCCAGTTGGTAGACCAAGATTGAGGTGGGAGAATAACATTAATTATGATTTGAGGGAAGTAGATTATACAGGGAATGATTGGAAAGCATTAGCTCAGGATAGGGATTTATGGAGAGCTTATGTCCGCGCGGCCATGAACCTACGAGTTCGATAGTGCCAGTGAGTAAGTAAGTATATATCTGTTGGGATAATGGTTTCAGAAATGGCAGGGAATTCTGCGAACAGAGACGACAATCAACATAGCAGATGTCAACTATCCGTCGTGATGACCCACATCTCACTTTGAGACAGCTTGAACGCATTCCTTAGCATATAATTTGGGAGTACGCACACAATTTTAAAAAGAGTTCGCTCATGTCTAGGGAATGTGCAGAATGGGGTACTTTCGACTGTTTATTCCACAGCAGAAGCAGGCTCGTATCGATGTGAATCGCTATTGGAAATAATTTTGTGGACGAGGGCGACGGTTCGTGGCAGAATATCAATATGGTGAATTGTTATGACCCTGATATGAAACAGAGTAGCACAGAATTAGTGAAACATGGTCAACCACCACCACAAAACCCATGAGCTCAGAACTCATACAATAACCCCATGTTCATCATTACCGTATCAGGAATAGTGTGCACTCACTCTATTCCAAGACACATTACATTCACATACTTTTTTTACAAGAACATTATGAAAATATTGATAAAGGGTCACATTCCGCGAAAACGAAAGAACCTCATTGGGAAGATATATCTCTATCGCCACAATGCAACTCAACATATTGCTAATGCTGTCATGTGTCTCCATGTGACTTTTTCATAACCCGACGGCCAAAAAGTGACCTTAAGGGACAATGGTTCGACGAGACCAAGGCACTCAAAGCTTTAGAGGCGATCCTGAAGTAGATGTCTATGAATGGATTCCTTCACATCTTCTAGAAATGGCAAAGGAGGTGGACAAGTGCATTGCATTGGAGAGAAGTATTTTTGGGGGGATAACAATCTGTATGAGTGATCTTTGGCAATAATTTATGTGAGCATTAGTGCCAGTCCATTTTAAACACCCCTCGTATATACTCGTACAAATAGATTTAAGAAGATGTAGCGGAAGACACACACCTCCATGAGATTGCGTATAGAAAATTATATAATTCTTTTATCTAGAAACAATTCTTTACAATGTTTATTCTATAATTAAGAGGCATGAAGATTATAAAATGTGGCAACACTGACCAATTGAACTATTGAATATAACAGTACACGTCACTAAAGGTGGTACACGGGTTGCTTAAGTGGTTAAATAGGTAATGTTCTGTTTATGAACTATAATATCATAAGTTTGATATATTTTTGGAACGTACTTCGAGAGTACCTATGTCTACTCACTGACACTATCGAACTCATAAGTTTATGGCCATGCGGACATAAGCTGTCCATACATCCCTAACCTGAGCTAATGTATTCCAATCATCCCATGTATAATTCAATTTTGCTCAAAGCATGGTTAATATTATCCTCCCATTCTTGGCCTACCTAATAAACGCTTTCCTTCAAGGAATGTCCATGCTCCCCTTTTATTCCCCAATCGTATCACATGCCCTGCCTATCACATTCTACGAGACTTCACGATTCTTATATCTCCTAAAGATCATGTAGCTCACTTTTGTGTAGTCTTCCCCATTCGCCTGTCTGTCTCTATTTGGCCTAAACATTTCATAAGAATATTATTCTCAAATATTTGGTAATATTTTCTCTTTCCTTAAAATAAGAGCCCTTGTTTCGCATCCAAATAATTATTAGAGAATAACTGTTGTACTGTAGGCCTATATATTTTGAGTTTAATGATTTTGAAAGAAGTTTGGATGCTAAGAGATCCTATAATGCATAATAGTATGCATATCCAGAATTGAGTCTATATTTAATTCCACTATGTATCGCATTCCTGTTTGTAATTATCATTCCTAGGTACTGAAGGATATACAGAGACTTAGATCTGCTGAAATGAGATACCTTCGGGGGACTGCAGGATACACACTACTAGATCACAAAAAAAATGTAGACATTTTAGAAGAATTACACATCGAACCTTTAGAAAAAAAAAGATGAGTCAAGATGGATACAACATGTTCATCGAATGGAAGATCACAGGATACGGGTACCCAAACACAAGTTAAGCTATCAACCTATAGGAAGAAGAAGACCAGGACGTCCACTCAAAAAAAACTCTTGGATGGTGTTTCTCTTGAGGCCGAAACAGGTCAACAAATGACCTAAATTCGTGAATGTATTTTGATGATGATGAGGTACTATATTTGAATTCAGCCACTTCTTCAACATTTCCCTAATTTGTCATTAACTGTCAATTTCCATTATATAATGTATTTCTGTGTGTGACCAAATATTTAATTTTATTGATGTTTACTTCCAGCCCCAGTTTATAACTATTATTCAATAGAGTGTGCGTGTTGGTCTTCAGTAATCTCGTTATCGAATAATACTACTAATCAGCATAAACTAACAGCTTATTAATACCATTAAATTGTAGTCCTTATTCATCCTCTAAAGATTTGATGGTATGTTCCAGTGCATGATTGAATAGTAGAGGGGATTGTGGATCTCCTTGCTGTGAATTTAAAAAGTATCTGAGAACTATTTCCCTACACGGACTCTACTCTTTATGCCATTTAGACACATTCAAATAAGTCTTAACTTTGTAGGAATTCCGAACTCTAGTAGGATACTGTTATAACTTATCTCTCTTAATAGAATCGTATGACTTTTTGAAGACTACGTTCAGTTGATGCACAGTGTCATTATATTATTCCCATTTCTTTTCTAAAAATCGGATAGGCCTATATTATAGACATATTTCTTTTATGTGCACATTGATGATCACATTATGTTGCCAATAAGCCGAGTAAGTCTGGATACTAATATATTTTATAATTACAAAGAAATACACGTTATCTCAGTCAAAGCATAAATTTATTACGTCGACGTTTCAATCTCCTTATGTGAGATCATTTTCAAGACATGGTTGTTTATAAATTTATAATACATAGTTACCATCACCAAGACAGTTATATATATATATATATATATATATATATATATATATATATATATATATATATATATACAAATTTAAATGAATACATTTAAAATTCCAATTTATAATTTAAAATATTTTAGCAAGGAATCATATGTTAATCTAAATATTTTTGTTTATTTAATTAGAGTTTTGTACGAAGTAGAAAGAAAATGAGATTCCCTGTAATTGTTTCAATCAGTTTTATCCCTTGTCTTATAGATTGGTACGATAATAGAATATTTTCATTCATTTGTTGGGGTCTCTTTATCCCAAATCATATTCAGCAACTTAGGTATCTTGTCCATAAATATTTCTCTCCATGAATATTTTGTGAGTTTTGCTGGTCTTTATGTCCACAATTTTAATTAGTTATAGTGAATATATTAAATAAAATTACTTTATTTGCCATGTTAACTTTGCCGATTTTCCATCATCCATAAATATAGATATTATATATAAACGAGAGAATATACAGAAATAAATGTAAATGGTTTGAACATGTACAAAGAATGGCAAATAATCGTTTATCAAAACAGATACTTTATTTTAAACCTGAAGACCAAAGAAATATAGGAAGACCGAAACGACGTTGGAAGGACCGACCTGTAGAATCTTGTGCAGCGGGGAGCGGAACGGGCCAATGGACGCATATCTTGAAGAAGAAGAAGATGATATAAATGATGGTAGATCGTATTGATGGAAAAACATTTTGCAGAACCTAGGGACATCTGTTTTTAATCGGTGTCATGGAAGTATTGCAAAATGTCAAGACTCAATAGAAGTGGTTGTAAACAATTATTTAAATTAAGGTATACCTGGTAGTCTATCTCCACTGACTATTATTTTGATGAATGGAAGATCTTCATCGAATGAGAACTCATACATGTATATTGGATTTTTTGAGTGCTGAGTTTGTAACTCCACCGTTTTTCTTATGCCATGTATAAAGAAAGCGTCACCATACATCTGTGAATTAATAAATAATGTATATCGATAATGAAACATTATATAAATAGTGTAACAACATATATCAAAGTTTCCATATGGTAAATAAAAATAACTATATGACTCTTATATTCAAACAAATAAACTGTATTATCATATAAAACCTGCCCTTAACTTATTTAGAAGCAGCTTGGATAAATATTACTTTTTTTTTCTCTAAAATACCAGTGGCAATTAACATAGTAAGTTTTGAAACAATTAACAATGTAATTTGACCAGGAACTTTAGTGTCTGACTCACAGATGGATTATTCCGATTCATGTACAATAAAATTCAAAACTATTGAGTCAGCAACGAATTATATGTTCCAGAAACATAACATTGCGCAAACACATGAAATCCCGTTCGCTAGATAACAGTAACTCATCACAAACCCCAAAAATATTTTTGTGTAATAAAATTAATTTATAACTACTAAAGTGCTTGATCATCACCCTTTTATCGTGTCCTTATGAGAGGTCGATTCCATTTCTGTCTTACCATGCTTTTACTATTTTTAATTATTCGTATTTAATAGGTGTATAAGTAAGTCATTTAAATTTGACGTGCGTTATTTCGTTGCTTAGTTTTAGATGTGTAATAAATTGAGCAGAGGGTTTATTACAGGTACATCAGAAGATTGAATTTTGTTTATACTGTATATATGTGCGCACAGTCTACTATACTTTTATATTTCTAAGGATTAATAATTGCTCATTTTATTTAATCTTATTTTACCAGCATCGTGAGGCATTTGGGTAGCTACAATAAGTAGCGACTCCAGATTGAGAAGACCAGCTATAACGGCTGGTGGACCCGACATGCTGACCACATGTCACCCCCTACACTGGCTCGATGATCGTCTACCTCTGATTAACACATGTGGATGTGAAGCCAGCATACGGATGGTAGGCCAAGGGCCTTCTAGGCCTATAGCGCTTGAAGTTTGGAGGAGTACTTACGTTTATCGTGGATATTTCATAGCTTAAAGTATATTAATTGAAATGAAAGTTGTATCATAGTTAGGTAATAATAATAGGTGAAATATAACTATTGGAATTACCTGCCTTCAGGAAATTTACATATACTTAGTTTTAATTATGTGATTTAAAATATCTTCAATAACTGTGCGTCTAAGTGCTGAACTACTACCTCTTAAGTCACCATACACAGTACATTATGTGCATTCCACTATCATAACAAAACATATATCGCCTTCCTCGTGATCCATTTCATCACTTAGTCGCACAGTACTTATGTTAGAATTTCATACACACACAATTGCTATTTCGCAGTTATTATAGAAAAACTTTACTGAATGGAGAAATCAGAGAATAACCCCTTTAATTATATAATTATGGTAACTAAACTAAGCAATTTAAGAAGCAGCAAAACGTTTTTTGTTTGTTTCATTACTACATAGATGTTTTAACATCTAAGGCCATATCGAGTCAAGGATCTTTACGTATGTCCAGTAAGCAGTGAGTTTCGATTGTTTTTGTCATGTATTGAAAAAATTAACTGATGCTTTTTTTCCCGTAAAATTCTTTTAACAATTTGTTATGAATCTTAAAAGAATAAATTACTGTTTTAGTGATTTATATTACATTGAAATGTGTTTATTTTATACGCCCTACCTTTAAATCAGTACTGTTTTCGAGGGACTTTCTGTTAAAATAATAATTGTATTATTTTTTAATTAACAAAGCTATTTAATATGTCTTACTGTTCTTTAGAGTCACATTTCATGTCTGAGAGTGAAATTACCTATAAATTTTGCACAGAGACCTCCATTTTCAGGCTTGATGTTCTTTTATGTGCCTCGTAAATCTTCGCGGAACACATGACAAGTATTGTTTAATGCATTATATTTTGTGCGTTCTGGATTTTACAAAAATAATTTAACTAATGCTTGACTGAATTTGAACCTCTGAACTTCAGATCCACTGGAAAGCTATCAGTGAACTTGAAGAGTGACTTTTGAGAAGTATTAGTAGTCCTGATTTTATTTGCTTACTTGTCACTGGGGGGGGGGTACGAGGATATGTAAGCTTTAAAATAATTTGAATTGCCTTTTTTGTAAACACGAAAAACATTAATAGTGAGTGGAGAACATATTTTAATCGACTCACCTCATACATTTTCAAACTTCTTTGATACCGACGGTTTCAGACAATATTATGTCCTTCTTCAGTCATGGACGCCATGACTGAAGAAGGACATAATATTGTCTGAAACCGTCGGTATCAAAGAAGTTTGAAAATGTATGAGGTGAGTCGATTAAAATATGTTCTCCACTCACTATTAATGATATAACCTCATAATGTTTACTTCCCAATATTAATTTAAATATAAGAAATACATTATTGAAATTGTTTCCAGTTAATTGCGATTAAACGTAAATATAATAACCATCAAGCTGGCTGTTTTGCCCAAAATCACATAAACTATAATTTGTCATTTAAAATATTTACTTACATCAATTAATTCAGGAAGCGTCTCCTTGCTAACACTTTTATCGCCGAAATAAAATGTCTTAATTGTAGAGGCTACTTCTTTAGATTGTGTTGTGTTCTTCTTCAGTTTGCGCGTATATGGTATTACTCCTTCTTCATGATTAGCTATCACATCGATAAAGGATGGATGTTGATTCAGTGCTGAAATGAATAACAATTTTATCTAAATTGAGATTTTATTAATTTTATAGATATTCTATAGATTTTTCTGGAAGAGATTAACAAACTAACTCACTGGCACTATGGCCGCGCGGACATAAGCTGTCCATATATTCCTATACTGAATTGTTTTCCAATCATCTCCCGTATAATCTACTTCGCTCAAATCATGGTTAATGTTATTCTCCCACCTCATTCTTGGTCTACCAACTGGGCGTTTTTCCTCTGGTTTTTCTACAAGACGCTTCCATGCACTTCTTCGATTCCCCATTCGTGCCACATTTCTTGCCCATCGAAGTCTACAAGACTTAACTGTTTTTATTATATCTGGCTTCCTATAAAGACCATGTAGCACACTGGTATGTAATCATCTCCATTCACCTGTCTGTTCTTCTCTCTTTGGTCCAAAAATTTCCCTAAAAACTTTTATTCTCAAATACTCGTAATCTCCTTTCCTCCCTTAAAGTAAGAGTTCATGTTCGCATCTATATAATATAACTGGAAGAAGAACAGTTTTACATACTTTCAGTTTAACGTTTTTTTGAAAGAGTCCCTGTAATGCTTAATAGCATGCATTTTCAGAATTTCCAGAAGAGACCATAAAACAAAATAAATAATTTCTTTCGAAGTATATCTATCGTATTTTATAAAATACACTAATCTTTAAACGATGCTTTCTTGATCTGCTTTCGTTCGAATGGACAATTTTCGTAGTAATTGTAGATGTTGTATAGCCTATTTTCGATGACTGTTTAACTCATGTTCCAAAGGGTAGTCAGTGACCAATCATGTTTTAAAGGATTTTGTTTTACAACCAATGGCAGTCGTCTTTCGCCTCGCTCTTCATCGATTTATCTTTATCAGCTTTATTCTTTTCTGAACAGCTCAGATCATTATTTTTCTCCAACAAATACATTGAATATAGCAAATAATGAACAGTTTCCTTGATTTTACTGAGTTGTTTACTAAAAAATAAATTAATAACCTATAATATTCATTATAATATACAGTTTGATGTGTTTTATTATTTCTCCAGTAGGGTGCATTCTTACAATATTGCGATCCTATTTGGCAATAAATAATATGATCAAGTTACAGTGAACAAATGAAACATAACTGAACATTTCACATTTGTTTTCAAACATAGCCGTATATATTAAATATATAAGTATTTTAATATAACTATATTTAAATAATGATTTTTGAGTAAACAGCTTAATTTTATTCGTTAAATAGTCCTAACAAATGCCACTCTTGATTTCCAAATCCCCTAGATAAATTGAAAATCTCTCGTGGATTACTTACGAAAATTCTTATTAAGTTATCTCTATTCCATTCTCTCTCTATTTGTCTTTCTCCCGTGCATGTCAAAGAAATAATTAAATGCAAAAGTGATCAATATGTTACATACCTCTCAGCATCATCATGCCTTCGTGTGAAGTAAATCCCGTAATGAAAGGGACTTTATTAAATTTCCCTTCCGACAACAGTTGGTATGGATCTGCTGGAATAAATTTTTTATCTCCTTTTTGCACGACATTCTCCACGCAAGGAGCAAAATACAAGTCGAAACTTATCTTCTCCTAAAATAAAGTAAAACAAGAAGTAAACACAATGGAATTATTAATTAGAAAAGGTTGGAGTAAGAATGACGATACAGTTTTGAGAACTACTTCGTTATATGAACGAAGTAAATAATATATATATGTGATTAGTATGATTTTTTTTTCTTCTTCTTCTTCTTCTTCTTTTACACTCCAGGGATTAAGCAATAATGCCTCTTCTGACAGATAAGTTGTGCAATAAACAGAAGCCAAAAAACTAAAACTAGAAAAGAAACACGAATGAAGTTCTGCAATATCATTGCCATGCCTTGTTTTTCCTTATGGATCTGAAACACGGATGTTGACGAAAGCTGATAAAAATAAAATAAGGCTGCCGAAATAAAATTTTTAATAACAGTTAGAGGATGTGCCCTTTAAATAAATTCTCAAATAAAAAATAAGGGAAGAGCTAGAAATGAATTATTTGGAATAAAAAAATTATAAATATAGAAATGAATGGTGACAACATGTTGATAGAATGTCGGAATAGAAGATCCAAATAAGAGTTTTGTACTATAAGCCTAATGGAAGAAAACATCTGGTAAGACCAGGAAAACGATGGTCAGACATGCTTTGAAGCCGGATTTTGATTTTTAAAAGCAAAAATTAGAGACCATGAACAAATGAAGCTTTGTAGAATAGATTCTGTAGGCTGTATTTATGTTCGATGTCAAAATAGGTTATCAAACAAGAATATTTGAAACCGAACAAATTTGGCTGAAGCGGTGTATGTATGTATATGTGTATATATATATATATATATATATATATATATACTGCCAAAATTAGATTTATCGTTTCCAGTTTTATCGTTTGCCCGATTTAATCATCGAATTTCTACACTTCGTGTACTGATCACATTTAAACTATGAGGGGGAAAAACGCATTTATCTTACCTCTATACATCGTTTTCTCGTTTTTATTGGTTAAAAATTTCACTCCAGAACGATACAATTCCATATTTGATAAATTTCGAGTGCAAAATTAACCCTAAAATTGGAAACGTATCCTATATTATGCATACATTAATTTAATTAATGTAATATTTCTAATAAAACAAAATAAAACAAACGACTAGAAATTACTTAAATTTGTTTCGACTTACACAATATATCTAATAATAACAGTTATCCGTTTTGACGGCGGTCCGCCAAACTGAAATAATTGATTCGAGAAAATTAGTGTTTATCAATTTAAAGGTTAAACAATTTTATAAGTTATTCTTAGATGTACTACGAAAGATGTTTTCAAAATGTGATGTAAATAGTTGCTATATGGAATTTTTATGGCTGTTTGTGAATTTCTTTTAGATCTCTCTTATAGCATATATCTCATTAGACAGTGGTATCCAGAGATCACTGGAGTTCAAACAATTTTTAAGTTGTTAAAAGTTCAATTCTAGACTCTTCGCAATTTTTTATGGGATTTTGAAAGGCAGGGCTGCTAAAATTTTCGCACTTTAGAAGAAATACTTCGTATCATTGAAGAAATAGAGAAAAATCCAACGGTGAAAAGAGTTGATGTAGCTCTGCGCCTAAGCTTACCACTGTCAATTCTTAATTCGAAAATTGAAAAGAGACGGGAGATCAGAGATAGCAGATTGATAAATATAGTACATCTGCCAAAAAGATGAAGACGAATAAATTAACGACGAAATATTTATTTGAGTAAATTTTATCACCTCATCTCATATTCTTCTTCTTCGTACTCCGGTTTCAGAACTTTCTTCTTCAATTCCATCCTCAGTATTTTCACGACCGTTGTTTTGTTGTCTTGAAGAGCCGCCTCTTGCTTCCTCTGTTGGTAGACTGAATAACCTCGAAATCAAATAATTTTCCCCGGGAATTTCAAAGTTCATTAATTTCTCCTTTTCATGTTTTTGAATGTAGATTTTTTCCCAAACAGTGAGATATTTGGGTTTTTCTATTTGTTTTAACAGTTTAGCTTTTCTCTAGAAAATATGTTTTGTGACCATGCATGGGTTGCTACTACAGATTTTTCTACTTGACCAATTTTGACAGTGCTGAGATATTCTTTCATTCTGATTTTCAAATTTATCTTTTTTCCCCTATGTAGACTTTATCGCATTCTCCGCATTTAATATGATAAATCTCTGATTTGTTTCCTTCTTCTATTTTCTGATTTTTGTTGTTTATAATTAATCTGATGATGCTGAAGTCGTTTAGGATGGAACTGAAGAAGGAAGTTTTGTAACCGGTCTCAGAAGAAGTAGATGAAGAAAATGAATGAGACGAGGTGATAAAATGTACTTAAATAAATAATACCTCATAGTATTAATTCCTAAAAAAAGTAATTGTATGAAATAGTTGAATGTACTGTAAATGAAGTTGGCCAGAAGATAATTATAAAAAAAACATTATTGTGCTTCTTGAATGTATGCATGCAAATTGGACAGTTTATATTATTTTAGAGACATTTGCATTGATCATTTTTTTATTATCCATAATCTATTTTCATGTTTCCCGACGCAAACGATTAACCGAGGTTTCAATGTATATATATATATATATATATATAATTATTATTTTTACCTCATTTGTTTGTGTCTTGTCAATGGCTTCTAGCAAGTCTAGTGGTGGTGCATCTCGAAGAAACTCCACCAGTTTTCTTGAATCATTTGTTTTGCAGCCAAGTGTCTCTCCTATCCGGAAAGCTCTCTCCCGTGGATTTGAAACACATCCCCAAGTGTTCAACATAGAACCACTTTGTGCAATCGCTTTATGGAATAGACCTAGGATAAAAAGAATGCATGTTTTATCTGGAAACGGTCACATTTATCTTCTGGATATTTTCTTAAACCAAACGGCAAAATCAGTAAGTTCAGACAATTGGTCATATGCAAAATTAAGTTTTTAATAGCAGATTATTCATTGTTACGCTTATTTTATATGTAGGGCCTACTATAAATTATACAGGCTCTCTCTGACGTAGAAAATTAAAATTATGATATCAGAGCATTTAGACAAATAACGCTTTAGGGTACGATTTTTTATTTCTCTGCAACATTGTCAGCAAATTAATCAATTTAATTGACACCATAAAAATGGGAGGACTCTTCTAGCGAGGTTTTGTCCTCTATCTAATAGTAAGTGAATGGATTCATAAGTCGATTGTAGTATTTTTAAAAATATTGTATTTTAAATGTAGAGACACAATTTAAAAAAACTGTTTAAGTGTAGTTATTGATGAATTAAGATATAGGCTTACATGTATCCATGCAGCAAGTTGTAATACATTTTAATTATTTAATTTTATGAGAAATCTACCTCATATGTAATAATACTAAATGCGTAATTCGATCCGAAATCAAATTACGGAATTTACAAAACATACTGTTAAATTTTTGCTAATGTATCAAATATTAAACTAAGTATACAATACCATAGTTATATTGAGTGAATCTATTAGTTTACTCTTGGAAAGATAATTAGCAAAACAATGGTTAACTATTGGTAAAATTTCATGCAATACCGGTAATTATAGTAATATTATATGATATTTGTCAATTTGTTGCTCTCAGTATTTATTTATCCATTGACAAGAGGTATAAATCTTTTGCACGTTTGAGCATAAAATCTTAAAAAAAAACCAATAGGAGAAATTATTGTAGGAAAGTGCCCTGTTGCACTAAGAATTCTAGAATGAATAAAATGAGAAAATGTCGGTTAGAATGCATAAAAGATATAATAAATTTATTAAAGATAGTTTTTTGTATTTCTCAAACTTTATGTATGAACTTTTTTCAGTTTTAATATATTATTGTTTTTACAATTTTCATGTTGTCACGTGGGAAAGTGGCTGTTATTGCAAGTCACTAATTTTACTGGATTATTGAATATATTGGTAGGTGTATATTTAAACATATTTTATGTAGCTACACAGTAAAATGTCTTACCGATGAGTTTCTAATTAATGTTACTTTGTAAATTAGAATGTAGAGGCAGGGGTCTTTTTGGTTTTCTTACAGCGTTGAATTTTTTTTTTCGCAGGAAGATAATGTCAAAATTATAGATTGGAACTTGGCACGTGTATTAAGTTCTAAAGAAGAGTTCATTTAACGCCGAGAAAGTTTCAAATCTTATAAAGTTATATATTTCATTCTAACAACTCCAGTTTCCCTTCTCCTAAATACTTGAAGAGCCTAGGTCTTCTAGTGTAGTCCCAGATGTCAGAGGAATCAGGAAATACCCGGAATAAATAAGGAGTGAAAATAATCTATGAGGAAGAATCAGTATCTAGATTCTAGAACCACAATTTCGAGTGGACTTTACTAAATTTACCTTTGGACATGGGTGAGAGCACATGCCCGTGAACACTTACACCGCCTGCACTTTCTCCGAAGATAGTAACATTGTTAGGGTCTCCACTAAATTGTATAATATTTTCTTGTATCCATTGCAATGCCATCACCTGATCCTTCAGACCAGCATTGCCCGATGTTTCAGTGTCTTCTGTATACAGGAATCCTGAAAATATTAATCAAATAAATTATATGTTTCCACAGTTGGCCTACTCTTACAATTTAAAAATATTATGGTAGTAGTGAACCGATCAGGGAACACCACATAGTAGTACTTGCCTCTAAAGATGCCCTCCGTAATTATGGGAGAAACGTTTGGAAAAAAACACCAGTTATGAACCACGGCCCTATAGCCCGGAATCTTCTAATACTATAAGTTTGTCATTTTCTACTTTTTTTTTTTGGAATGTTGCGTTCATTTTCGTGAATATCACAATCCCACGTAATGCTCATTTTCCTGCCTTTTATAAAATTAAAAATACAGAAATGATACATAGAAAGAAATAAACTTTATTAAGATAACAGAATTAATATGGAATCTTGTTTTCCAAGTATTTTCATAATTTATGTTTCGTATTCATAGATGTACCGTTAGTCTTGGCTAATTTAATCTCGCCATAAAGAAATAAACTTTATTAAGATAACGAAATTAATATGGAATCTTGTTTTCCAAGTATTTTCATAATTTATGTTTCGTATTCATAGATATACCGTTAGTCTTGGCTAATTTAATCTCGCCTAAAGTCAAACTAAATTTATTTTATTTATAATCACTAATTAATCCAGTACTAAATTATGTTATTAGTCGTTTATTTACACGATGCTAAATATGCTAACGCACAAGTCTTCATTTCGCTTCTTTCGTTGTTTCAATAATAAAAACAAAAACAAGGTATTCTAACAATCGAATAAAAAATATAAATTTATTTTATTTAATTCTTGTGAATAGACACTTTAACGTCTAAGATTATATCGCTTTTAAATTCATTACGTGTATCAGTAGTCTGTGTTTCTGATGTTTTTTTAAAGACGTTAACTCGTTTCAATTTTAATGATGCTATAAAATGGTGATTATGATCAAATGAATCCTGATAAACAAGATTCCAACCCAATATTTGCCTTGACGACTAAGGAAACCAGGATAAAAGAAAAACTCTTGGTTGGTCGGGATCAGGGTTTTAACCTGAAGTCTCCTTAATATAAGCCTCAAACGTTACCAACTGAGCCAACTCGCTCCGTACAGGAAAATTATTTGTCTAACTCAGAATAGAATTGTTGTTATATCTAATATATAAAAATGAATATTTGTTGTTCATATTTAATGCGCTGCTGTACTGTTCATCCAATTGTGATCGGGCTTTATGCAAAATGTTCAGGAATTTCCCAGAAAGGTTATAGGCTATAACAGAGTTGTAATACTGTATCCCTTCATCCTTAAAAATCACTCTTTGTAATGAAAAACAAGAAAAAAATAGCTTTTTGGACTCTTAAATGATTTCCGCTGGCTAAACCTTAACAATTTCAGAAAATAAATATACACAGAATTCAATATCTCAAAAAAAACTCTACAAAAAAGTCCACAACAAATAAATGTTTATCTTTATGGATGACTCACAATAACCATTTTTGTCTCTCATTGAGCCGAGAAGATCGGAATAAGTAGATTTCCGGGCTACATCGGGTAATCAGCACGGAGTATCTTAAAATAATTACGATATAAATTTATAATCATTTTTCCTTTTACTTATTCAAGTAAACATTAAAGCTCATTAATTTTCATGTATTTAGGCGTAGCAGCGCACGCCGGATATTGCTAGTAAAACATAAAAATACAAAGAGGCTTATGAACATGAGTGCCAAGAAAGAACAAGCAGAATTGTGCTGAATTTTGTTCAAATTTAGCTTTAAGGGCGGACGCTTAAAAGGCACATCTGAAAATTTTGCCTATATATATATATATATATATATATATATATATATATATATGTATGTATACCTCCTTGATTTACGCAAATCTTCCTCAGAATATTCATTTCACTTGTTTCTAAAGTTTGTCATAACAGTATCTGCTCTTGTTTCGATAGCGTGCTGTTTTGTCACGCAGCGGGCCCGGGTTCGATTCCCGTTCAGGACAGGCTCCTGGGTGGAGTTTTTTTTCGGAATTTTTCCTCACCTGTAAGAAAAATATCAGGAAGCTTATGGCCCAACGGTCCCCGAAAATCATCCGGCCATCATCATCATCTTTATCATTATTATCATCATCATCCTCACCGGTGTGGAAAGCAACAGGAAGCTACCACACCTATAATTCCCTAGTAAAGCTGCAAAGCATAGCATGATTGCAGTTAAAGACCTACCCTCGGGCAGAATTACTATGGATGGATATATTTATATATATCCGTACCTCCAGTTCATCCGAGGCTTGTTGTGAGAATTGAAAGTAACTCTAAAGTACCACCCGACGAGTTGCTAGCCCGAAGGGGTAAACTGATGAGGTTTACATCCATACAATATTTACTCTGCAAGTGATGTTATGGTTATTTTTTTCTATACGCCAATACTCGGTCTCTAGAGCCTCGTCTGTATAAGCAGGTTGCACCACGGGTAGGCTTAATATAGAGTACATAGAAACCAACTATTAAAAATATTAGCTACAGACCAGGTTCCACAGCAAATGATATTACATATATATAACGAGATATATAACCTATACAAATCTAATTTAATTGCAATAAGAAGTGTCAATAAACTCTCACAATGACAGGAAATTTATAGAGTAGTGAGATAAGAATGCCCTCTATCACCACTTTTATTGATCATATATATAAAAGATAAAGAAGTTTATACAGTATTTCTTGACCTGAAAAAGGCTTTTGACAGAGTAAATTGGAATAAACTCATGAGGATGTTGAAGAAAATTGGCGTGAACTGGAAGGAGAGGAAGCTCGTAAGTAATATTAATATGAAACAGCGAATAAAAGTAAAGATAGGAGAAGAAATGTCAGACGGTAGAGAAATTGGAAGGGGGGTACGGCAAGGATGTCCTCTATCACCTCTCTTTTCAACATATCTACCTGGAAGACCGAATGAAGAACTGCTTCAGGAATATGGGAGGCGTAAACATGGGAGGAAGAAGAATTAATAAGATTTGCTGATGATGTGGCTTTGCTAGGAGAAGACGCAATGACACTGAGGAACATGCTGATGGAGCTAAATGACAAGTGCGAGGATTATGGAATGAAGATAAATATAAATAAGACGAAGGCTATGATTATAGGAAGGAAACCAATGAAGATAAACATGAGGATTAAAGATGAGGCCATTGAGAAAGTGGAGAGCTTCAAATAATTGGGTTGTACTATCAGTAGTAACATGAACTGCGGTCAAGAAGTAAAGCAGAGGATAACAATGGCAAAAGAAAGTATTTAACAAGAAGAGAAGCATTTTCTGCGAACATTTGGTAAAATAATTACGAAAGAGGCTAATGAAGTGCTTTGTGTGGAGTGTAGCAATGTATGGTGCAGAGACTTGGTCATTACGACGGAATGAGGAAAAGCGACTGGAAGCTTTTGAAATATGGATATGGAGAAGAATGGAACGTATAAAATGGACAGACAAAATAAAAGCTAAATATGTGCTAGACAGAGTAGTGTGAAGGATGAACAATGCTGGAACTCATAAAGAAGAGGAAAGGAAATTGGATTGGTCACTGGCTAAGAAGAAACTGCCTGCTGACGGATGCCCTAGAAGGAATGGTCAACGGAAAGAAAGTTAGAGGCAGGAAAATACTTCAGATGATAGACAATATTAAAATAAATGGTTTGTATGGGGATATAAAAATTAAAGCTGAGTTAAGGAAAGAGTGGAGACTGCTGAGTTTGCAGTGAAAAATCTGCTCTTGGGCAGAACACTACGAATATATATATATATATATATATATATATATATATGAACCAGATAGAGAATGGAGGGAACAACGTGATGGACGTATACAATTGAATAGAAATATGAAATTAGATACGTTAATTTTCGCAGATGATGTAGAGTTTTAGTGGCACCTTCAGAGGACGAAGTAAATCGAATTACAATATTCAGTATTAATATAAAATTATAGAATATTCATCTGAAAGGTCCATCTCCTCAACTTAATTAATCATTTAACTGTAGCGCTTTCGGGACTTGTCCCATCATAGGCAGGATTCAAAACTGGTGTTTCACTGAATCCTGCCGATGATGGGACAAGTCCCGAAAGCGCTACAGTTAAATGATTAATTAAGTTGAGGAGACGGACCTTTCAGGTGAATATTCTATAATTTTATATTAATTTTGAATAAACCTCAACGGAACACATCATGAATCTTATAAAAGTTGAATATTCAGTATAAAATTTAACAAAATAACTATCAAATATAACATGAAAATCAATACAGAGAAAACAAAAGTAATGGCTTTTCAAGGAAAATACCCTGTACGTAGCAAAATTTGTATAGATTCAAAAATACTGGAAAGAGTAATTTAATTTACCTACCCTGGATACACATTTGCATTTTTGGATGAAGTAGACGTAGCAAATAAAATTATCAACTTTAATGAAACCATGGAAATATTAAATTCAGTAATGAATCCTTTACTAGTCCAGAGAGATACCAGAATACGGCCATACAAAACCTTAAGAAGACCTGCACTTTGCTACGCAGTGAGGCATGGACTTTGAGGAAAGGAGAAGAGAGCAGGATAACTTCTAGTGAAATGAGATTCATGAGATATACAGTAGGAAATACCAAATGGGATCACAAACGCAATGATATCTTGAAGGAACTAACGTTTAGAACCGGTCATTGAATACGTACATAGATACCAGAACAACTGGACGAATCACTTGGGACGAATGGGTTCAGATAGCGTTTCCGAAGCCATGCTTCATTATTGTCTAACAGGGAAGAGATATCTGGGACGTCCAAGGAAACGCTGGATACAAAATCCATCAGTGAGATCGTAACAGACCTATAGGCTTTAGATTTGGCTGGAAGAAGAAGAAGAAGAAATTTTCATACCTAAAGTTCCCAGGCGATAGTTGAGTGTAACTAAGACTACGTCTCCTTTTATAAGATGATCCGGTCCATACATGTCTGGTCCCCCTGAACCATGTGTAAAAGCACCGCCGTGTATCCAAACCATCACTGCCTTTTTTATGTCTGTCTGGACTGGTAACTGAAATAAACATGAGTAAAGAAGAAGTGAAGATGGATTTAACTCTTTTTTATAAATTTAACCATGTACGGTTGAACAGAATTTAAGATGGATTCAACTACTTATTTTTATGTATTTACCAGAGTATATCTTAAATCCTTCAGTCTATCTATAATGACGTAGCACAATGTTGAGCCATAGCCTCCCATTTGTTAGAAGTAACTAGACAAAGTTAATTAAGTTACCATTTTTGCCCATAGAGTGGCATGCGGTCAACATACCGACTCAATGAGACATCTAGCATGCAATCATGTTATTACTAGGATCTTGATATCGATAAATTTTGCTTAGAGGCCTTTTTATTCAAGCTTAAGGATATTTTACGAACCAGAAAAGCTTCAGACTCGGGACCCAGGAGGACTTGCTCCTTGGATTTTTCCATCCTAAAAAAAAAATGCATCGACCCCGGTCGGCTTTGAACCCGTGACCTTCTGGACCAGAAGCAAGTAGTCCTCTACGGCCTAGATCGTGATAAAACTTGCAGTTACGAATAAAAATTTTATCACTAGCGAAGACTCTTTACACATTATCGCATCTGCTAGTCTATGTATGTGACATTTTAGGTCTACCTACAATATAAAAAAATCAAATTTGTTTTTTCTATGTCATATATTTTTTTCATGCCACACACAAATTTTCTCCTCTAAATTATTATTTAGAAGGCAATATCATACCTGAGGAGTATAAACATTAAGAAAAAGACAGTTTTCATCTCCAATTAATTTATTTCCATCAGGCAATTGCATTATTTGTGGGGCGCATTTTCCAGGTGATAGAGCATCGCGAATTCCACTCCATGATTCTGGTAATTCTGGTGCCTGAAAAAATAAAAAAAAGCAAATATCTAGAATTGAGAATAACTTAATCAAGCTCATAACGATTTGGTTTTGTTTACAATATATAAGTTACTAGATATTCAAATGTCCGATTACAGCATTTGAGGAATTATAGAGAAAGTCAAGAGGAATAGTTCTTTGTAGTCACTAGACTTTTTCTTGTGGCTAGAGATTTTTTTAATTTGTCCTCTGTTGACACTGCAGAAGAAGTAGTTGTTCGTGTTTAATGCTATATGAATGATCACTACAGCTCCTTATGCATTTAAACGAACTAGAAAATAAATAACGCGCAGTTGCACTGTTAATATTAACGTTAATGACGGGTATTTAATCAAATTCAGTAAATGAACTTAGACTAGTAGTGTTCATGCGTGTGTATGGATAAGAAAGGTTTATTGGGTTTTCTACGTCATGGATTAAAGATTGACCTCTGGCCCCCAGAATATGCATTTGGTTCTCATTTCTGTTAGGAGCTGAGTCAACACCAGGGCCAAGATGCCGCCAGAAAGTTTGGTCCAGCTAAAAATCCTGACTAGACTCGAAGCCATGAACTTCTCTCAAACAACTATGATATGACATTGCCCATTAACATTCCTTCAAATCATGGATATGATTCTAATGGGTCATAATTAATGAAAAAAAAATAATTAAAATGGAAATGCAACGGACGTTTTGATTTCTTGAGCCACAAATAAGGTCTGCTTGTCTCATTTGTATGCTGGTATGTACACTTATAAATTATAAAGGGCTTGAGCATACAAATATTTCTAAAAAAATTAAAAAAATAGTAGCTTCTTAATATTTTTGTCATAATTTTCATTTTTATCATGTTTTGTTATTATGATTTAATATTTTGGTATACATTTCTTCATATAATTCCTCGTTCTACCATTAGCAATACCTATGACACGCTATTGGACAGTGGCTAGTAATCCATTCTCCACACTTCTCTATCCACCGCAGCCGACTTTAAATTCATGATACCAAGCATCTGGTTAGAGTCCTTTCTCCTCCCATCTATTTTTTTTTTGGTCTTCCTTGAGAACATTTCCCATCAAATGTTGCGTCCATCACCTTCTTCAGAATTCTGCGATCCTGCATTCTATGCACGTGTCCAGCCCATTGTAATCTCTTAAGAGGTTGAAGTTTTCTCCTTATATTAATATTAATCTTTTTACCTTTCTTTAGAGCGGTGTCTAAATTAGACATTCCGTATAGTTCTTTGAATTCTAAATTATTTATAATTCTCCATACCCCGTTTTCATTAATGGGCCCATATGTTCTTCGTAATTTATTTCTCTCGAAGTTATTAACCGTATCAGCACACTTCTGGAAAGTTGGTTTGAATTAATTGCTAACACAATAAACTCGCTTCTTGCCTGCCTACTAAATATGTAGAATATTGTTACTTTTTTGTAAGTTTATATTTATTGAATGGGCATGTAAGTTAATGACTTGGGCGATCACTCTAGGACAGGGAGCAGGATTTCTGAACTGTACAGTAGAAAGGTAAACAGTGAGTAGTCTTCCTAGATTTGGGTTAGTAGTATGCCAGAGTATGCCAGAGGAGCTACCAAGGCAACACATTTCATCACAGGATATCCAAGGTCTTCTTCTTGCAAGGGTTAAAACCTTTTTACTGCGTCCATCTCTTCCGTGGGCGTCCCCGATCTCTTTTCCATCCTCTTGGTTGATAATTCAGACATTTCCTAGGCAGTCTGTTAGTATCCATTCTGTAGACATGTTTACATCATTTTCTCCTGTACTCTTCTATTTTATCTGTCAAACTGAACATTTGTAGTTCTTTGCGGAAATCTTAACTTCGTTTTTTATCCATTAAAGTGTATCCTGCCACAAATCGTAAATATTTCATTTCTGCTGCTTCTATTCTCGTAATTGACTGTTTATTCAGAGATCATTTTTTTCAGCCATGCAATATTGCAGGTATAGCCTATACTTTATAAAATTTTAAATGCGTTTCTTTTCTTGCTTCCTTTCCCAGTTTTTGTCCAAGGTGGAGATTTAAAATTCCCTTCCTCCTCGAGAATAGAAACGGGGGGGGGGGGGGTCGAATGGATCGCACGGACTTTATCAACCATGTCAACAAAAACGGTCAGATTTAATTTCCTGAAATAAAATAAAATAGTAATTAGTGATTTTTTTAGCATGTTGAATTTTAAGGGAGTGTGTGTTTCATTTTGTAAAATATGTTTGATAAGAAACGCTAGACATTGATCTTGGGGATTCAGAAAGTCGAGATACATTGTCTGATGTGTTAGTTGCAGATGTGGAGTAGGGATTAAAGACAGAATTTCATAAAAAGCCTTGTCATGCAATGTCAGCATGATATTGAGAATATGATATCAAATCTGTAAGATCACATCTAATAAACTTCATACTAATATTTTAGAACTCATTTTATTATACATGTATTTTACATTTAGAAAATATATTTGTTAACTACTATTTGATTAGTTAAACAAGGCCAAATATATAATATTATGTTTTCTTCAAGAACACCATTTTTTTCACAAAATGGGAAATGTATTTATTTTCTCAGCATTATTTTTAGCAATATAAGAGATGCCTAGATCGATGCCACAGACGTAGATTCCGATCGAATAACGGCTATCAATCTGAACTTCTAGTTCTGCTGTTAGAGGGTCCAAACCAGGACGTGTGGATTTTTAAGGGTGTAAAAGTCCCTAGTAGATATACATTTAATATTCCCACTTTTTATTATTTATAGACTTTGAGAAAGCCTATGATAATATACATAGAAAACTTTCAAAGGAGATTTTAAGAGATGAATATTTAATTGAAGCTGTTGAAAGGCTTTACATTAATACAAATAATTCAAACATATTAACTAAAACATAAAATAAATACATTTGTAAACCTGTAAATTTTAATACAGTAGTAAGACAAAGCTGAAATATGTAATTGCGAGGATCCCTTGGGGGGGGGAGAAGGCACTAGGGTGCTTCCTCATGACTCCGAGCCTGATCAATTAAAAAGGACAGAAGGAGCCAACGGGAGAGTTGTAGTCCCTCTCGCGGCTACCGAACCAAACTAAGAAATGTCGGTATGGGTCGTGGGAGAATAAGCTGGTGTGTCGGATCTGCAAGGCGACCTACAAATTACATAACACCGTAGAATATAATTATATTTTATTCATCTCCATAATACTGGGATAGCTCAATAGAGTCTGCTCGCCCAGTCTGAACAAAGATTTAAAGGCAAAGCTGTTTATATTAAAATTATGAATGGTTATAATATAACCAAAAGACACGCTTCAGTAAGGAATTAAAATTTTAAATAGTACACTCCAAGTGATAGGCCAGTTGAACGCAGATGATTTAGTTATCTTAGCTACATCAGAAGTTAATTTACAGAGAGCTGCCTTTCAGTTAAATAAATTCATCCATAGTAATTCTGCCCGAAGGCGGGTCCTTCACTGCAATCATATCATTTTCATGCTACGCTTGCAGCTTTACTAGGGAATTGTATGTGTGATAGCTTCCCGTTGCTTTCCACACCGGTGAAGGATGATGATTATGTTAATGATGAGGGTGATGATGATGATAGCCATATGATTTAGGGGACCGTTTGGGCCTTAACGTTTTCCTGACATTTGTCTTACAGGTGGGGAAAAACCCCGATAAAAACCTAACCCAGAGACCACAGCGGTGGACTTCAGTTAAATAATATGGCTAAAACGTAAGCATGAATATTACCATAGCCGTGGGCATGTGTGGAAAGTATTTGAACATATAATTAGAAGGAAAAAAAAATTATTGAACAAGTTCTTGAATTTACTTATTTAGCAAATTTAATTTTTGATTAGTAGATTATTTTGATATAAATAGTGACTCAAACAAAAAATTCGTTAAAAACGAAAATTAGTTAAGAACACCACGTAGATGCGCATTTTTGTCACTATCTGAAATGTGTTTAAAAGCCAAAAACGGTATGTGTAAAAAAAACCCGATTCTAGAAAAATAGCCCATGTCATTTGGCTTTCCAACAAAAATTGTCCTTGACAACTGACATGGGATGTTATTTTATTTTCAACACTGAACTGATTAGGTGCATTATGTATTATTATGAATTAGTTTATTACGATGCGTCTCATACATTCAAACTTATCAGAATAATTGGCAGGATAATTTGCAGCGAATGGACTATAAGTTTATATGTACATTGGCAGGGTGGTTCGACTTCACGTTGTTTCGACAAAACGATTACACAGTTGGTTAAAAGTGCCACAATCACTTTATTTACTTCTATAAATTCTCAGTAGCAAACGAATCACAATTTTCACTCACAATTAATCTTGTTTCAATATTTATCTCCTTCACAATTATTTCACAGTTTCATATTCCTTCACTCACTATCACTCTCTCTCTCTCTCTCTCTCTCTCTCTCTCTCTCTCTCTCTCTCTATACCGCTGCTGAGACACACTGGCCTCCCGCTCTCGCCACAGGGTATGGCAGGGAAACTTCCGGGCCCAAGGTCTAGACACTCCCGAATGAAACCTTCTGGCCACCGATCTTTCCCGAAATAGGGTGTAGAGACGTCTGGAATGACAGTCTAGAAATTTCGGTGGTTTGCGCGGGTCTTTCTACTCGCGAGTCAGTGACGTCTACAAACCTAAAGAATTCAGAATTAGAGGAAGACCAAAACAAATGCGGGCTTGTCAAGGGCGTAAGATCGAGTTCATTAACCATCACAATCAGACCATTGGTGTAGTAGTTAATCTGAAACGAAAATATAAAAATCGCTCTAGTTGTTGCAGTTTTTGATGTTTCGCAACGAAACTAGGTTTATGCTGCTAAAACAAAACTAAGAAAGTAGTCTCCAAAAATCAGCGAAATGTGACTATTAAAAGTAGGTTTTACTTGAAACCCGAAATTAAGAATTTGGTGTAGCAAACTCCACGTTAGCTTCGTCGTAATGTTTACCATCCAATGTAATTCCATCTAAAGTAATTCTGCCCGAAGGCAGGTCCTTCACTGCATTCATAGCATTTTCATGCTATGCTTGCAGCTTTACTAGGGAATTGTAGGTGTGGTAGCTTCCCGTTGCTTTCCACACCGGTGAAGGATGATGATGATGATAACGATAAGGATGATGATGATGATGGCCATATGATTTCGGGGACCGTTTGGGCCTTAAAGTTTTCCTGACATTTGTCTTACAGGTGAGGAAAAACCCCTATAAAAACCTCATCCAGAAAAACTGTCCCGACCGTGGATCGAACCCGGGCCCGCTGGGACGAATATAATTAAAACTTTAAATTGTCAATGCATCCTATAAGATTTGTTTTTTATATTCTAATAAAATAACGGAAAGAAGAATTAGTAACTATTTAAGTTTGCCTCGAATTATTATAAACAATATGGAAAATGTATTAACTTAATGTTATGATTTGTTTTTACTGCAGTTCGACACTTTTAAATAAGCTTAGATCAGTTTTTTTTTTAGGAAAATAAATAAAGATTCTATATTCGACTTGCTGATAAATCGCTATGTTTGCGTCTTTGGAGATACAGTTTTAAAAACTTTATCTAAAATCCGTCCACCGCTGTGGTCTCGAGGTAGCGTGCTGCCTTGTCACACAGCGGGCCCAGGTTCGATCTCCGGTCGGGACAGTTTTTGTGGGTGAGGTTTTTATCGGGGTTTTTCCTCACTTGTAAGACAAATGTCAGGAAAACTTTAAGGCCTAAACGGTCCCCGAAATCATATGGCCATCATCATCATCATCATCCTTATCATTATCATCATCATCATCATCATCATCCTTCACCGGCGTGGAAAACAACGGGAAACTACCACACCTACAATTACCTAGTAAAGCTGCAAAACATAGCATGGAAATGCTATGATTGCAGTGAAAGACCTGCCCTTGGGCAGAATTACTATGGATGGATCTAAAATCCAACCTTCAGCAGCCCTTAATGCAATCAATTAAGATTCCATTTTAGATGTATTCCAATTCAAATTCTGGTACATTATTAACCTCTTGTTACAGCGGGGGTGTATTTATTAATTCGATTTAGTTCATCTTTTGGAAGAATAATAACTTGAAACGAATCAGTATTTACTTAATAATTCTCTAATCAATCTTAATTTTATAATTCAGGGAGAAAAAAATAAAAATATTATTTCGAAAACACCCCTTGTCAAAATTTTCGATTTTTCAGCAAAACAAAAAGCAACTCCAGCCCATATAAATAATTGTAGCATCCAAATAAAAAAAAGTAGGCCCCTTCTTCGGGATATAAGAATCAGATATGTGATAAACACATTTAAGTTGTTATGTATTAGAGAGCTATAAATAAAAATTACTGAATATGGGGCGAGTGACATAGGTATTTTTGTATTAAAATCATACAAAATGAACATTGCAATATTAATCTAACGTGTCCAATGCTGTGGTCTCGAGGTAGCGTGCTGCCTTGTCACGGAGCGGGCACGGGTTCGATCCCCGGTCGGGACAATTTTTCTGGGTGAGGTTTTTATCGGAGTTTTTCCTCACCTGTAAGACAAATGTCAGGAAAACTTTAAGGCCCAAACGGTCCCCGAAATCATTTGGCCATCGCAATCATCATTCATATTCATCTTAGATTAAGCTTAGGATTAGGGACTCTCCTGGCCCACCACTATCATCATCACCCATCATATCATCGGGGCAACACAACCCCGCCTTACGGGCGCCCCAACCTCAGAAGTGGGTTACAGGTACGCCATGCCAGGAGAGAACATCAGGAATGTCGAAAGACAACCTGGGGCATTTGCAAAAAAAAAATAATTAATATTTAGTATTGCTTTGTAATATCAATAAATTAGCAGGAAATCACATCATATAGATCTATTAATAATATAATCTGACGAGATGGTTATAAATATTTTTGTACGACAGTGCGTTTCGTCGTACTTACAGCATTGGCGACCATGATTGAAAGTTCAACTTCCTACCTAAATAACTATACTGTAATATTACATATTACAAAACGCGTGTGGGAAGTAAAACCACTGCCCTCTATGTATACTACATATATATATATATATATATATATACACACAAAATATCCAAAAAAGTAGTGTTAATATACATTATACGAAACATATCACTGTATTTTAAATGAACTGAACTTTATTTGAAACAATATAAAACAATAAACACGTACTTGCCACCATTTTATAACTAATTGGTGTCGCGGCCTCTTGTAGTTTCAACTATTAAACATTGCCCACATTGTTAGCGTTAGTCAATTGTCTATAATGAACGCGAATATATTTTGAAAACACCATCGTGCAAAAAATTATATACAACGCACGTTTGTAAAGTGTTTTACAGAATCTCGGAAATTAAAAACCTCGCTATCGTTCGGTGTTTAAACTTTTCCTCGCTTCTGTAAAAACCACTTCCTAATCTCGCATCGTAATAAACTAATACATAATAATACATAATGCACCTAATCAGTTCAGTGCTGAAAATAAAATAACATCCCATGTCAGTTGTCAAGGACAATTTTTGTTGGAAAGCAGAATGACATGGCCTATTTTTCTAGAATCGGTTTTTTTTTACACATACCGTTTTTGGCTTTTAAACACATTTCAGATAGTGACAAAAATGCGCATCTACGTGGTGTTCTTAACTAATTTTCGTTAAAAATTGACATTGACTGTTTTTGTAAAACTAATTGGCACTATCGAACCCCGCAGGTTCATGGCCTCGCGGACATAAGTTCTCCATGTATCCCTATCCTGAGCTAATATTTTGCAATCATTCCTTGTATAATCTACTTCCCTCAAATCATAGTTAATGTTATTCTCCCACCTCATTCTTGGTCTACCAACTGGGCGTTTTCCCTCTAATTTTCCTATTAGAAGCTTCCATGCACATCTTTCACTCCCCAGTACATACTATGTAAGCAACATGTAATGTGTTTTGTCTACCTTACCTTGAATCTGAGAGACCCAATGGGAGGTTTAGCGTATGGAATCCCTTGGAAACTGTAGTAAGTCGAGCCATTGTATGCTGTTATTTTTTTACCTCTCAAGCTTCCTTGCTTCACTTTGACAATTACTGTAGACGCCATGTCTCTTGTCATAGGCCACTAACATGTAATTATAGACTGTTTTTATTCTTTTCTGTATCTCAATTTATATAAGATAAGCGAGATTATTACGTCACAACTGTAATAAACTCCATGGCTGGTTTCCGTGATAGCAGTTCCATTAACGAAACGTGTTCGCCGTACTATCGTAACTAGAAAAAAATAAACCTGCAGCTTGTGTCCGGTGCAATGTCAGGTCGAGGGCTGAGATGAGATGAACCCCCTATTATAGAAGGTCTGTGATATACATGTCGGTTGGCGAGGCCTTGTCACACTTGACTGAAGCAGAGTTCACTGCTGTCGTCTCAAAATAGTGTGCTGCCTTATCACGCAGAAGGCCCGAGTTCGATCTCCGGCCGGGACAAGTTTCCTGGATGAGGTTTTTTTCGGGGGTTTTTCTCTCCTGAAAGGCAAATGTCAGGAAACTTTAAGGCCCGAACGATCCCCGAACATCATGTTTCGATTTCATGTTCTGTTCATTTAGTGTGTCTGAATATTTTGAATTGCATTTTTCTAACTTACATTTAACGCTTTTTTCTGTATATTGGTAAGAGTCTTACTTTTCTTCCCCTTCTTACTGTATTATGCATTTCTTCCTTATATTTAGCTTTACTTCTTTTTTTGTATAGCAGAATTAGTTTTTCCTACCGTTCTCTCCGATTTTACGTACAGAATAGCTTTTTCGAATTATCTTAATTAATTTTCGAACTTCAATGAACGTTCCCTTTCTACTACTCATATTGTTTATGACAGTATTTTATTGTTGTATTGTATTGTAAGCCTATGTTTTCCCTTTACAGAGATTTAGGCGCTCTCCCCCTACAGGGAAGAATTTGAACCATACTAATTTTAGTTACACTTGTTTTCGTATAGATGTAATTCTGAGTGGTACGTGGTCAGCCTTCCGCTTCATACTGACATCTAGGAAAGTAAGGTAGTACTAGGACGGGAAAATTCGGTAAATTTTGTTTAGAGGCCTCTTCATTCAGGCTTAAGGATTTTTTACGAGCCTGAAAATCTTCAGACTCGGGACCCACGGCTTAAAGTCCCTCCCGGAGGACTTGCTCCTTGGATTTTTCCGTCCTAAAAAATCCATGGACCCCGGCCGAGTTTGAACTCGCGACCCTCGGGACCAGAGGCAAGGAGCATAACCACTAAGTCCACCGCGGCCGACACATAAATTTATAAATATTTTAAAATAACTATATTTCAATAATTATTTGTGAGTAAACAGCTTAATATTATTCATTAAATAGTCCTAACAAATGCCACTCTTGATTTACAAATCCTGTAGACTATTTAACTCATGCCCCAAATGGGAGTCAATGACCAATCACGTTTCAATGATTTCTGTTTTACAACCAATCAGTCGTGTTTCACGAAATATTTATCAGTATTATATTTACCATATTAAAGAAAGCTTCTCCTTTTTAATATTCTGAACAGGTCTGACCATTATTTTGTAGTGACTGAGCCCATTAGAAATACGGCTACTAGATTGTATATATAGTGCATGAATGTCAACACATGCCGCATGCGGGAGTTAATATAAAAACATTTGTAGCAATTTATTATACCACCAAAAAAAGAAACCACTGTTTGCACTTTCTTAAATGTATTTTTTCCCAGGTAACAATCCAGAAAAATATAATTGTTATATTTACATCATACATCAGAAATGAATTAATATACAATTTGATGTGTTTCATTTTTTCTCCACTAGAGAGCATTCTTACAATATTTGCGTTCCTTTGGCAATAAATAGTATGATCTGGTTGCAGTGATAAACAAAAGAAGCAGATGAACGTACCTATCGTTTCTCATTTATTTTCAAACATCGCCGTTTACATTAAATATATAAATATTTTAAAATAACTATAGTTAAATAATGATTTGTGAGTAAACAGCTTAATTTTATTCGTTAAATAGTCCTAACAAATACCACTCTTGATTTCCAAATTCTCTAGATAAATTCACTCCTCACTTCGTGAGTCGTGAATTTATCGATAATTAGGAAATCACTCGTGGCATTACTAATGATAAATTCACGAATCGCAGAGTCACTTCGTGAATTTATCGATATGTTGGAAATGACTCTTGGAATTACTTACGACAATAATAGTAGTAATATAGGTATAAGATACGTATCTTTATTCAGTGACGTAGTGAGACTAATTATTTTGGATGGACTCGGATATTACGGGGTTTAGAAAGTGTCTGACACATCTCCTGAATCCGTCGCTGGCGTGAACACTCATTTTCCGAAGTTTTAATAAACATGTAAAATTGTGATAAATAGTCATGCACAAAAAATAAAAATATGAAAGTTATTAAAATTTTCATCTTGAATATTCGCACATTTTAAGGCGAATCTGAGCCTATCTGGTCCACTCTGCCTTTATTGCCGTCATTCCTCTTTCAAAATGTATGGACAATGGACGGTGCCGTCATAGCCAAAGTAAATGGCGAAAAACGCAAAATTAGATCTTCTACGGATATCAACTAGTCTTCTATAGGACCTGAGTGTAAAATATGTTTACTTTATTTGTCTTTTCTTTGCTAACAATTATATTGTTAATTTATTTCTAATTTAGGTAAGTTTTAAGTTTATTATTTTTTATTTAGGACAACTTACTTGTTTTATTTTCATTTTTTAAGTTATTTGTTTAGCTAAATTATTTTAATTTTATTAGAGTTATTACAGTACATAGTTTATTTTTACTTTCTGCTATTGGCAACATTGAGCTGACAAATGATGAATTATTTGCAACCCTTGACTCACTCACCTTCTGCAATCACCCTCTTATTGTGCAGACAGCTTTTAACACAGGTATCAACATTCCTCAATCCCTACCATCCCCTCCAAAAACAACTACCAGTCTACTTAAGAATGCATTTTCTATTGATAAATCATCACTTAAAATCGCTCACGTAAATTCACAAAGCATTCTGTCCCACTTTGATGAGTTTGAAACCATATTTTCATCTCTTGGACTGAGCGCCATTTTAATTTCGGAAACCTGGCTCACCCCATCCATACCTTCGTCCCTTGTTCACCTAGACGGATATACACTGCTCAGAAATGACAGAATAGATAAAAGAGGTGGAGGAGTTTGTGCCTTTATATCAAATGAGCTTAATCCAAGAATTGTCCACAAGTCCCCTTCTGTATATTCCGCTCGCCCCGAGTTCTTATTCGTAGAAATTCAAGCCAGTCTAAAAAAATGTCTCTTATGCATTGTATACAAACCTCCAAAAATTGGGCACCTTTCGGATCTAGAAAACGCTCTGAACGATTCATTGCCTCATTATGAACACGTTATTGTCGCAGGTGATTTTAATACAAATCTTCTTCAGACTGACTCACCAGCCATACAACTTAAAAATATGTTCCAAAGCTTTAATATGACCATTGTTCCTCTCTCTGCCACACACCACACTGCTACTTCCGACACTCTACTGGACTTAATTGTGAGTACACATCCACAGAAAGTACTGTCATATGGACAAATTCCTGCTCCTGGCATATCTGCTCATGACATTGTATTCGTAGAATACTCACTCCAATGTCCTAAAAGACGCTCTAAATTAATTACGTACAGAAATTTACAAAACATAGACGATACTAAACTAAAATCAGACGCTTTAGAACTACCTTGGTATTCAATATGGAATCTTAGATCAGTTGATGAAAAAGTAGACACATTTAATACACTGATACTACAACTATACGACAGACATGCACCAGTAAAAACCCGACGATTTTCCCGCTCCCCTGCTCCCTGGATGAATGATTCAATACATGAACTTATGTCAAAACGAGACAAAGCATACCGAACATACAGACGACATAAAAATGACGAGAACTGGCAACTGTACAAAGAACTTAGAAACACAACTACACAAACTATACGTAATGCCAAACTACGTGACGCCCACAGTATAATCGGACCTGAAATAAGTGCACGGGACACTTGGCGAAAGCTCCGTGCAATGGGACTTAGACAGTTGAATCCCTCAACTGACTCTATAGACATTTCTGTAGATGACTTAAATGAACATTTTACCTCAATACCCAAGACACCTCCAGACAACAAGACTAAAATAGACATTCTTAAAGACTTATCCCCATCCCCACATATAGGAAGAGATAAATTTTACTTTTACGACATTTCGCCTATAGACGTTAAAAAAGCACTCAAGCGGATTAAATCCAATGCGCAAGGAACAGATAACATCAGCATTTTAATGCTAAATAAAATCATTGACATTATTCTACCCACAGTGACTCATATTTTCAATGTGCTTCCCTTATAACTTCTATCTTCCCTATTGTATGGAAACAGTCTAGAGTTCGGCCTATACCAAAAATAAGTACACCTACTAACTGTAATGACTTCCGACCCGATTAGCATCCTTCCGACATTATCTAAAGCCCTGGAATATATTGTACATAAGCAAATGACTGATTATCTCCAAGAAAATCACCTCCTTGATCCTTATCAATCCGGCTTTAGATCTGGCCATAGCACAACCACAGCTTTGCTAAAAATTACCGAAGATATTCGTGAAGCCGTGGACAGACGTCAATTGACTCCTTTAACCTTACTTGACTTCAGCAAAGCTTTTGACACAGTAGACCACGACTTACTTATGATAAAGCTCAAGCACCTACATTTGTCTGACAGCGCTGTATCCTGGTTCGACTCATACCTGCACGGTCGTCAACAATACGTTTCATTAAACTCTAGATCTTCGACTTGGCGTAACGTGCCGGCTGGAGTCCCCCAGGGCAGTGTTCTCGGACCTCTTCTTTTCTCAATCTACATAAATGATTTGCCAACTGTACTAAAGCACTGCCGTTATCACCTCTATGCTGATGATCTCCAAATTTACCTACATTCACCTCCTCATTCTCTCTATAACAGCTTGATGAAAATGAATGACGATCTCATATCCATCTTTAACTGGTCTTCAAGTATCGGTCTAAATCTAAATCCTAACAAGTCACAAGTAATTCTAATGGGACAACAAAGACTGCTTACAACCTTTGACATATCTACACTTCCAAACATTACTATAAATAATATAATTATCCCTTATTCTTCTTCAGTAATAGATCTTGGACTACATCTAGACGCAAATTTAACCTGGCAAACACAAGTGAAACACATATGTAAAAAGACTTTCTCCATCTTACATTATCTTAGACGTTTAAAGAATTTTCTCCCAGTTTCGTTAAAACAAATCCTAGTGCAGAATCTTGTGTTACCACACTTCGATTATTGTGACATTATATATAATGATCTAAACTATGCCTTGTCGCAGAGACTGCAGCGTGTTCATAATGCTTGCATTCGATTCATTTTCAATATCCGCCGTTATGACCATATTTCCGAACACTTTAATAACCTCTCTTGGCTCCGTCTTACTGACAGACGTAAATTGCACTCTCTTTCGCCACTTTTCAAGCTTCTGAATTCCTACATTCCTACTTACCTGGCGTCCAGATTTGAGAAGTTATCCTCCTACCACAATATTGACACTAGGTCACAAGATAGCAGTCTGCTAACAATTCCTCTTCATAGCACTTCCTCCTATTCTACTTCCTTCACAGTAGCCTCCGCCCGCTCCTGGAATCTCCTTCCTCAAGATATCAGGGGTTGCCGCACACTTGGCACCTTTAAGTCACGCTTATACAGTTACCTGTTGTCTAATAATTAATTTTTCTCTATTTATTTAATTTTATACTATGTCATTAATCTTTTCCTCGTTTTTTATATATTTTGTACATATTATATATTTAATTCGTTAAATTTAGAGTAAATCAAAATACATTATAAATATTAATTGTATTGTATTCATAACTTGTAATCGTTTATATATACATATTGTAATTTAGATTTAAGACTTTTCTTTTGTATATTTTTTTTAAACCTGGTTGAGTGGTAGACAAGGCCTTAAGGCCTTAACTCTGCCAGGTAAAATAAAGCTATTATTATTATTATTATCCAGTTTCTGTGTTGATGTCTCCCTCATCATTAAATACCATTTGTTCTAGTGCAGCGGTTCCCAACCTTTTTCGACTCGCGATCTCCTTTCACAACGATCTGAGTTGGGTGAACCACTGACTTTTAAATATACATACAGTAGACTTGCATAAAATTTAATTCCAAGTAAAAAGTTTATTAACCTTAAATTAACTTAACCCTGAGCGGTTAAAACCTGCTCAGGGATTCGCGGTAAATATTAATTTCCGATTGAGGGTCTTTCCACTTTTCAGCGGTTGCCCTTTTACCAGCCGGCTGCTGACCCTTCACATCCACATGTGTCAATCACAGAGGTAGATGATCAACAGCCAGTGTAGGGGTCACATGTGGTTAGCATGTAGAGTCCCCCAGCCGTTATAGCTGGTTCCTCAACCTGGAGCCGCTACTTATTGTAGCTACCCAATTGCCTCACGATACTGGGTGGGCACCGGTCCCATACTGGCCGAAATACCATGAGAAAATTTCTTCCCCCATGGAGACTCGAACCAGCGCAAGTCCCGTAGCTCTGCGCCAAGGCTTCCTATCTTAACCGCTCGGCTACGGCGCGGGACAAATATTAATTTAATGTTGAAATTATGTGATAAATTCCCGATGTTACATATATATATATATATATATATTTTTTAAAATTAAATTAACCCTATAATGTCCCTTATTATTTATTTATATATATATATATATATATATATATATATATATATATATATATATATAACAAGGGACATTATAGGGTTAATTTAATTTTAAAATGATAATAACAATAATAATATTTATTATTATTAGAACTGCTTCAAGAATACTGGAGGCCTAAACACGGGGAGGAAGAAGAATTAAGTGCGTAAGATATGCTGATATGGCTTTCCTAGCAGAAGATGCAATGACACTGAAAAACAAGCTGATGGAGCTAAATGACAAGTGCGAGGATTATGGAATGAAGGTAAATATAAATAAGACGAAGACCATGATTATAGGAAGGAAACCAAAGAAGATAAACATGAGGATTAAAGGTGAGGCCATTGAGAAAGTGGAGAGATTTATATACTTGGGTTGTACTATCGGTATTAACATGAACTGCGGTCAAGAAATAAAGCAGAGGATAGCACAATGGCAAAAGAAGCCTTTAACAAGAAGAAAAGCATTTTCTGCGGACCTTTGGAAAAATAATTACGGAAGAGGCTAGTGAGGCGCTTTGTGTGGAGTGTAGCATTGTATGGGTAAGATACTTCGACATTACGACGGAATGAGGAAAAGCGATTCGAAGCTTTTGAGATGTGGACATGGAGAAGGATGGAACGTATAAAGTGGACAGACAAAATAAAAAATAAAGATGTGCTAGACAGAGTGGGTGAAGGAAGAACAATGCTGGAACTCATAAAGAAGAGGAAAAGAATTTGGAAAAAAGTAAGAAGAAACTGCCTGCTGACGGATGCCCTAGAAGGAATGGTCAACAGAAAGAAAGAGCAGAAAAAGACATCAGATGATAGACAATATTAAAATAAATGGTTTGTACGGATACAAAAAAATAAAGCTGAGTTAAGGAAAGAGTGGAGAATGCTGAGTTTGCAGTGATATTCCTGCTCATGGGCAGAACACTGTGCATGTATTATTATTATTATTATTATTTATTTTTTTTTATTGTTATTATTTTATTATTATTATTTTTATTATTATTATTTTTATTATTATTATTATTTTTTATTATTATTATTTTTATTATTATTATTTTTTTTTATTATTATTTTTTTATTATTTTTTTTATTATTATTATTTTTATTATTATTATTATTTTTATTATTATTATTATTATTATTATTATTATATTATTATTATTATTATTATTATTATTATTATTATTATTATTATTATTATTATGACAATGCGCAGAAATGAAGGAAATGTTAATAGGGTTAACCTCGAAACCCGCCATTACGGAAAAGTTTTGGCGAACTCTTTGAAATTGGGAAACAATGATCTAGTGTATTGCATTTATCTACGATCTTTGACAACTCGGATCATTACTTTAGTAATTCAAAGCTCAATGTGAAAGGGCCGACGGATTTTGCTCAGATGACTCTTATTTCAGACTTGAGATTATTTTATGTATTTTCACGGTCTCGAGGCATTGCTTTCCTCGCGAAGAAGGAAGCTGTATTCAATATTTTTAGGCAAAAAAAAAAATCTATCCAGACAGGATTTAAAACTGCGAACCTTAATACGAGTATAACGCTAGCTTAACCGGGATAGATGATTTATTGAAATACTTCCATAGAATATATCAAACACCCAAGTTCAGTTTTTCATCATCACGATCTTCAAGGATTGGACTATTTGATCCGTTCCGTCTCCAGAATTTACAGCTTTTCTATTGAACGTAGGCTTAATTCTGGAAATGCATGCTATTATGCATTACAGAGACTCTTGACGTCTCAACTCCTTTCAAAAAACGTTAAACTGAAAATACATAAAACTATTATTCTACCAGTTTTATTATATGGATACGAAGCATGGACTCTTACTTTAAGGGAGGAAAGGAGATTACGAGTATTTGATAACACAGTTCTTAGAAAAAAAAATTGGACCAAAGGGAGATGAACAGACAGGTGAATGGAGAAGAGTACATAACAGTGAACTACATGGTCTTTAGAGGAATCCAGATATGAGAACAGTTAAGTCTCGTAGACTGCGATGGGCAGGGCATGTGGCACGAATTTTTTAGTGTTACAAATAATTATTTACACAAGTGCAGTAAATAATAAATATACGTTTCCGGTCACCAACAGCCTTCAACGTCAAGCCTTCGTCAAATATGACAAATGTAAGTCAAAGTGCCAATAAAAGTGGAACGTCAATTTCAAGACATAGGCAGCACGCTACCCCGAGACCACAGCGGTGGTACAAAAAATAATATTTCTGGCTCTATTTTTTTTATCTGATTAAAGTCATTGAATGTGTGTAAGTAAAATAGCGAGTGCATGCCTGGTTATTGACTTCCTTTAAGTTCACTGTCAAAGATTCCGTTTGTGAAGGAATTAGAATTAACTATTTGATTTAAACCATCCAACTCTGCTTACTTGTATAGAACAGCATTAGAACAAGTTTGTGAATTCAATTATCTAGGCTGCAATACTTCATACCAAATTTCAAATCACTTAGAACACAAATTAACAATATTTCTTCAATTAATTGGCAGAATCAAACAAAATATATTCAGAAAAGTGGAAAATGAAGTATATTAAGACTATACAGATCGTTTAGTACTAACTACACTTTTATACGGTTCAGAAAACTGGGTCTTAACCACATCTCAGAGGAGGAGAATTGAAGCAGCAGATATGAAATTACTTAGACCTCTTGCAGGATACTCTCTGCTTTACCATAAAACAAATGAATATATTTGTCAAGAACTAAATATCGGTAATATATTAGATATTATTGACAAATACAGGTCAAACTGGATTTTCCATTTACAACAAATGCAACTACCAAGAATTCCATTACAGCTCTAAATGATAGCGCCGAAACTTAGAGGAAATGTGCTTGCGGCTGGCGCACAAGCTAGTAGTTATGACTTGGACAAAGCGATGTGCCGCCTCTACTGACACTCGCTAGTGACTTATTTTTACTTAAGCAAAGCGATGTGCCTCTCGGCTTGGCACACTCGCTACTCACTTTAAATTTCGCTAAGAATGAATATTTATTTTCTCTGAGTGGGCCGGCATCCGTCACTTCCACCAAAGTCTTAGCGTCTCACAAAAAGTTCATATGTTACAACAATGTTGATTTGTAAACCATATCTTGAGGGCGTTGTCAGGGGTGTTAAACTTAAGCGTTTGTGGTCTTATCCCCTCTCTTTATTTTATATGCGTGCTAATATCAAATTTCCAGGGTTGTCCATAAGAGAGTAATATTTACTAGGGCGGATTTCGTTTGCCGGCATCTACCTTATGCCGCCAAAGAAGACTCCTGCGGATAGCGCACATGTTCTAGTTAAATTAGTTTGTGATGGCTTTTTTCCGTAGCTTGCCTAGGAAAACCCGGTCGCTTATTCGCTTATAGTAAGTACACTGCTCAAAAAAATTAGGGGATATTGTAGAATTACCTATTAAGACCATGTTTTTTTTTGGAATAGTATTAGATGCAATCACTTTCTATTACTCCAGGATAATGTAAACAAGAGTTTGAAGTTGTTACGTAACCTCGGTACCACACCAGAGGGCAGTGTCTGTACTGTTGACGTGAAAGGGTGGTGTGGAGGTGAATGTTTTGTTGCTGTTTTTAAATCCAGTCCAGTTTTCAGTTAGTGAATGACTTGCCTTAGGGACAGTAATGCCTCGACAACGTGATTTACCTGAACCAATGGCTTGGAGGGTCATAGGAAGGATAGAAGCTGGACAGACACAACAAGAGGTGACACAAGCCATTGGGGTGTCTCAAAGTGTGATTTCCAGACTTTGGAATCGTTTTCAAAGAACAGATACTGTTCACAGAAGAGCCGGACAAGTCGACCACGGGCAACAACAGCAAAGGATGACCGTTACCTCATGTTAACAGCCCGTCGGAATAGACAGCAGAATGCAACTCAACTGCGAAATACACTTCAAACAGCAACAGGACGCAGGGTGTCAACTCAAACTGTCCGTAATCGACTGCATGGAAGTGGGCACTATGCCCGTAGGCCCATGGTGTGTACCAGGTTAACTCCACAAACCGTAGAGATCGCAGAAACTGGGCGGAGGAACATCGTGGGTGGAGGCATGCCAAATGGAGATCAGTTCTTTTTTCTGGTGGGTCGCGATTCAACGTGGAATGTGATAATCGGCGTGTATTCACCTGGAGGGAAAAAGGGACACGAAACAATCCAGCTTTTGTATGTGAAAGATCCCCATATGGTGGCGGTGGATTGATGGTGTGGGCAGGAGTCAGTAGTGGTAGACGTACGGACCTCTACGTCATCCAAGGTGGTACTTTGACTGCGGTAAGGTATAGAGATGAGATTATCCGACCTTTTGTCGTGCCTTATGCTGGTGCCATAGGTGATTCTTTTCTTTTATGGTCGATAATGCACGACCCCACAGACCTGGCTTGGTGGACGACATGCTGGAAGTGGAGGGTATCGAGCGTATGCAATGGCCAGCTTCCTCCCCGGACTTAAATCCGATTGAGCATATGTGAGATGCATTAGGCAGGCGCATTGTAGGCAGACCAGCACCTCCCACAACTGTTCCAGAATTGCACATTGCTCTTATGGAAGAGTGGCCACGTATCTCCCAAGAACTCATTGCTAACCTCATTGCATCAATGCCACACAGGTGTGAGGCAGTGCTGGCCGTTCGAGGAGACCATACACCATACTAAAGAAACATTTTCACCTATGTTAATGCTGCTTTGTTTGTTTGCCATATTCCTAATCAGGATCTATTTGACATCTGGTGTGGTACAGAGGTTACGTAATGACATCAAACTCTTCTTTAAATTCTTTTGGAGTAATAGAAAGTGATTGCATCTAATACTGTTCCTAAAAACATAGTCTTAATAGGTTATTCTACAATATCCCCTAATTTTTTTGAGCAGTGTAGTTTTGGGATTTAGCTATTGTTATAACTATTTAATAATAGCACAGTCTTGTAAGTCCCTTCTACAAAGGAAACTGCAAACTTTTTTTCTATTGTATAAGGGTTTACCGTTCCATTGTATGATGTTTACTAGTATGGTTCACCACAATAGCAAAGGTTCAGGTCTATGACCGAGCGCTAATCACTTAGTACTAGTGTTTTATTTATTGCATATGGAATTGTTTTATGGTAGGTTATATCATTTTGATTTTGTTACCAATGCATTCCTATTTTAATTCCATTTCATTTGAATATAAATATGCCCTACTTCTGATAATAATTGCAAGTTAATACATTATTCACTCTTAATAAAAGTCCTTATTTTTCTGTGTAAAGGAGGCTGAGTGAATGACTGAGTGCAGATTATGGTTTTAAAAGAGATGTAATGTGGAAGTCTATATCTAAATCAATGTACAATCGAGTACCCGAATTTATAATGTGAACAAATATTATTATACAGACTGTATTGCATTTGTATTCCACTTACGAAAAATGTTTTTAATATGTTTGTTCTAGGCTGAAATACATTCTCTCTATTCTAATCACCTGATATAATTATCTGACGTTCCTATTTTTCGTATTCATTTCAAGATTATTAATATTCTCTCTCGAATATTTAATCTTTTTGGTCTTTAATAACCTAGTGTTCTCTCGTCTAAAGCTGCCCAGTTGTTTTAAATTTACTTAATTTTTGTCATGTAACCAATTTATTTTTGCAAGCTTTCTTTTCTTTATAGTGTCATTTATTGTTGTCTCTTTTTTAAAATAACCTACGTTTTCTGATGCTGTCGATTTAATAGGCCCTAGTAGCTCTTATAGCTCCCATTCTTTATTTGTCAGTTTCTTTTTGGTTGCCATTTTCTCATCTGAAGGGTATCCACAAACATAGGATTCTAAATATTATCTCTTAATTAAGTGTCTCTTATAGCCCCCCCATTATTTATTTATAGAGACCGGATTATATGCAACATAACAAGCTCGAAATATGCATGCAAATATGCATGAAAAATGTTTAAAATATGCGTGGAAAAGTAAATATATGCAATAGAATATAATAAAAAACATAATTATTACTTTATTAGATATTTTATTCCTAAATTAACATAATAATTTGTACTATCTATTTATTAATATTATCATTTATCACCGATAAATGATAAATTATCGGCCAGTTTCAGGCAAAAGTATTGTTCACAAATTAGAATATTCTACATTTTGCTACTATTGTAAACAGAAACGTTCAGATACTATTCCAAATTTTCGGTAGTAAGGTTGTGTCTTCGATTGCTCAAAATATGTTTATAAACAGAAAAGGGCCCTTCTACGTCAACTGAAGAAACTGGGCAGTTTTTTGAATTTGAGTGTTATTTTGGCACTTATTATTTCTCGCAAAAGCTCGTCCGTCCCATTTATAAAACTATTAATTTGACACAAAGGTTCAAAGCCTGGGTTATCGTTCAAAATGGTTTCAAACTTTTCGTTAAGTTTTCTTGGGAATACCTCCGGCAATAAGGAGTTCAGTTGACGGATTTTATCCATTAACTGAATAGAATCAATCGACGCCAAACGTTGAGTTTCAAGTTTCTTAATAGTTGCAGGTATATGAAAAAAAATGAGTGCTAATCAAAGCAATGTTTTTTTTAATACCGTACCGAAATCATTAAATGCTTCCTTGCATTAACAAAGCGTTTGCACTATCGAAATTGGTTACAACACTTTTGATGGCCTCGAAATGCTCATTGTAAAGCAACACAGGTTTTTAAAATGTTGTAAATAAAAAGCGAAAATATGAATTATTTAGTTAAAATATGCAACAACAGGTGAAAGAGATCTAAGTGTACTAATACATATGCAACATGCAAATGCATATAATCCGGTCCTTGTTTATTTATATCAGTTTCTTCTTCGGTTGCCACTTTCTCATCTGCAGGCTAGCCATAAACATGGATTCTGAATATTATTCGTAACATGTTACTAGGATTAATTCTTGAATTCATGAATTGCCAAATTTACCAGAAATGCTGATTATTATGAGTAAATCCTGGTAATTATATTATCCACATTTATCAGATTAACGGTAACATAAACAAATGCCCTTATAATTTTAACACAACATAATTGTAATTTATTACAACAAAACATACAGATAAAGCATACTTCTCAGTTTGTGCTTCTAAATTAGTAGGCTCTGTCTAAGAATATCTGTGAAAGCAAACAATAACAAATCCAATTTAAACTGATAACATTGGTATGGGAAAGGAAAACATGACCAAGCTTCCAGTAACTCCTTCGTTCCAATATAAAAGGTTGTCGGGTTGGCAGTGTTCTCTCCAAAAGTCTTTGAAAAAAGTTGCAATTGTGCCAGTCCATACCTAGAATACAAAAAGGCTTATTAAATAGTTTTTAAAGTCTGTTGTGACGAAATTCCAGTTCAGGAACCCTATTTACGACCACGGAGGGATAATAAAATGGACTGTAATCATAAAGGCAAATTTATATAAGAAACGAAATAATAATAATAATAATAATAATAATAATAATAATAATAATAATAATACTACTACTACTACTACTACTACTACTAATAATAATAATAATAATAATATTTTCACATTTTCACAATTTTAGTTTCACTGTAAGTTCCTTTCAGATATTCAAAATTGCACTGGCACTTTAATTTAGAAATGTTATACAAGGAGTCTGAAGATTTTCAGGCTCGTAAAAGTTCCTTAAGCCTGAATGAAAAGGCCTCTAAGCAAAATTTACCGAATTTTCCCATCCTAGTACTACCTTGGTTTCCTAGATGTCAGTATGAGGCGGAACGCTGACCACGGACCACTCAAATGACATCTATACGAAAACAAGTGTAACTAAATTAGTATGGTTCAAATTCTTCCCTGTAGGGGAGAGCGCCTAAATCTCTGTTAAGGGAAACATGGGCTTACAAGACAAGACAAAATACAAAATGTAACACGATGCATTATATCGCGGGTGTAGAGCACAGGATCTGCTCCCGGCACATGTCACTCTCCAACTGAGTATTATGGGAACGACATTAAATATAAATGTATTAGAAGGAAACTTCTTCTCACAACACTACATTAGGACCAGCACATCAAGTAATGTAGCGAAGATGGATTGGAGATTCTGAAAGGCCTTCAGATAAAAAAAAAGCAACATATTTTATAAGTTGAGGACGACGGCTCTGACGTAAGAAGGTACATTTTAACTTATTTTATTTGAAAACTTCTTGAACATTCCAGAGATTTTATAATCAGTGTTGGCTATACTGCATTCTCATATAAGTGTATGCCTAGGAATAATACCCCATCAGAAAATTAATACTTAAATATTAACGCCCTTACAATATGGTGATTTATATACAGGACAACTTAATTTAATTAAAATTGTTGAATGACTTGCACTATTACATTGATAAAGAGACTGACGTCACTAGGTAAGTCTAAACCTGCTTGGAATTTACTGGAATGTTAGTTCTCATGTAAAAGTGTATTATATCAAATATAAAACTTAAATATATAAGATTCTTTATAATTTAGAATCAATCAATTATTAAAAAAAGGCAGAAGATAAACAAATCTTCCAAAGTCCGTAACCTTTATAACGGAGGGTGTATTCAACACAATAAACATATTACAAATTAATTACACTGCATCTTCAAGTGCTTTCAGTGGCCTTACATGCGATATGAATTAAGGATCCAGTGGTCTCCAAAGTAAAATAAGTTGCATGGAATGTGTAACTGACTCGCTGGCACTATCGAACTCGTAGGTTAAGGGCAGCGCAGATAGATCTCCATACATCCCTATCCTCAGCTAATGTTTTCCAATCATCCCCTGTATAACCTAATTCCCTCAAATATGTTTCATTCAATGCCACCACATTGTCATTTCGACATTCTGGTGTTCTCTCCTGGCATGGTGTTATTGTAACCCACTTCTGAGGTTGGGGCGCCAAGAAAGCGAAGATACGTTGCCCCAGTGATATATGATGACGATGGTAATGATACGCCAGGAGAGACTTTAATCTTAAACTTAATGAATGTGTTAATGAAGATAATGATGGTCGTTTGGGCCTTAAATTTTCCTGAAATTTGTCTTACAGGTGAGGAAAAACCATCACCCAGGAAACTTGTCCCGACCGGGGATCGAACCCGCGTCTGCTGCGTGATAAGGCAGCACGCTACCTCAGAGACTACAGCGGTGGACCCCTCAAATCATGGTTAATGTTATTCTCCTACCTGATTCTTGGCCCACCTACTGGGTGCTTTTCCTAGGAGTTTCCAAACCCTTCTTTCTTTCCCTATTCGGGCATCATGCCCTTCCACTATAAGGTCCGAGCACAGGTGGCGTATGGCATAAGTGTACCTATAGGTTTAGAGATTAAACTACGATAGAGAAGGAGGCTGTGATATTAAGTGATAGAGCAAAAACGCACACTAAGAAATTGGGCTGGAAGTCAGTATCAATAAAACTAAATATATTGTTATACATAGAAATATAGGTCTTTCATTTTATGGGAATGGACAATATTTACTAGAAATGAGGGGACTTTTGAAGAAGAACCATGTTTCAAATACCTAGCAAAAATAATTGCAAACAGGGATGGCGTGCAGAAAGCAATTAAACGTAGGTTTTAAGTTACGTTACAGGAATTCTTGTTATCCCATCTTGTGAATAGCCAACCGAATCGATGAAGATATTTTGTTTTTATTTGTTTTATTGAAACGTTTCACATATACAGAATAGAAATAGCAGTCAATTGCGTGGAATCGAAAATATGGTTTTGTTATTACATTATTTTAAGTCTGATCATCTTACCTCAATATTAATGTTCATTTGTTCTTGGACATGTTTCAAAACAATTTTGTTTTATCGTCACCTTGTCCAGACTGGTTAGATTTATGTTGCACACCCTGAGATGTCGATGTCACCTCCATCCTGTGGTTGGCCAAAGAACCTCCAAACAAGGTCACGCTCCGTCGGTATTTCAAAATTCATAACTCTGTTTTTGTTCTTCTGAATAAAGATTTTTCCCAAATAGTCAGCTCTTTTGTATTTTATAACTGTTTTAATAATTTAGTGTCCGAATTTATATCATGTTTTTCAGACCAAACATGAGCAGAAAAACTGCAGATTTTTCTATTTCCCCATTATTAATATTTCTTACGTGTTCTTTGGTTCTAATTTTTAGGTTTCTTTTTGTTTTTCCTATATATATATTTTTTTTTTTCACAACCCATGCATTCAATTTGATATATTCCTGATTTATTAATTTTTATCAGTTTTTTTTCATTTTGTTGGTTTTTATTAGTTTATTTAAACTGTAGTTATTTTGCGGTGCTAATTTAATATTAAACTTCTCAAATATCTTTTGGAATTTATTGTGTAGCCAATATGTGAATTTCCTATAATTTTTCATAGGTTCTTCTTTTTCAAGAGTACTTCTGTATATCATTTTTTGTTTTGTTGTTGAGCCACATTATACGATGGTCAAAATTAATAAATGAGAGTTTAATACTCTTAAACCATAAACGAAGATTTTCCTCATGTCTTCTGCACACCTTATGAGGAGAGCCTTTGTATCAACTTGAGTAAGCAAAATACACTATCTTTACGAAATCGCTTTTTTAAACAGAAATAAAACAAAATCTGTCTTCTTTGATCCATAATATACAGGGTGTTTCAGAATGACTATTATAGACATCTACGGTTGTAGAGGGGACTAAGTAGATAAAGTTTTGATAAGGATCCCATTTCCGGAAACGTATTATTTCGATGTAAAATAAGTTGGAAGATCGAAACACAATGGGCTGATATCGTGTGTTCTGTGTATCAGATTAAGTATTACAAACTTATAGGGGTTGTACTACACCTGTCAAGTCGGAAGAAGATCATCTTGCATGAATTCTGGTGGCAGCAGAAATTTTGAGCACACACAAGGTCTTGTGGTGTGTGTGTATAAAAACATGTGTTGCAGAGACACTTTGTGCAACTATCAACAGGGTCGCCACAAGGAACACACTCGTTGTACAACTCCTAGAAATCTGTAATACTTACTCTAGACACACAAAATGAGCCCATTGTGTTACGATCTCCAAACCTATTTTACACCGAAATGGTACGTTTCCGGACATGGGTTCATTATCAAAACCTTATCTACTAAGTCCCCTCTACAACCCCTAGAAGTCTGTAATACTTATTCTGAAACACTGTATAACTAAAAACACGAGCATTGTCAAGATTGAATGCAAAATGTAAACTGATTGTGGCTTATATAGCAACATTAAGATCCTGAACTTATTTACATAGTACGTTAAAACGTGATCAAATATGGCAATACCTTTGTTTAAACTCATTCCTAATACCCTAGAGAATATGTGTAAGCATGCTCAACTCAGCCAGTAAGATTCCACACTTTTCACTATAAATGTCACCAAATTTTTTTGTTTCGTAGAACACGTGCCTAATTATTTTATTTTGGGTAGACCTCTTGGCTTTCTAACATTGATTTTTTTAAATTAATTTACTCTCGTGAACTCTCATTTAAATCTCATGTACCCCAATTTTTGTTTTCGCTCATATGGACTCCTTTGTAGCTCAGAATCGATCCCTGGATATTTTTGGGAATCACTACATATAAACGAAGTAAAAACGATTGGGACATGATCAATCTGAGTTTCCTCACATCACCTACACTACCCTTGCCCTACCACTCTCCCCTTATCCACACATTTTCTCTTTGAATTTATTCTTGAGTCTTACCATAATACGAGTACATATTATTACTAGAGTCCGGATGTTAGGCACTTAAAAAATTCAAAATAAGTAGGCAAAAAGGCACTAAATCATTAACATAGGCACTAAAAAATTCAAAATAGGTTCTTACAAAAAAAATGGACTACAACATAAATTTTACAGCCTTGCGTAAAGAATATAACATATGCTATCAATAGCATACGAAGATATCAGAGATATTTTTGAACTTGTTTCGCCTTTTTACAAAGAGCATACTTATGTTTTGCAGTGTATACGAGTTGCGAATCATGGTACTTCTTCACGCAATTCACTGAAATTTTACACACTTTGCAAAACAATATTAAACCGTCACTTGAGAATATTTCTGCACCAAATTCTTTCACGAAATTGGTCAGTTTCTCTTACTGTTTACTATTGTCCGTTCTTTAGGCATCGTAAAACAACTATTCTAAAGGTAAAAAAAAAACACATACACTTGTCGCACCACTATCTCTTTGAAGCACCTGTCTGTGAACGAGGACTACAGACTGAATTCAGTGTTACCAACATCAAAAATAATATTTCCAGTCACTTAAAGGTTTCTATGTAACGAAATATGACATGAAGTTTGTCCATTTCAATTAATTTCATTGAAATACTAAGTTAATTTCCAGAAAAAATGGCAAATAGGCATTTATAGGCATTGTAAGCTGAAATAGGCATTTGTAGGCAAAATTTAATTCATGGAAAACAACTCTAGGGTCGTCGGTATGAACTTATATGAAGTCACTTTTACAATATATATAATCAATAACTGTAGGCATTTTCCCTGATATCCGGTCTCTAATTATTACAGTAGATTAATGTAAGAAGTAATTTTTGCATAATATTTTTAGAATCAAGAATAGGATACCAGATTTTAAGTTAAACGGGTACTTAATTCTAAATTAAACTATGAAAACGAATTTTGCAAGAAAACCTGACGTGATGGAATTTTTCGACTATATATCCCTATTTTAGTATATAAAAATGTATAAGAAACAATCTTCAGCAGTTTTTCGGTTGCAGACCTGATGATAATATGAAGTAGATCTTTGTCGATCCGTGTTCTTCAAAATACTCAAGATTTCTGTAAAATAATTTCACGTTAAAAATAAATTTAAACAAGTGGGATAAATAACATCTCCATTGGAATTAATTTTACGATTAAACTTTATAATCGTGACGCGACTTTTTAAATTCCTTTATAAATTCCTGTCCAATTTTATTGTTAGGGGTTCATTTTTAAAATTATTTCCCTCCATTTACAATGATTTTTACATGTTTTTAAACGATTATCTGAATATATTTTTTCACTACATTGAACAACGTGAAGTCGTGGCAGCCATATTGATTTTAACGAATATTCTGTGTTCCAGTGCAGTCAACATAGAGTCTGTACTAATTAACTTACACTAAATAAAATCAGCGTGCATTCTTTCACAGGTTAAATTTAATTTTTGACAGGTTAAATTGCGTTAAGGTAGCTTTTAGGTTCATTGACAACGCGAGTTCAAATATCGTGTATATGTTGGCTGCATCCCATGATTCCATAATTTCAACCGCTTCGCGTCTGTTGGTATTATATTGGTATATGATTGGAACTTACAAACTTTTTTCGCGTCACATGTTTTATAGTATTTCCAATTTTGCATTCTTACATTAGAGATTCATAATAGAGAAATGGATTTGGGTTCAACACTTACCTTTTCAGTATGTTCAGACCATTGTAAATCAAGAAGATTGCCATGCTTTTGCGCTATATATTTACCCTTGAGTAAATACCTTATTGCATCGACATCATGCAAACGTATGTGTCGATACAGAGAGTACAGAATATTAAACCTGCAAAAAATTAATTATTTTAATGTTATGTTTTTTTTATTGATTTAACATTTCTCACTGAAAGATAAATTATATTTGAAGAGAAAAATTTTCGCCTAGACCGAGGCTCGAACCCGGGACCCTTGGCTTTCCGGGACAAGTGCTCTACCAACTGAGCTACCGAGGCGAGTTACGATCTAGACGCAAATTCTTCTCTTATATACGTTGTAATTCCCTATCGCCAAATGCTTTTTTGAAACCATTGCTTCTATCTTTGCAAATGGCGGCTTCTTAGTTAAGAAGACATTTATTGGGAATTTAACATTACTTTATAAAGCTAGTAAGGCTTCTAATGATGTTTTTTTATTGATTTAACATTTCTCACTGAAAGATAAATTATATATGAAGAGAAACATTTTTTTTTTTGAAGAAATTTTTTTTGAAGAAAATTAAACGTATATAAGAGAAGAATTTGCGTCTAGATCGTAACTCGCCTCGGTAGCTCAGTTGGTAGAGCACTTGGCCCGGAAAGCCAAGGGTCCCGGGTTCGAGTCTCGGTCTAGGCGAAAAATTTTCTCTTTAAATATATTTTAATGTTATTCACCATTAGTCCACCCTGTAGTCTCGAGGTAGCGTGCTGCCTTGTCACGCAGCGGGCCCGGGTTCGATTCTCGGTCGGGACAAGCTCCTGGGTGAGGTTTTTTTCGGGGTTTTTCCTCACCTGTAAGACAAATGTCGGGAAGCTTAGGGCCCAACAGTCCCCGAAAATCATCCGGTCATCATCATCATCATCCTTATTATCATCATCATCATGATCCTTCACAGGTGTGGAAAGCAACGGGAAGCTACCACACCTATAATTCCCTAGTAAAGCTGCAAAGCATAGCATAGAAATGCTATGATTGCAGTGAAAGACCTGCCTCCGGGCAGAATTACTTAGGATGGATGGATTCACCATTATAGTCTTGGGTAACATCGCTGTCTCGGATACATCGGGCCAACGTTCGATTTCCTATCGGAATCCTGGATAAGGTTTTTATGAGGGAAATTTTGAGGAAGTGGCTGAATTCAAATACCTAGGAACAATAATCACAAATTCCTGAATGAGATGCACAAAGAAATTAAACATAGGCTCAATTATGGAAATGCATGCTATTATGCATTACAGCGACTCTTGACGTACCAACTCCTTTAAAAAAAAAGTTAAACTGAAAATGAACTGTATAAAACTATTATCCTACCAGGAAAGGAGATTGTGAGCATTTGAGAATAAAGTTCTTAGGAAAAGTTTTGGACCAAAGAGAGATGAACAGACAGGTGAATGGAGAAGTCTTACATAACTGTGAACTACATTGTCTTTATTGGAAGCCAGATATAAGAAGGGTTAAGTGTCGTAGACTGCGATGGGCAAGACATATGGCACAATAGGGAATGAACGACATACATGGAAGCTTCTTGTAGAAAAAATCAGAGGGAAAACGCCCAGTTGGTAGACCAAGAATGAGGTGGGAGAATAACATTAACTTTGATTTGAGGGAAGTAGATTATACAGGGAATGATTGGAAAGCGTTAGCTCAGAATAGGGAAGTATGGGAGATTATGTCCGCGCGGCCATAAACCTACGAGTTTGATAGTGCCAGTAAGTAAGTTATTTTTATATTGAATCGTAAAGCTTAAGAGAAATAATCACATTTTTATTCTGACCTACCGTTTATTGTTTTCATTTATAAAATAGAGCCTATATTCCTTAAAATCTCATAGCATTTAATGTTTATAAGGAGAAAGGTCTATGGTTGGTGGAAGTGTATTTTCAGTAAGTTCATTCAAAGACTTACTTACCGAGGTAAAGCCATTCTAACCGACTGGCTCGCTTTAAGAATATGCCGGGTAATTCTATCCAGCTCTTGAAAACTTTTATTGACTTGCTGTACATCTCGCATATCTAGTCTTGACACGATTTTTATAAGTTTGCCTTCAAGTAGGTATAGAAGACAAATTATATTTGTAACATTTTCCTTATCGAGCATCAGACTAGGGATATGAATGTGTGACTCCCATATTGAAGCTGAATCCCATTGCTCGTTACGCACACACCTAGAGTTAGAGCAGAGCATGTTAAACATATAAGAACAGAATTCAATAGGTTTATACATAAAACCAAATAAATAAAATTTAATCCCTTCAATAGAATCAGCCGTGATATTATTTCCTACCTTTTTTACTATAAATGTATTGTATACTTGTATGCTATATTATAGAATTTTATTTTATAATTAGGAATCGGAAGTTGAGGAAGAATCTTTTTTTTTGTCTCAAGAACAAAGCCCAACATAATATATACAATTTTGGGTTATTATAGGCCAGAAAATGGTGGTTTTATTTGTCATTTCTTTCCTTTTTCGACATTTTTTTGGGTTATTGGTCCTTTTTTTTAGTCTTTTTGTAAGTCTTGACGGTTTTTTTTTTTTGCAACTTTACCTTCTTTCGATTATATTTATACAATTTGTACAGCCTAATTATGTTTATAATCAAATGCGCTTCTAGTTATACTAATTTTAATTTCAATTTATTACTCCAGGTTATTCCATAGCGGGTTTGCTGAATTTATTGTAGGTAGGAAAGAATCGTTCATTCTAAATTCTCCAAGGTTTTTTTTTTGTTTTATATATAACGAACACAGGGTTTCTTTTTCAAACTATGTTGATTTAAAAATATTATATTAGATACAACTTTCCTCATTAGAGGATTGTCTCAAGGACAAAAAAGTATGAAAGAAGAAGCATTTCAGTCATCAATTTTTTTCGAAGTGTATGTTGTATATCACTTTGAGTTTTGTACAAATAAATATTCGACAAATATAGATATACAATATACTAATTATAAACAGTTAAAGATACAATAAATGTAGCAATGTAAATGTCATGTACAAACAACATTTTATAGGGTACTAACAATAATGATACGATAATAATAATAATAATAATAATAATATTAATAATAATAATAATAATAATAATAATAATAATAATAATATAAATATGATACATTATACGGGAAACACCAATTAATATATATATCTTACACTCGATAATAATGAAGTCGAGTTTAGAGCAAATATAAATTTAGATTTCTTTTAAAAGTTGCCAATGTTCGGCAGTCCCTTATTTCTTGTGGTAGGGAATTCCAGTTGCGAGAAGTGGAGATGATATATGACATGGAGTGATGTGATGTCCTATGTTGCGGTATATTAAGTAAGAGACTATGTTGTGATCTTGTGTTTAAGTTATGGTTTGAGGATAGATATTGGAAACGGGATGATAAATAATTGGGAATCGAGGTATGTAGGATCTTAAATAGGAGAATTAGACAGTGCGATTTTCTTCTCTCTTTTAGATGTAGCCATGACAATTCGTGGAATAATGGAGAAATGTGATCGTATTTTCGAACATTAAATATGAATCTGATACACATATTATGGACATGCTGCAGTTTGTCCGACAATCCGTCACTTATGTCAGTTAGTAGAACGTCACAGTAGTCAAAATGCGGCATCACTAAAGTTTGGATTAAAATTCTTTTTAAGAGTTGTAGGAAGAAAATGTTTAAGTCGCTTTAGGGAATGCATTATGGAGAAGATCCTTTTAGATGTTTGTTTTACTTGCACATGCCAATTTAAATTAGAATTAATAGAATTAATAGAGATGCAAAACTTTGGAACAGTTGGATAAACCGTTAGAATTAACAGTTTGGGAGAAGATATTCGTTCAAAAGAATAAATATCGATTGATGAACTTCGATATTCCTGTAGAGAAAAATTAGATTTAGAAATTTATAAACCCAACCATGGATAGCAACACTAGAGGTAAACTATAGAGAATCAACAAACAGAGAATTTCAACAGTTGGAGTCATGACTGAGGATGAACGAAAAATTCGTTTGAAACCAATGGTATCAAAGAAATTGAATGAGGTGAGTCATTAAAAATATGTTCTCCACTCAATATTAATATGTTTAACACCTTATTTTACACTGTCCATTTCATGGATATAAGCGATATGTTCTAGATATCCATTTAACTGAATGTAGTTACGTAATACGCCATCCAATAATTCGTATTTTAAAACGGAAATGTTGTTACACAGCATTTAAAACATTTGTAAATGCTATTTTCACCACATTATAATTCATCTTATTACTACTTATTTTATAAGTTTTAATTCCGTTTGTTCTTGTTTCATTAAATTTGTTATTTTTGTTTCATTTATATTTTGTAATTATATGTAGGTCTATCTTCAATTTTCGTTTATGTCTAACTACAGCCCTAACATACATTTGTAAAACAGGACTCTTGGAGATTTAATAAATTAATAAGAACAGGCCATGATTCGATTGAAAGAATTGCATTGGATTGGAACCCCCAAGGACAAAGGACAAACCGAAACAGACACGGAAGAGAACCATTATGAGTAGAAACAGGTCAGCAGGTCTAATCTTTGAAGATTATTATTATTATTATTATTATTATTATTATTAGTATTATTATTATTATTATTACTATTACTATTATTATTGTGTCCACCGCTGTGGTCTCGAAGTAGCGTGCTGCCTTGTTACACAGGGGGCCCGATTGGGACAGACTCTTGGGTGAGGTTTTTTACGTGGTTTTTCCTCAGCTGTAAGACAAATGTCAGATAGTTTAGGACCAACGGTCCCCCAAAATCATCCGACCATCATCATCATCCTTATCATTATCATCATCTCTTCACCGTATGGAAAGCAACGGGAAGCTACCACACCTATAATTCCCTAGTAAAGCTGCAAAGCATAGCATGAAAATGCTATGATTGCAGTGAAAGACCTGCCCTCCGGCAGAATTACTATGGAAGTATTATTATTATTATTATTATTATTATTATTATTATTATTATTATTATCATTATTATTATAACAGAATATGCAAGTTTGACATCATACCTTTATCTGATAAACAACATATTTATCAATTTTTGGCCTGCTTTAAAAGTCGCCTGATAGAAGCAATAAATAATATAAACGTATATAAATAACACTTACCATAACCACATGCTGACGAAATATCTTTTCTTTGAATCTGGATCTCGGAGTGTAATCATACTTTCACCTTCTTCTTGAAAAAACTGTTCACACTTTTTATATGTTTCATGTGTCAATCCAGTTTCTAGTTGAAATATCATGCAAAATGCGAAGTACCTAGTGAAACACAACTATATTAGAATTGACTAAACGGAGAAGAAAATAGTTTATGGTTACGTGATTTATGTCTGGTTCGCCAACCTTCGTCGAGCGAACTGACTATTGGTTACCGCTCATTTTGAACCTTTGAAGAGCAAATTTTCGGTTTCACCAGCAAAATTGAGAACTTTTCACGGTCAAACCGCCGCATCAGTCAAATTCGACACTCCGATTTCAGCGTTTCAAATAATTTGGCTATCAGTCAAATTGGTTCCAAGATTGCAACTGGTAATAGTTTACATCATATTTCAAAGATTTTTGATAACAAATAGATATATTTTGTAACACAATAATGGTAGCTCACATTTTTGTACAACGTAATTGAAATTTGGAAAACACGAGGCTGAAAAATTAGAATGTGGTGACTATTTGACTCATGCCCCAAATGGGAGTCAATGACCTATCACGTTTCAATGAATTTTGATTTACAGCCAACCACAGTCGTGTTTCACCTCGAATTTATCAACTCAAGTTTATCATTTTAAAGAAAGCTCCTCCTTTTTAACATTCTTAATAGGTCAGAGCATTATTTTAGTGACTGACCCTCTAAGAAATATGTTGAATACATCCATTTATATATTAAGAAGTAAGAATCCAAGAATTGTAGAGGCTCCCAAATTGTATATATAGTGCACGAATGTAACCAGATACTGCTTGCGGGATATAATAGAAAAACATTTGTAGCAATTGATTATACCACATTAAAAAGAAAACACTGTTTGCACTTTCTTAAACTATTATATTCCAGGTATTTACGTTCCATAAAATATAATTGACATATTTACATCATAGGAATCAGAAATTAATCAAAAATCTATAATGTTGGTTATAAACAGTTTGTTGTGTTTCATTTTTTTTTCTCCACTAGGATGCATTCTTACAATATTGCGATCCTTTGGTAATAAATAATATTATCTGATTGCAGTGATGAACAAATGAAACATAACAAACGTTTCTCATTTGTTTTCAAACATCGCCGTTACATTAAATATATAAATATTTTAAAATAACTATATTTAAATAATGATTAGTGAGTAAACAGCAGCATTTTATTCGTTAAGTAGTCCTAACAAATGCCACTCTTGACTTCCAAATTCTCTAGATAAATTCACTCGTCACTTCGTGACATCGTGAATTTATCGATAATTTGGAAATCACTTGTGGCATTACTTATGAAAAACTTCAATATTATACACGATAGCAAATTTGAGGTTACCCCACTACAGGCCTTAGAAGGTCCTTTCTATAAAATCGGCATGGGATGTCAGGCGAATTGTCAGCCCTGCAGTTTTTACCCCCAGAACAATCATCTAGTAAACATTTCCTTTATAGGGTGAGTCAGAGGCTCTAAAGTGATTGTGCGAGACTATTTAACTCATGCCCCAAATGGGAGTCAATGACCAATCACGTTTCAATGATTTCTGTATTACAACCAATCAGAGACGTGTTTCACGAAATAATTATCAACGTTAGGATTATCATATATTAAGCAAAGCTCCTCCTTTTTAATATTCTGAACAGGTCTGACCGTTATTTTGCAGTGACTGAGCCTATAACAAATACGGCTACCAGATTGTATATAATAGTGCTTACATGTCAACATTTGTAGCAATTGATTATACCACCAAAAAAGAAACCACTGTTTGCACTTTCTTAAATGTATACGACATCAAAATGAATTAATATACAGATTGATGTGTTTCTTTTTTTCTCCACTAGAGAGCATTCTTACAATATTGCGTTCCTTTGGCAATAAATAGTATGATCTGGTTGCAGTGATAAACAAAAGAAGCAGTAGAAGCGTAGGCTACCTATCGTTTCTCATTAGTTTTCAAACATCACCGTTTACTTTAAATATAAAAATATTTTTAAATAACTGTAGTTAAATAATGATTTGTGAGTAAACAGCTTTATTTTATTCGTTAAATAGTCCTAACAAATGCCACTCTTGATTTCCAAATTCTCTAGATAAATTCACTCCTCACTTCGTGAGTCGTGAATTTATCGATAATTTGGAAATCACTCGTGGCATTACTTATGATAAACATTGAATCAATATTACTTGTTACTGAAATTGAGATTAATTTACTGCCGATAATTTGTAGAATTAATAAAGTGATTTGTGAGAATTTACTCGGAATCTATGTGTGATTGAAATTCATCGGAGAACATTTTTTGACAAGACACCTCATAGAATTAATTTTTTTCACGATACCGCGGTTTCAAACGTAATTACGTTCATCTTCAGCCACAACTCCGACATATACATTTTTTGGCCGCCAATTCTTCTCTTGTCACCATCTTCAGCGCTGTCATCTATGGTTGAATTTATGAACTTCGAAATCAAATTTAATTCGTTAGGAATATCAAAATTCATATATCTATATTTATATATATGATTTCAGCGAGAATAATTGGTTCTTAGAAAGTAAAAACATGTCCCCGCGCCGTAGCCGAGCGGTTAAGGTAGGAAGCCTTGGCGCAGAGCTACGGGACTTGCGCTGGTTCGAGTCTCCATGGGGGAAGAAATTTTCTCATGGTATTTCGGCCAGTATGGGACCGGTGCCCACCCAGTATCGTGAGGCAATTGGGTAGCTACAATAAGTAGCGGCTCCAGGTTGAGGAACCAGCTATAACGGCTGCTAACCACATTTCGCCCCTACACTGGCTGTTGATCATCTACCTCTGTGATTGACACATGTGGATGTGAAGGGCCAGCAGACGGCTGGTAAAAGGGCAACCGCTGAAAAGTGGAAAGACCCTCAATCGGAATCGGAGAAAGTAAAAACATACTAACAGCAGACACAAACAGGATTCAGACAACATCTATCTACAAAAGGAAATACAATTCAACTTTCTCAAGATGTTAAAGAATCTTTCAACAAAAATCAAGATACGCTAACAGTTTTCATTGATTTTGAAAAAGCATATGACTCAGTATGGAGATACAAATTACTTGAAAAACGCACAAAACTAGGCATTGAAAACAATATGTTAAACTGGATCACCCAGTTCCTTTCACAATGTTTCTGTGCTACAAAATACAATGACAGTACTTCCAAATTCCGAAAAATAAAAATGGGCCTCCCTCAAGGTGCAGTACTAAGTACAACCCTGTTCAACATCTACATCAACGATCTCCCACCAGCTATATCAAACACAGAAATGAAGACAGCTCTTTTTGCAGATGACATGATTATGTGGACATCTTCCTCACAAATAGAAAAATCTAAATTTTGTATGGAAAATGCTCTTAACCTATTAGAAAAGTGGACCCACAACAATTTAATGGCCATTAATACAGACAAAACAATGTTTCAAATATTTAGCTTGAAAAAATCAAAGTCCCAAAACTAAATCTACGGTTCAAGAAAACAAACCTGAGACAAGCAAATGAAACAAAATATCTAGGGACAATTTTTGATTCAAAATTATCTTGGAGAAAACATATTGAAGCAGTAGTAAACAAAACAACAAAAAACATTTTCAATCTTAAAAAGATTAACTGGAGCAAAGTGGGGTAGTAATCGCCAGACTCTGAACACCACGTATAAAACATTCATCAAGCCAATACTTCTATACAACGGGGAGGTAATAATCACAGCAAATAACTCGAACCTAAATTGCCTAGAAGTATGCCAAAATCAGGCTTTATGGCTTATAACCGGCGCAGCTAAATCAACCCCGATCACAGCAATGCAAGCACTAACTCAGAACCCTCCAATATGTCTAACTTTAGAGGAACAGGCAATAACACAACATGAAAAAATGTTACGGTTAACAACATCAAAATGGGAAAAAAGACAGTTACAACCAACCAAGTTGAAAACACAAACAAGTTTCTTGTCCAAAGTAATGGAAATAAAAACAGATTTGAATCTTCCTAAATCTAAAGAAAATATTTTGATCAGAGAAAACCCTCTTGCTTTTGAACCAATTAATATTCAGCTAAATCTAGAAGAACCAGTTACAAAATCTGAAACTCCCACACCTGTACTAAAAGCTCTAGCGTTAGAAGCTGTGAATAAGAGATATCCACCAGAAGAATGGTTACATGTCTACACAGATGGATCTACTATTGATAACAACAATTTCAGGATCAGGAATTACATGTGCATTATTTTCATTTTATCAACCAGCAGGATACCACACAACAAATTTTGATGCGGAAGTAACGGCTATTCATATTTCACTCCAACAATTACTATACAGAATAAATAAATTTCAAAATGCTGTCATACTCTCTGATTCTAAGGCAGCAATATATGCAATAAATTCACACAAAATGAAGTCAATACAAATTAAAGAGTGCTACAAAATGATTCAACAACTTCAAAAACTACAGAAAAGAATTCAATTGCAATAGATACCTGCACATTGTGGAATTGCTGGAAATGAGACTGCTGATTTTCTTGCCAAAAAAGGCTCCAATCTAATTCAGAATACTACTAAAAGCTTACCTTTCACATCCATAAAAAGAATAATTAAAAACAAATATAAAATCAAACAAAACCAAGACCTATGTAATAAAGCCAAAGACAAAAAATGGAATATTTTAGTAAAGAAGCCAGATATTATTCCAGAAATTCCACGTAAAACTACAGTAGCAAAATTTAGACTGCTTACAGAACATGACTATTTGGCCAAACATTTATATAAAATAGGAATCTACACGAATCCAAAATTGTCTTCTATGCAACAAAGACGAAGAAATTAACGAAGAACATCTACAGACCTGTGAAGTATTACCTGTTGGATCCACCATAGAGAAATATTGGAGAGCAAGAACGCTAATGGCTTCATTGCCAAGGCCCAGCATTTGAAAACAACAACATATTTTTAATAGTGAGTGGAGAACATATTTTAACTTAATTTAAATATAACAACATATTTATTTATTTTATCCAGAAACATAATTGTAGATGAATGAATTTTGATATTCCTAACGAACTAAATTTGATTTCGAAGTTAATAAATTCAACGATAGATGGCAGCGTTAAAGATGGTGAGAATAGAAGAGATGACGGCCGAAGAATTTCATCAGTCGGAGTAGTGGCTGAAGATGAACGTAATTACATTTGAAACGGCGGTATCGTGAAAAACATGAAATCTATGAGGTGATTTGTCAAAAAATATTCCTCGATGAATTTCATTGATTATACCTCATAATGTTTACTTCCCAACATTAATTTAATATTATGTGTGACTATTTACGACGTAAACTACGTGAAAACGAAACCAACTCATCTGATACAACAGGTATTCTTTACGAATCCACGTTTCTTGGGGTATAGTATTTCTTCCACTACAGCAAAGTTCTCGCACTACAATTTACGATATTACTTTTATTACAGTATATACACTGCTCAAAACAATAAGAGGAACACTTGTAATAAATTGAATAAGTAATTGTTTTTTAAAGCTGTGATGCTGGAAGTTGGACAATATGTAAATTGAATTATTAATTTTATCATTGGATACACATTTTAAAGATTCATGGCCTAAATACAGAGAAATTACCTCAAATAACAAATATAGAGAATTTTTTTATTTTGGAAGGCACTGGCCACTTCTAATTGGTAAGCTTCCTGATGTTACTATAGTGACGAATGTTGCTTATTGCCTTGTTTATTGAATTCTCTGACAAAATGAGGCATTTAAATGAGTTTGAAGTGTATCATGCTCTACATCTTTTACGACAAGGTCAATCTCTGCGACAACTGGCTAGAGAGCTTGGGGTTTGTCCTTCCGTGGTGTCCAGGTTACGCAACAGGCACAGAGAGACAGGTCAGTATTGTAGAAGACGTGGCCAGGGCCGTAAATTTAAAAGAATCCCCCAGGATGACAGATACTTTGTTCTTTCTGCTCTTCGACAGCGTACAAAAACTGCAAAAGACCTGCAGTTCCGGAATCCGGGTTTCACACCAAACCATAAGGAACAGATTAAGGAAAGAGAATATTCGTCCAAAAAGGCCCGTTAAAAAACCACGCTTAACAAATGGGCATAAGGCAGCAAGACGTACGTATGCTGAAAACCATGGTGATTGGAACCTGAACCAGTGGGAGTCTGTGCTCTTCTCGGACGAATCCAGGTATCGTCTTACACGTTGTGATGGTCGATTGAGGGTGTGGGGACGGCCAGGAGAAAGATTTTATGCAGAGGCTGTGCAGGAAATTGATAGATTCGGAGGAGGTTCCATAATGGTGTGGGCCGGAGTTATGTAAAACAATCGTACGGACCTTGTACTTGTTCCCCAGCGGCTGAATGCTCTCCGGTATATCGAGCACGTTCTGGAAGAGCATGTAGTACCTGCTGCCATTGGAGTAGGCCCTGGATTTCTGTGTATGCAGGATAATGCCAGGGCACATTCTGCGGCTGTCACCAGGGATTTCCTGAGGAGGAATGAAATTGAGGTAATGGAGTGGCCAGCGGTCAGCCCAGACCTCAACCCTATTGAACACTTGTGGGATCTTCTAGACAGGAAGGTCAGGAACCGACATCAAGCTCCACAAACTGCAGCAACTTGGAGAGGCTCTGAAGGAGGAATGGGAGAATATCCCGCAAGAGGAAATCCAGAATCTTATTGGGAGCATGTCACGAAGGTGCCAAAGAGTCATCGAATGTTGTGGAGGCCATACACGATACTAACTCTATATAACGAGTGTTTAATGTACTGACTCGCTTTATTTCTTCATTTTATTCTTTAATATTTCGAAAGGGCTTTACTCATAACTAGGTAGCGTGTCGAGGAAAATTATAGGAAGTGTGAACAGGACTTCTAGAAGAATTTACACACTTTTTTACGACATAAAAAGAAGCCATTGAGACAGTGTATCAAACACTTTAATATATAGATATGAGAACATATTATAGGTTACATTTGAAAATTACTTAAGATAGAACTTGGAAGCACCATTTAATAATAGATTAACATTTGATTAAGAGTGATTAAAATTTAATTGTGAACATTCCCGAGAGAAATGAAAAACTATATTACAAACTTCTACTTACATATTTAAGAAATGGGCCCAGCAGGGCGCTGAAATGTCGCCAGGGCGCTGCCCCGGGACCTCACTCGTCCGTTGGTGCCGCGGAGACTCTCGACTCAGACTCCCACCTTTCTTCTACCCTCTAGTAACGTTGGTTATTTTAAAAAAATCCCTTGTCTCATAAAAATACCTGAGAAATGTTCTTTCACAACCCCTCCCCCTTCAGTGTATTTTTCATTAGTGTTGATCTTATCTTAACATAACTTTTCTTTCAAGGGTTTGTTTTAAAATACCTCTTGTCTCCCAAAAACACCCCTCGTCTCGCGCTATAACATTCTCCCCTCCCCAAAATCTACTGTGGGGGTGAAAACCCTTACAGTAGATATTATTTTATTTTTTTTGAAAAGTGAGCTCAATATGCCAGGCAAGTAAAATAGTTATCATTATCAGTATTAATATTTGTACCATTAGATTAGAGAATTTATTAACCTATTGTCTCTAAAGGAGGTTAAGTCTTTTGTTGGTTTGTAATTGATGCTTCCAAGTCATATATAGTTCCTATTTTCCTGTTGATTCTATAAAAAAAATGTTGACTAATCTGAGATATTTACCCCTGTAATTGTGTATACAAACATACATGTGGAGGGAACCAAGTTTCATACTTTAAGCCTTTCGTGTAAGCAAGATCCTGTTTCCGAAATCGTGTTTTCATTTCAAGTTACCGCTTACGCATAGTTAATATTTTTTTTTATTTACTTGCTTACTTATGCTATCGTATGTGAAAATTGGTTCCCTTGTTGTAAAAACAGGCAACTGTTGGCATCCATTCCATAACTTGCTCTACGAATTTTCATACAATGCTCTATCAAAATTATAGCAGACATTTATCACTTGAGTTATAATTCCATACTACTTAATCTTTAAAGAGAAAAATCGTTTCCTGTGTCTGTGGTATAATCGCAGGGAGCATGTTATTGAATGTTTTCCCAACAGCGTATCTTAACCTAGGCATAATCTTAACTTCTAAAGTCCATTTATTTTTTTTTTTGTAAAATGTTGTACTCTTGATTAATTAATGTATTCACTTCTCACTGCTCTTATCACTAATATCTCGTTGGGGCAAAAGAGGAATAAGATCTGATTAAAATGTATACACTTTAAAACATCATATCTATAAAAAAAACAAATTCGTAGGGGAGAACAACTCTTTTTCACCTATTAGTTGACTTTGTTTTCAAAATGGTTCACAGTTCATGGTTGTCATGGCGAGTGTATCTTATTTCTCGGCAGCTGGAGTGGCGACAGTTCGAATTTGAATTCGTAGGAGAGTACACCCGCACTTTTCACCGACTAGCTCACTTTTGCTTTCCAATTGTTCACAGTTGATGTTGTGATGGGTGAGTGTGTCCTATGTGCCGCAAGTGGAGCGGTGGTACGTAGATTTCGAACTGCTGCTGAAACGGTGGCGGTTAGATTCTGTTATACATTAGTAGACCATATTTGCTGCCTTCTGGCTGTCTAACGTATTGCAAAGATGTTTATTTGAACTCTTCTGTAGCCTTGTTGTTGTTTATAGGATTAGGGCATAACCCTGTCGAACTTCTTTGATAGGTGCGATGGAATCTTGAGGATGGTTTAATAGGACATATTGTTGCTCAATCCGTTGTTGATCACAGGAAAAATAAGAATATGACAGGAATTAAATGGATTGGTTTAATCGAAAGGTTCAAGGGCAGTACGACGGCTCCTTCAGCAGCAGAATCAGGTGCATAGATGCAGCGTTTTTCTTTCTCTTTACACTGAAGTGAGTTCAGTGTAGAAATCCTTCCATGTTCTGTCGAGACCTTGATGTAAAAGCGTATGGTATGAATCTGACATCTCCTCGAGGCTCAGATTTATGTCCCAATGGCGGAGTAGTATCAAACGTTGTTGGTGAATCGTTGCTCCAGAGTCATCCCCTGTTGTCTCTTCCTCAATTGGTTGAGTATTAACTAATGTTGTTGGTGAATTGTTGCTCCTAAGTCATCCCTGTTGTCTTATCCTCAATGCCTTCTGATTTTCTTTATAGATATTTTAATTTACTTTACCTTGTAAGTAGAGTTTGTTTTTATAGAGTTTCTCTCAGGAATGTTCTTTCCGCTCAGGTCAGATATAATTATCCAGACCCGGCCATATACGTAAATCCTTAACATGCACTAAAAAATTTCATTTCAATTTCTTAAGTTTTGGGAATCCAAAAAAAATAAATAAAATAAACAAATCCTCTAAAACCTGAGCAATCATTATCATACATTATCAACTTTTCATCCAGCTATTTGCCTGGAATTCTGAGCTATCTATAATAGGAGGTTAGTTTACGGAAATGGCTGTCCCTTTATATACATATTCACAACTTACTTTCTTTTGGCTTCTGTTTTCCATTCCTTTTAGTAAAGGCGATAGTCCCAAATTTTTAGTAGAGGCAGCTTCTTTCTGACCGTAGGGCTCATATGCTAACAACTTAGACATTCGTAAACAAGAAAAATTAAACAGTGACTTTAAGTGGGTCTGGTTTCAACGTTCCTGACAGAATTTCGAGTTTCTTGACTTTCACTTTGTTTTCAGGTTCTGCACATAAGGGTTTAGAATATTTAATCATGGAAAGTTCCGATTTTATTATATATTTCTGCTTTCCCCCGTTTAAACAATTTCGTTATCCTTCTTAGGGGTAGTATAGGAGAAATACGCTCGTCTGTACTTCTCAAAGTACTGAACACATAAAAATTACTTTAAATGTCACTTAAACGACTCTTACTTCATTGAAATTTCACAAAAATACATACTTTTTTTTTCCCCAATTACTCTGAAATTCTGTCTGGATAATTAGGCTAATATAAATATTCAAATTCCTGTTTGCAAGTTTCCGCCCTTGTTTATCGCATTTACAGCTGTAAGACTCATGCTTTTAGCTAACTCTTTGCCTTACAACTTCATGTCGCGGTCTAGAGAGTCTGCTGTCTAGGGTTCGATATGAGTTGCGTCTACCAATCAATCTGAATATTCCGATATCATTAATTTTTTTTTCCACAATTTACCAAAAAGGGGGCTTTATCCGAGAAGTGGGTGTAGTGGCATGTCAATTCATTGCTGATTTTTTTTCATAATTCTCTATTCTTTACCGCTTCGCTTATCTAATTCACAAATAGTCATCATATTAGTCCTTACTTATAAGCATCTCGGGTTATTTTCCACTGAACCCATTTCTTTCGCTCATATACTAATATGGGGGGGGGTTCCAACTTAGAAGCTTCTTACTCGTCCTCTGGTCCTCTGCCCAACTCGTCTACTTTTATCTGCAATGGTGTACTATTGAAATTTCTATCCCTCTATTTCCTGTTTTCCCATGTAATTCTATGTTTCCTCGTTTTCTCATTTTCCCATTTACCTTTGTACTTGTTTTTACCCCGGGGTTTCCTTGTTTCCCATTAAGGCCCTAGACCCTCCCTCGAGCAACGGCCTCATTGACGTCGTCTCAGACCTTACACTGACCTTGGTGGCTCAAATTTCTTCGAGCGACGGCCTCAAGGGCAGGAAAGGGTTATCTTTGACTTTTTCAATGGTGGCTCGATTCCGGTCTGCCTCCTTTCCTACTCTAATATCTCTGGCAAGCCGGTAACCTCAACGAACGCGGCCTCATTGATCCTGGTTTGGGCTTAACGCTGACCTTGGTGGCTCAAATTTCTTCGAGCGACGGCCTCAAGGCAGGAAAAGGGTTGTCCACCACCATTTCCAATGGTGGTTCGTCTCCTGTCTACCGCTTCCAGAGTCTACTTGATTCTCTATTTTGCGGCAAGCCAGTGAGGTTATTGAGTCAGTGCCTCTGGATCACCAGGGGGAGGTCTGTGCCTCCGGATCATTTCCTTCTGAGGGTGCCTCACCTCCCGACTCCCACACTTCCTACTTTATCCCTTTCTCTTAATTTTGGCGAAGTTTATCAACTGGTGAAGTCATCCAGCAACACCACAATCACCTAAGATTGGAATCTTTTCCTATCCGGGGGCCCGAACGTATCCAGCCACAACCGCGATAGTGGAAGAAAAGGTTCCAATTTTCTCAAAGGGGCCTAACTCCTTCCTAACACGCTTTCCTGTTTTACTTCCGGATTGCTCCTGTGTGTTCCCATTTATGTAAGAGTCTATCCCATGTCCTCACGTTACCTAGTGTTTTGCGTCCTGTGTCATGTGTGGGCCCATGTAAAAGGTGTCTTAAAACCGATCTAGAAATGTTTAAAAAAAACTTACGTAAATTCAGTTTTATGTGCGTGGGTGTTTAATCCAGCTGGTTCTAACTTCACCGGTATGTTATGAAGACATACGAAGCGAGAGATCGAGGCCTCAGACCTCCCCTTCCGTTTCGTCCTCGATACATCCCAGGGAAAGGCTACAATCAGTAGGATATAGAAATTTGTGGCGTAGTTTTCATTAAATTTTATTGAGGGTACCCTTTGCTTTCCCAAATGGAAATTATTTATATCTCAACTAGATCCTTTTTAAGAACACCTTACTATAGTCTTGTCTTTTAAGTCTCAGAATTCTAAGTTGGAAGAATAATTTAGGTACTCCGATATTTTATGATCACTCCTGTACTCTTTTAATTTTGAAAATACGGTAATACATATCCTCACTTACCCTTGGTCTGCTATTTAAGCACCTTCCTCTCCGTATGCACTAAGTCCCCATGTCTTTCTTTCATTCACTCTTCGCGCATCATAACTATCACTATTTAACTACAAATCTTCGTTATTTCTTCCTAATGTGTGTGAAAATTTTGTGCTGGTATGCAGCTTCCTCCATTCCCCCATTCTGTTGGTTAGCTTTCCCTTAAACTGGCACATTACTTATTCTATGGTTATTAAGTCAACAATTTAGCTGATCACTAATTATATCTTTCGTGGATTATCCTACAACCTGCCACTTTTGGTTTACCTATTGGCCACGAAAACGAAAATGTTCTGGATATCGGAGCAGTTGTAGGCCTACATTCTCATGTGTCAGCTTTACCATCTAGGGATAATTTCTTCCTTTAATCTTATAATACTGTAGTCATTTTTATGATGTTTATTTTTGGAGGTATTCTCACATGTTGATTTTATCTTATCATTGTTATTTTATTAGTATTGCCATTATTATTATTATTATTATTATTATTACTATTATTATTATTTTTATTTATATATTATCATTACTATTATTATCATCATCATCATTATTATTACTATTATCATCATCATTATTATTATTATTATTATTATTATTATTATTATTATTATTATTATTATTATTATTATTATTACTGTTAATATTAGCGATGTGAAATTTATACAGTGTCTATAAAACAAATTTGATTTCAATTCGAATCAATAGTATGCAAACAGAATGGACCGAAATTAATAGGAGTGTAAGACAAAGATGTGGCCTCCCGCCCTTGCTCTTTATCATATACATGGACAGAATAATCCAAGATGAGACACGGTTCTATCCAATTTTAAGAGAAACCATAAAATAGACTCTTTGCCTTTTTCAGATGATTTAGTACTAATAACTCCAACAGAAACAGATTTACAGTACTCTATACACAATTTTAATATAATTGCAAAACGGTACGATATGGAAATCAATACAAAGAAAGTAAGGTGATGGCATTTTGTGGGAAATACCCTAGCAATTAGCAAAAAAAAATTTTTTTTTGGATGACGAAATTTTAGAACGAGTAAACAAATTTAATTATTTGGGTTATAATTTAACATTTCATGCTGAAGCTGATATATCAAAGAAAATCACAAATTTTACAAAAAACAACGGGAATAATTAACAGTATAATGAAACCATCTTTAGTACAGAAGATCACAAGATTACGGCTTTATAAGGTTCTCGCAAGACCAGAATTGAGATATGGTAGTGAAGCATGGACAATACGAAGAATAGATGAAAGCCGAATAATAGCAAATGAGATGCCATTTACGCGCCGTACAGCAGGTTACACAAAGAGGGACCATCAAAGAAATGAGGGAATCACGGAAGAGTTGGATGTTGAACTCATTCTTCACCCTACAAAAAACTACCAGAAGAACTGGAAAGCCCATCTTCAACGAATGCCGTCTCATAGAATTCCAAAAGCCATACTTCGCTACTGCCCCCAGGGCAAAAGGTCGCTGTGACGTCCAAAAAGCGCTGGATGAAACTTTTCTCTTTGTGACCATAACAGGCCACACAGCTTAATATTTACATGGATGATGATGATTAATGATGTGATTATTAATATTACATATCTTTTTCTAGGGTTACATGCGCCGCACAGCCGGACCTAAGCATTTCTGATGATGATTATTATTACGGATAAGTTTCGTCTAATATTATTCCATTATAATTATTATGTTTATTCAGATTATTATTATTGCTATTATTAGTACTTTTTACTAAAGATAAAGGTTAAACCATTTACTGTAAAGTCCTTATCACGGTTCGTTTATTCAGTATGTAACTTCCTCTATTAGTTTTTTTTTATCGCTCTAAATTAGTAAAAGTTACTCTAGTCAAGTATTCCCTATTCAACATTTCGAAGGCTTTAACGTGATTAGCATTATTTTTATGATTACCTTTCTTCGTATTATTATTAGTATTATTGTTATTCCTTATCATCTGTGTAGTTTATTCAAATTATTTATTCAGTCTTTATTTAAATTGCTTTATCCCTTATGTATCGCCCTAAATTTGTCTGGTTACTCCAGTGAGGTATTCCGTAGTCAACATTACTAAGTGGTAAATTAACATTATTTTTCTCATTATTATCAATCTTCTTCTTATTATTTTTATTATTATAGTTATTTTCGTTAATATTAGCGTTAGTATATGGTAATCATTAATTGATTACTCCAGTTAAACAAGCGTAGATGACATAATTGGTACCGACGTTAACTCGAAGAAATTTGCATTATATTCATTATTATCGTTCTTCTTGTATTATTATTAATATTATCGTTAATATTAGCGTTAGTATATGGTAATCATTAATTGATTATTCTAGTTAAACAAGCGTAGATGACATAATTGGTACCGACGTTAACTCGAAGAAATTTGCATTATTTTCATTATTATCATCTTCTTTGTATTATTATTATTGGTATTATTATTATTACTATAGTTATTATCGTTAATATTAGCATTGAGATACGGTTATCATTAATTAATTAGTCTAGCTAAACAAGCGTAGCTGACATAATTGGTACTGACGTTCCCTTATCGATCATTTTACATGGTGGCCTATATAAAAGCATACCATCTGTCCCAAAAAAAAATAGAAAATTGACTTAGGCCTACTAATTTTAACAATTTCGTGTCTGTGTCCTAGTCTTATATACTAGATATACGAGACTTCATTTACTTACTAAATATTTATAAAACTTAGATCAGCTGAAATTCGCATTATTTTTTTGTTATTAATATTACAGGTAGTTCTAAACCATGTTTAAGTTTCGTTTTTTGATGAATCGTCTTGTTCATATTATGCATTCTGAAAATAATTTAGTTATATTTTAACCCTGAAAGTGTCGGCAATGTACTATCTTAACTTTTATATCCTAACCCAAAAAAAAATTGAGTCCATAACGTATCAAATTTATCTCAGAGGTTATGGTAGTCATATCTAGCTCGGTCGTGCCTATAGCTCGGTCGTGAAAGCGAAAATAAGTTGTTTGTCCTGCTCGCCCAGGTAATATCTCGAGGTTCGAACTTGGGTCTCTGGGTATACCATGCGCACTTATTTATGTTGTAAAAAAAATCAGTTAATTTAAGTTTTCTTATTCTGATTTTAAATTGTCAAATCTGTTCTGCCCTATTATTTTTGGGTGTTGGTATTTGTGTTCTGAGTTCGAGGGGTTAGAAAAATGTTCACCTTATCCATCTGTCTGTCTATGTATCTAACTATAATCTAATTCACTTTCTGAAAAAAAAAATCCACTTAAGTGTTTTCGTTTGTTTTTTTTTAAGTGTACAAGAATGATCCTTTTTCGTTTTGAAAGAGGGGCCTTGGGGAATTATTATTTTATCTCTTAATTATATATCTTATCGTTAACAATATCAAACAATGAATTGATTGCCAGTATGCGACCTAAATGTCTTTGAGGGTCATCTCTCTCTAAGAATATTTGAGGGTGATTTCATTATTTCGCTTTTATTATTCCATTAGGTCTTCAACACTGGAGGGGAATAATTACCTTTTCCCAAATCCCTACCGCATGTATACTCAAAAGTTTCATGTAATCATATTATCACACAAAATAAACGAAAATAAATCATGCTCAGGTTATGTTAATAAAGCTATCTATATAAACTCCTTATAAAGCTATATATTAAATACTTATCTTAAATCAATACTTATGAGCTCTCTTTCTTGAAAATAAATGGAAAAGAAAAAATCTTCAAAAGCATTTAAAACGTTACAGCTGATATTATTTTTTCACAATTTTGATAAGTTTGCCAAGTTCTATCTTGTAATGGATATTTTTTTTTTAAATATTTGGTCATTTGCTAAACCATTCAGCTACTCCGGAAACATTTACGCAGTGGAAGTCCTGTTCTCCGGTAAAATAAGGTTAGGGGGAAAATCGTAATAAATCAGCCACACAAATTCCTGATTTTGTAAAGTTTTAGGTTCCGAATTCTCAACTGCTAGTGAAAGTTGTAGGGGTGATTCATGGTTGTTACTCGTACGTTCAGATTCTTAAACAAGTATGTATCCTAATTATATCATTCCTTGTGAGAACGAGAAGGTGAAGAAATATTAACTATTAATTGATTATTCGCTTAATTAGTCGATATATTAAATACTAGATCAAGGAAGATATTTAGCGATTACTATCTCCTATATAAAAAATATTACATATATAATGTCAACTCCAACTGGAAGTTTGGAGAAATAATTTGTTGTATTAATGATTGGAATTTGTTTACGCTGTTAATACCAATTAGACCATTACAAAAAAACGAGAAAAATAATTAGAACATCTGTAATAATAAATCAAATTTTAATTACAACGATTATAATAATTTATTTTTAATTAGAACACTTGCAAAAATAATAAATTAATTTTACTTCAATAATTTAGAAATAATTCAGTTACTTAAATAAATATTTAGAAGAGTGTATTGTAGTAATTTAAATGTTCCTTCAGAGGCGTAAATCAAATGTGAATTAGAACAACTATAATAATAAATTATTTTTTAATAGAACACCTACAAAAAATAATAAGTTAATTTTCCTTCAATAATTCAGTCACTTAAATCAAATATTTAGAAGATTCTATTATAGTAAGTTAAATGTTCCTTCAGAGGCGTTTAAATTTTACAAAATACGGTCTAACATGGGTTCGTAATCCTATCAGGAATATTATTAAACCTGATTATAACACCGCTAGTCACCAGTGTAACGACTCGCTTTCTTTCTTTGTTTCTTTTTTCTTTATTTATTATTACGAAAGGGCTTTACTCATAACTAGGTAGCGTGTCGAGGAAAATTATAGGAATGCATGAAGTGAGAACAGGACTTCTAGAAGAATTTACACACTTTTTTTACGACATAAAAAGAAGCCATTGACACGGTGTATCAAACACTTTAATATATATATAAGAACATATTATAGGTTACATTTGAAAATTACTTACGATAGAACTTGGAAGCACCATTTAATAATAGGTTAATATTTGATTAATAGTAATTAAAATTTAATTGTGGACATTTCCGAGAGAAATGAAAAACTATATTGCAAACTTCTACTTACATATTTAAGAAATGGGCCCAGCAGGGCCCAGGGCGCTGCCCCGGGACCTCACTCGTCCGTTGGTGCCGCAGAGACTCTCGACTCAGACTGACCGCCTTTGCTCTACCCTCTAGTAACGTTGGTTATTTTAAAAAAATCCCTTGTCTCATAAAAATACCTGAGAAATGTTCTTTCGCAACCCCTCACCCTACAGTGTATTTTTCATTAGTGTTGATCTTATCTTAACATAACTTTTCTTTCAAGGGTTTGTTTTAAAATACCTCTTGTCTCCCAAAAACACCCCTCGTCTCGCGCTATAACATTTAACTTTGAAAAATAATCACAAGATTCAATTGCTTACATAGCGGAATTATTTGAAAAGTTAATTGTCAGCGTTATTCATTTGTTTTACTGACATGAGCAATACATAAATAAATAACCACAAATAATGTACTTTATTCATTTCATCTTTGTACCTTTATCCAATGAAAAAATATTTGCATATTTCGTAGTGTTCTTCTAATTGTTTTGAGCAGTGTATCTCTTAAATGTACTTATTTAACTTTACCAGGTTCGTGCAGATTTATCAAAATCCCTTGATGACAGTTCTCCCAGTTCCTTGAGAACTTCAACGCATTCATTTATTTGTTGACGAAGAAGCGTTATGACAATCATATTTGGCAACAGTTGAAGTTGTAAGCGAACTGCATTTAGCGATAAACATATGTTGCGTGTTTCATTAGCCATACTCATTGCTTGAACAATATCAGAACGCAGAATTCTGAAAAAAAAATTCTGGTTTTGAAAATGCAAGTTGTTAACCGATTACTTACTTGAATAACTTATACCGTTATAAAAATACGAAGATATTATAAAAGACTATCAGGACTATACTAGTGATGTGATTATGTAACAATTAAGAGACAATATTAATACAATAGCAATAAATACACAACTTCGACCTTGTAATTTAATTCATATACTGTTTGCTTTTTTTCCACAAAGATAGAAATGAATTTAATACTAATGTGTTTATGCACATAAAATACTATTTTTTTTATATATAAATACTAAATTATATGCAACTGTTAGTTCTAAATCATTAGATATTTAAGGCCCAAATTATATAATGCTTTAATTAGATTCCAACCCATAGCTAAACGAATAAACTCACATACACACACACATATATAGGGAAGTTCGGATAATGTGGACCCTTCTGTTTGAGTGGACCCTCTTAATATCTTCTTTAATTGGTGCTGCCCTCGACAGAAAATATTTTAACTTCTTCCCCTCATCAACTTTGACGGGTTCAAGACCAGTTTCTTTTATTTTTTGTGCGAAGAAGGGTTTATTTGTGATATTTATGAAAATTGCTATTGAATATTACAAATGTTGAAAAAACTTCTAAATATATTATATTATGTAGATGCTGTTTTAATATACCGACGGGTTTGGTTTGATATTATGTGACATAGTGGCTATATAAAATAATGAAATATAACAAAGGAATACGGTTAATGTGGACCCCTGCACGAGGACCTGGGTCCACTTTACACGAATACATATATTTTATTTATGTGGATGCTATCTGTATAACCCATTCACTTGATTAATTTTATTTAATATCCTTGGAATGTTAATAAACCCAAAGACCGTCGCTTTCTATAGTTGAATGACGTGTGAATGTTAAAATCACAATAATTTTTCAAAACATTAAATAAATATCAATGCTTTTTAATTATGATCAGTCATAAATATTTTCAGATAAATCAGTGCCTATCTGTATAAATTAATACAATAAATAAGACTTAAAAATAGACTAAAAGCTAGAATAGACTCTGGGGTCCACTTTACCGAAATATGGAGGTTAAAGTGGACATTTCTTGTAATGTAAAAATGTTTATAAATTATGTAAATGTTTGCATATTTGAATAAAAACAATGCTCTTTCATAGTTACAACACTAATAGTAATCAGTGTAATTAAACAAAATTCAAATCCCTTAATTAAAAGAAGAAAAACAAAAAATTCAAAACAGGGGTCCAAATAACCGAAGTTCCTCTATATATACACATATTTAGTATAGCAATTGAATTAATAATTCAAATATTTTAAAGGAATAAATAGTGCCCTATAAATATTTCATCTCTTTCTCAGTTTGATGTTAATCTAATTTATAGGCCTATAATAAACCAATTCTAGCTCTCCACACATCCCTATCCTGAGTAAATGTTTTCCAAGCATCCCCTGTATAATCTACTCCCCTCAAATTATGGTTAATTTTATTCTCCCATTTCATTCTTGGTCTACTAACTGTGCGTTTTGCTTCTGATTTTCCTACAAGAAACTTCCTTGCACGTCTTTCATTCCCATTCGTGCCGTCCTTTCCATCGCAGTCTACGAGACGTAACTGTTTTTATTATATCTGGCTTCCTATACATATCATGTAGCTCACTGTTATGTAGTTTTCTCCATTCACCTAGCACCTAGCATTTTCATGCTGTGCTTGCAGCTTTACTAGTGAACTGTAGATGTGGTAGCTTCCCGTTGCTTTCCATACCGGTGAAGGATGATGATGGCCATATGGTTTCGGGGACCGTTTGGGCCTGAAAGTTTTCTTGGCATTTGTCTTATAGGTGAGGAAAAACCCCGATAAAAACCTCACCCAGAAAAACTGTCCCGACCGGGGATCGAACCCGGGCCCGCTGCGTGACAAGGCAGCACGCTACCTCGAGACCACAGCGGTGGACTTATCTATTATAATTTCATATTATTTTGTAATATTTGTATAATATTTGCAGCTCCAGAATATTAAAGTCTAAATAAAATTCAGATATGACAATCAGTCACAGAATGTAGTCAGTCAGTCACACATCATATATTAGGTTATAACTCTGGTCTTAATTGTGATTTTTGTTTCGTTTTTTATTGAGAATGTAACTTGAATGTGTCCTCCAAACGGTATTTTGGAAAATTGAATTAGGAATCACACTTCAGAGCATGATGCAGATGAACATGTTAAGCTGCATGATGAGTTGACATTTATGTCAGTCATCACACATACTTTGATAGATAAAAATAACACTGTTTTTCTTCAAAAGTTGTATATTTAAGTACAGTCTTAACCACACACTATTCCTCTATCATATCACGTAGATAACACCCCTAATTTCGATCAATGGTAATATTTATGCAACCATTTTGATGCAAAAGTGTATTGTAAATGTCAGTCAGTCACATATGGAATTGCTCTTAAACATAAAATCACATTAATTTTGATTTATTTAGGCGTAGAAGCGCACGCCGGGTATTAGTTAGTAATAATATAAAACATACCTGCTCAAAACTATTGTGTAATACAATCGAGCTACACCTTCTAAATCTTCTGATTCGGTTATTTTTTCCTTCCTTGATTTCAATGTATCCAGTGCATAATTTTCCATTTTCAAAGTACTGGGTATGTCACCAAACTGTTCACCTAATTCTATTAAATTAGACAAAGCTATACAGATACAGCGGAAATTTGTATTTGATTGCAAAGCCTTGTTTTAAACTCCAGGTGGCTGCCAATTTAGCTAATGTCCATTGTTGTGTGATCTAGAATTAAAAAAGATAAACCAACAAAAACATTGTTAAGATTTAAATTCAAATGCGTTATACCTCACCTCACATCCAGTCTTCTAATTATAGTAGCTTCATCTTCAGTAATTTATTGTCGACTGATGTTATGTCGATCAGGAGAACCACTTCTTCCTCCCTTTATTGTTGGACCGATGAACCTCCGGTTCAAATCAAATTCCCCAGGAATTACATAATTTGTAAGGTTTTCTTTCTTATTTTGTGGAATTTTTCCCCAAAACGTGAGATTTTTTTTTAACTTGTTCAATTAAACTAACTTTTGTACCAATTAGATATTTTTCAGACTAAGCATCCCATGGTGCTTTTGGACAGAAGTAGGCAACGTGCGGCCATAGGTTTCACTTTCTCCCTCCTCTTTATCACCATCGTCCCTCATACGCCACACTTTACACTACATAAACATGTAATAACGACGTTTAAATTTCGCGGACAAGGCAAGAATAGTGATCTCGCACTGGTCGGAATGTATTTCGGAGTCGAAATTCCACGCAAAATACCGAAATGTCTGTGCTGTCATCCTAGACATCTATTCGTGAATTGATCGATGGCCAGAGATTTCCACACTAGAACAGTCTCCATTAGAGATGGAGAAATTTCCGTTTCCCTCCCTATATAATCTGCTGCTAGAAACGGAAGCAATTCAGTCTTGTTTTTGACAGCGAGAAGCGAAGGCGAAGTGTAAGAGAAATTGTAGTGAGCGGATTCATCAGACATTCTGAAATAATTGTGTGTGAGATAAACATTGAATGGAGATTAATTTGTGTTACTAATTGTGATTAACAGTTTACAGATAATTTGTAGAAGTAAATAAAGTGATATGTGAGATTTAAATTAATATTGGGAAGTAAACATTATGAGGTTATATCATTAATAGTGAGTGGAGAATATTTTAATCGACTCACCTCATACATTTTCAAACTTCTTTGATACGGGCGGTTTCAGACAATATCATGTCCTTCTTCAGTCATGGCTTCCACTGATGAAATTCCGTGATTGTTGATTTCTTTAGTGACATCACCTCTTGTGCTGCCATCTTTCGTTTTCAAACAAGTTTCGGGTTTATCTATGGGAAATCCTCTTTCGCCTTTTTTGGCTAATTTATACATGAGTTACTTCGAGTGCCATATCACCAAGGCTTACCCATGGATTTTCAAGAGTTGGTACAGATATGTCGATATTTTATCGATAATAAATTTTAAACATGTTGATGATGCGTTGAAATTACTTAATCTACAAGATGTATCAATTAAATTTACCATAGAATCAGAAATTGAAAACAAAATTCCGTTTTCTAGATTTATACATAATTAGGAATGAAAAAACTCAAAAAATTGAATTTGATGTATATAGGAAGGGTACACATACTGATAATTATATTAAATCAACGGGTTTCAATCCTCTGGCACATAAACATGCAATATTTAATAGCCTCTTATATAGATTGATAGGCCTAAAGGTCCCATTAAAAGGAGAAAATTTTAAGAAAGAATACGAGAATATCCTAAATATAGCCAGATTAAATGGTTTTAATAAGAATATAATATCTAACAAATTAAAGAAATTCAGAAAGATAAAACAACTTATTAAAGAATGCTCTACCCTACAAATTGTTAGTAAGAAAAGAAGAATTTCAAGAAAATTACTTACCATCCAATAGTACATGGGAAATTTCAAAAAAAATATTTGACAAATACATCATTACTTTGGCACCAATTAATAAATTAAGTCTGGAAAAACTTTTAAATACCAATAAAAAAATCAACATCCCAGACAGTAAGAAATCTGGAATTGCATTCAACAAATTGTAATGATTGTAGCAAAGTATACATAGGAAAAACAAAAAGGAATTTGGAAACACGCACTAAAGAACATTTTAGAAATACTAAAAATTGTGAAATTGAAAAATCAGCAATTGCTGCACATAGTTTACTAGAACATCATAAAATTGAAAAAGAAGTGAAACTTTTGAAACAATTGGATAAACCGTTGGAATTGACAATTTGGGAAATGATATTCATTCAGAAGAATAAATATCGATCTATGAATTTCGATATTCCCGTGGATAAAAATTTAATTACAAAGTTTATAATCCCAATGAAAGATGGCAGCACAAGAGGTGATGTCACTAAAGAAATCAACAATCACGGAATAGTGGAACAGTGGAAGCCATGACTGAAGAAGGACATGATATTGTCTGAAACCTTCGGTATCAAAGAAGTTTGAAAATATATGAGGTGAGTCAATTAAAATATGTTCTCCATTCACTATTAATTATATGTGAGATTTTACTCGAAACTTGTCTAGAATATTTACGACGTGAAGTACGCGAACACGAACCCGACTGTTACAATATACATATACACTTGTCCTATACTTCTCTCTGTACATTATAAAAGAATAGACCTACATCATTTACGGGAAGTGTGGTATGTCGGAGTAGTGCGTAAATAGAAAATGGAACACATTAACGCCATGTACACCCAAAGTGGAACCAGAAGCACTTGAAGAACAGCCGGCGCATTAGAAACATAGGCCTACGCACAATATTTGTGGTTTTGTTGAATGTATTAATATTTCTAAATGGGATATCGTGTATTTTTTAAAAATATAATTACTTATATAGGCCTGTTTCAAAAAGATTTTTACTGATGACAAAACTTTATTACGAGGCCCTACTACGTTATTATATTAAGATTAAAAATAAGTTTTGCTTACCTTAAATAGAGTGAACATAAGTGATAAGCATTCTGACACCATGTCAGCTATTTTTGCATAGTAACCTTTGGCTCGTCCAGTATAAGTTTTTGCCATAATATCTAGGGCAAATTTCAGCTTAATATTCTGGTATATCAATTTAATCCACGCCATGAAATTGGTATGTGGAAATCCGTATCCGTAATTGGACATAGCTGCATAAAACTCTTTAGCTGCATTGTGAAAGCACCCAGTATCCAAAAAGGCGCGTCCTCGTAATGTGTGGATTTTTCCTGACATGAATTGGAATCGCCAAGATTGTAGAATATCATATGAGAGTGTTTTTGCCTGACAAAAAAAAATAGCCTATTAAACAGATTAATTACCCACAACACACACACACACACACAGAGTGGATCTAATAGTTATCGATTCTCAGAAATTCACTGGAACCGGTACCCGCCAACCAAATAATGGGTTACCGTGGCACAAACGGATGGAATTGCGTGATTGTACGGTGAGCCAATAACCGGAATAAATGTTTGGCCCGTGAAACTCACGATATTTGTATTTATGGGTTAGACCTAAAATAGGTTATGCAGTATATATATTATAGAAAATAAAATATTACAGTGGTATGGCCATGTCAAAAGAATGCCAGAGCAAAGATCGCCTAAATTGTTATGGAATGGATCCCAATGAAACGGAGGAAGAGAGGAAGACCGAAGAAAACTTGGATAGAAGGGGTACATGCAGCTATGAATATCAGAGGATTGGAGGAAGATCAATGGATGCACAGAGAGGAATGACGTTTGGTTTCCGGAAGACGGCGGCAGCTGCCATGATACCGGATGATGATGATATATATTACTGAAAAAATAGAGGAACACATGTTTAAACCAAAGCCACAAATTAAATATTGATTTTTTTATCTTTTGTAAATAAGAATTGAAGATTTATGTAAACACTATTTTATTGTACAAGTATGCGGATACAAAATGGAAACCTGAGTTAAGGAAAGAGTGGAGAATACTGTGTTTGCAGTGAAAGACCTGCTCTTGGGCAGAACTCTATGTAGGATATGTATGTGTGTGCGCGTGTGTGTGCGTGTGTGTATGTGCGCGTGCGTGCGTGTGTATACATTAGAAATACGAACAAATTATATTTTGTAACAGAAAACAAAGTTGAAAATTGAGATTTATTATTTTAGGAATCAATATTTCCGTGGTTATTTCAACACTCAATAGGCTACATAGTTTTCCTCTGGGACCTTCAGTGACTGCATGCTTCGCAGAAACCTTCTTACAGAAACGTGTGAGATTCTCTCCCATTCCTCGGTGAGTACATTTGAAAGTACTTCCAGGTTCTGTGACACAGAAGGACGCTTACGAACACATTTTTCCGGCAGGCCAGTCCATCACCGGAATTTGGCATTCTTGTAAGACATCTCTGGTGGTCTGTGCTGTAAGACTCCTATCATTATCATGCATTACAAGTACATTAGGATCATACCATAAGCAAAAGGACACATGTTGAAGGATAATGCCATTAATATAAATATCAGCATTCTTGCGCTGTGGGATAACGACAAATTCTGTCTGACACTCAATTGTAATCCCAGCCCAAACCATAACCGAACCACCTCAAAATCTGTCAGGTTCAATAATTGTGCTGGTTCAAATCGTTCACCAGGACGTCTCCATACATGTGTACGACCATTAGAACCCGTTAAACGAACTCTTGATTCGTCCGTAAATGAAACACCTTTCCATTGGCGGAGCTGCCAGTTGACATGATTCTGAGCAAATCGCAGCCGGGCTTCTTTGTACTGACATGTTTAACGAAGGGCTTTAAAGGGGATTCTAACCCTCAATCTTGCATTTTTCAGTATATTTCTTACAGTCTGGTGAAAATTACCGTCCCAGTTGCTATTTGTAAATCATTTTGTATACCTCTGTCTGTAGATACCCATCTGCGCAAAACTGATAGGACAAGAAATATCCTGTACCTCTGTAGTCTTATTCTTACGGCCTTACCCGGGCCGCCTCTTGTATCCATGTGTCTCTCTTTATCGCCACCACAGCTGACATCAAGAATCCTAGAGACGCGGCGAATGGAACAGCCATCTTCAATCAATGAAACTGCTCGTACAACGGATGTTTATTGAGATGTCTTATTGCTCTGTATTAGCTTCAGAGAACACAACATAACAATTTCCTACCACAGATTATTCTTCAAACCGGTTATAAAAATTAATGAGCACTCACTTTGGTTTCAGCAACTCTTAGAACTTCAGTAACGTATTCAGAGAAAAATTAATAAGCCCCAGATGATCTTCAATCTGATTTCAAACAATAGTCTACTTCAGTTCAAAACATCTGACTAAAACATTTATTTGTTTTAATATTTATTTTGTGGCATTGATTTAAACATGTGTTCCTCTATTTTTCACGTATGTCTGAATGTGGTACAAAGAACTCTAAGAGCACCTGTAACAATTATGAGTTCACGACGGTCCTACTCCTATTAAATGACCTACTTTTATTATCCGATAGTAATTTGAAATATGATCCTAAGTTAAAATATTACCGTATTTACTCGCTAATTCACACCATCGCATACTTCATGCATCAGGATTTTGTGCGCGATAGTGCGTTTTTGTCGTACTTACTAGCAATGGCGACAATTATTGAAAGTTCAACCTCCTACATTTTGGGGTTGCCAACCTAATTAACTATACTGTAATATTACATTTACACCCACGTGCGGGAAGTGAAACCACTGCCCTCTAATGTATACTACGTACAATGTATACATAGAAAATATCCAAAAGGTAGTGTTAATATACATTTTACGAAACAAATCACTACATCTTAAATGAATTGAACTTTATTTGAACCAATATAAAACAATAAATACGTAATTGCGGCCTGTTATCAATTATTGTTCTCAAAGCCTCCTGTTGTTTCAACTAATAAACATTACCCACACTGTTAACGTTAGTCAGTTGTTTATAATGAACGCAAATATTTCCAACAAATATGTTATTATTTACTATTATTTTATTATTTTGAAAACACCATCGCGCAAGAAATATTGTACAACGCACGTTTGTGAAGTGTTTTACAGAATCTCGGAAATTAAAAACTCGCTATCGCTCGGTTTTTAAACATTTTTCCTCGATTCTGTAAAAACCACTTCCCAACCTCGCATCGTAATATACAATTTTACATTAAATTTTAAAATCACATTCTTCTTCGTGTATTTCACGTATAAACACAATTTCTTTCCCCCAACTGAACGTATTTACTATTTGGGGCAGCATGGAATTCATTTTAATAAGTTTTAACGTTGTATAGCAGGCAATAGGCCTATTACGTGGTAGAGTGGAAAGGGGGATTCTTAACCTGTATCTCTGCGAAGGTTACCAATTATATTTTATGTAACTAATAGCCGGCATTCTCGCGGTATAATCTTATTTCCCCGAATATAATAATTTCCAGAAGCCTGGTACAACAGAGAGGAATTTTTAGAAATGTTCTATGACTTAAGGTACAAAGTAAAGTCCGGGCTTGGATACGTATGTCCCTGAAACTTCCTCGCATAAATAACACATCTATATTTTATATAACAAAATTATAGTAAAAGTGTGTGAAATATGTGAGTAGCAAAATTTATAAAAGATCAGTTATTTCGTTAGAGTAATAAGATAAAACACTGTACTGGAGAGAGTTGACCCGGCCCAATCGCCTTTGCGATGCAGTATACGAGAGAGTAGGCTTACTTTTCTGATCGTCTTACCGGCGATTTCGAAAGAGTTGTAGTTCTATATTTGGAATAAAAAATCATTATTTTTTTGTATATTTTTAGCCTATATTTAAAATAAATGATTTTATAATCATGTTTATGTTTGAACAGAAACTCGAAAAACAAAACAAATCAATGAAACAACCGAAATGAAAGTTTTAAGGAAAATCGCAGGAAAATCGCTGAGAAAAAAAAAAATTCGCAGATCTGTTATTAGAGAAGAATGTGAAATTGAACCTATAAACCTTTGGATAAATGATAGAAGATTAAATTGGAACGATCACATAGAATGGAGAACAGTAGATTAGTGAAGAAAGTACGTGACTGGACACCTCAGCAGAAAAGGTCATTAGGAAGACCACAACTACGATGGAAGGATGTCAACATACCCCGGACCTGTAGTGAATGAACATGCAACAAGCTGCCAGCTTTCATGCGTAGAGGAAGAAGAAGAAGATTGTTTATTTTGTATTATTTCACTCACCTCATACTTCATAATTCATAGCAGACCCTGGGTTTCTTCAAATAATTTGTGACATTGTCAATGCTGCATCACGTTCACAACTGACGTCAGGGTCTGCTATGAATTATGAAGTATGAGGTGAGTGAAATAATAAAAAATAAACAATATTAAAGAACCTCATAGTGTTATTTCGTATCTACATAACTTAATAAGAAGAAGATAATTATGTTTCAAAACATATATATTTTCTATTGTAGGCCTATGGAAGATGAAATGCGAAACATGGACTTTTACTTTAAGGGAGGAAAGAAGATTACGAGTATTTGAGAATAAAGTTCTTAGGAAAACATTTGGGCCAAAAAAAGATGAACAGACAGGTGAATGGAGAAAACTTCATAATGGTGAGCTACATGATATGTATAGGAAGCAAGATATAATAACAGTTAAGTCTCGTAGGCTTCGATGGGCAAGACATGTAGCACGTATGGGGGATGAAAGAGGTGCGTGGATACTTCTTATAGGAAAACCAGAGGGAAAACGCCCAGTTGGTAGACCAAGAATGAGGTGGGAGAATAACATTATCCATGATTTGCGGGAAGTAGACTATACAGGGAATGATTGGAAAACATTAGCTCAGGAGGGGGATGTATGGAGAGCTTATGTCCACGCGGCCATGAACCTACCTACGGGTTCGATAGTGCCAGTGAGTTAGTTATGGAAAACGAAAAAAAAAACTTTTCATTAACTATTCCCGTTTTTGTGTGTTACAGGATTGAAAATTGCTCTCTTTGATCAGCCTGCAATGAGGTAAGTGATTTAATTTTTAATGAAAATAGTAGTTTCACACATTTATATAGTTTAATTTATATTACTAGGGAGATAAGTAACAAGTTGATTCCCATAACCTTTATTTGTGGACAATGAATGAACAAATCGATGCAGCCGGTTTCTTTACAATTCTACAAAAATATACTCGTATGAACGCCATCTACATTGAGTAAAGTTTGTCAAAATCATCTTTAATTAAAATAAACTGTTCATTAGTGTGGGCCGAAAAAACTCATTTTTTTTATTTCGAAGTTGTAATAGCGCGGAAAAGTTGCGAATTATATAGACAAAAGAAAATAGAAAAATATATCAAAATCGGTTGACATCTTCCGGTCGCGCAAAGGCTCTAAAGTTTGACAAAATATGAAAAGAAAAACTTCATTTTTGAGATTTCTTTAATTTTCAATTAGATATTTTTGTAATGTAATTGTTTGTAACGTCTTCAAATAGAGCCTAAAAACATTGTGTTTTAATTTGGTTTAGATCAGTTGATATCTTCCAGTCGCGCATAAGCTCCAAAATTTTCGAGAATAATTAACAAATTATATTTTTACGCATTTTTGGTATTTGATAAATGACTTCCAGAGTATTGATTGTCTGATCACACATATACACATAAACGTGCTTAGCAAAGATCAGCAATACTTGATATATATATAGTATGATATGATAAGAAAAAATAAATGCCTGGACAGGATTCGAACCCTGAACTCTGAGTCTGTACCTCAGCGTGATATCCATTACACCACCAGGCGAATCCAATTCAAACACTTATTTTTCTTATATATGTATTATATTCTCCATCATTACTAGATGTCGCGAGAACTCGGTCTTCACTGCCATGGCATGTTCTCGCGACATCTAGTAATAATGGAGAATGTAATACATATATAAGAAAAATAAGTGTTTGAATTGGATTCGCCTGGTGGTGTAATGGATATCACGCTGAGGTACAGACTCAGAGTTACGGATTCTAATCCCGTCCAGGCATTTATTTTTCTTATCATATCATACCATATTAAGCTTGCATTGCTCAATGTTAAACATTTAATTATAACATATATATACTTACTTACTTACCCACTGGCACTATCGAACCCGTAGGTTCATGGCCGCGCGGACATAAGCTCTCCATACATCCCTATCCTGAGCTAATGCTTTCCAATCATCCCCTGTATAATCTACTTCCCTCAAATCACAGTTAATGTTATGCTCCCATCTCATTCTTGGTCTACCAACTGGGCGTTTTCCCTCTGGCTTTCCTATAAGAAGCTTCCATGCAAGTCTTTCATTCCCCATACGTGCAATATGTCCTGCCCATCTCAAATAACACATATATATATATATATATATATATATATATATATATATATAAATAATTGCAAAAATGAAGTTTTTTTTGTCATATTTTGCCAAACTTCAGAGCCTTTGTGCGACAGGAAGATGTCAACCGATTTTGATATTTTTCTTTTTTTTTAGCTATATAATTCGCAACTTTTCCGCCCTATTACAATTTCGAAATAAAAAAAAAGAGTTTTTTCTGTCCACCCTACTGTTCATAGAGGCCTTGGGTCTCGGTCTAGCCCGTCTTCTTAGTGTCAGAGATTTTCAAGTTATATCCAGGACCAATGGTAACGGAATATTTAGTTGGAGAAAAATTCAGAATTCAGAATTGTAGTTTTGATACGGTGGAAATTAAAAGCTGTCAGTATCATGTCATAGATAAGTGGCACATTATAGAATCTTCGGGTATGAAACCTGGTAAAATCCCTCATTCATTGGCGTTTTGATTAGTCTTTAAGCAAATCATTAGATTTCATTAAAAAGAACAGCAATGTGATGAGAGAGGTTAGTCTTTAAGCAAATCATTAAAGAAATGCGTATTGTTTAGGCTAACATGCTTTTATAATTTCGAAAGGAAAATAAACTGTGCATTCTAAATTAAGCTCATTTTTCTCTTCAAAAATATGTAAGATATTACTAGGTCTTTCAATAAGTAGGCTATTGCAATTTACTTTCTTACTGAATGTTTATTATAACTGCAATATACGATATCATCCCCCAATCAATTGGCTACAGGTATATTTAGTTCACAAAGTCTCTATTCAAATGTATGATCTTACGCCATCTACTGTAGATGTCAGAGCGTGTATGCCAGTCCGGTGCTCTCAGTCACGTCCTGATGTATGCTATGACTTGCTCATCCTTGTCATATTGCCTCCCTTCAGGGCCCCAAACAAACGAAACTCAGGAGGAGGAATAGTTTCATGCTATAGAGCGAGTGAGGAAGAGTAGTCCCACCCAAGTTTTGCGATCTCTCGACGGGTATGCAGGGTAACTTAGTATGTGGTCTCGCGTTATGTTGTTGAAGAATTTAGTTAACATTTTTTTTGGGGACGAGCGGGCCTAAATCGTCTCTTCAATTTCTTCAGAATCTTGACGTAAACCACTGAGTTTACTGTTTCACCAGCTGGTAATGTGTCAATAAGAACTACACCTTCAGAATTGCAAAAGTATGTGGCTATTATGTTGCCGGCTGAGGGTCCTGATTTGAACTTTTTCTTCCTAGGTGAATTTTGTGAAGCCACTCCGTAGATTGTCGTTTGGTCTCAGGTTTGAAATGGTGGATCCATGTCTCATTTCCTGTGACAATCTTGGATAAGAAATCTGCGTCAGTTTCGTGATGTCCAAGCAACTCTGCACAAGTTGTGCTTCTTTATTCCTTATGTCGTCAGTTAGGCACTTAAGGACGCATTTGGCACAAACCTTTGAATACTCTAAAGGTTCTTTCTTACCACAGATTTATCACGCAACATGCTGAGCGACATGTGCCTGAAATTTGTTGAAACGGAAACAGTGTGGGCATCATGTTGCGGCTCAAGTGCCGGGGACAAAATGTGCTAAGGGACTGCAGCGGTCAACATGTGCCGCAACTTGTGCCACAGAAAATGGAAATAGACTGCAAAATGTCCCAAAGACACGCGCATACGCAGTACAGTCTATATTCGCTCTCTTCCAGACACTGCGCTGCGAGTTTAAGTTCAAACGTGCTATCTTGTTTGTGATTGTGGTATTTTCAGTGGTGTCAGTGCTGGTGTTTTTTATTGAGTGGTCTAAATATAAAGTGGAGAAACTTATTGAAGTATATCAACAGGAGAAAGTGCTGTGGAATATAACAAATTCAAGCCATAATAACTCTGTAACAATAGAAACGATGCCCTGATGGTATGGAATGCACTCTTCAAGAAGTTGAGAAGAAACTTCACCCACTGAAGTTTCAAACTCGGTCGTTTTAGCTTATATTTAGAAGTTCATAGTATGAGGCGCTGCCATTACCATAAAAGCTGAAGTAGATGAGTTGTCCATATCGCTCAAATATTTGAACTTCAAGGAACACTGGATATCACCGTATCTGATTCACTGTAAAAACTGAAACTGTATTCTTGCACTCCAAACCTCTATACTAATGTTGCAGATGCCGCAGAAAGTTAGAAACAATGACGCGCTACATGTGTCTGGCACCCATTTCCTTATTGGCAGTAGAGGACGAGTTTTTCTCCCTTTACCCCTCTTATAACCTAAACTTTAGAGCCGGACTTACAGTGGCTGTAGTGTACACATTTTCAAAACATACCATTTACGTTAATTTTATATCCAATCTACACGACAAAATTAAAACAAGGTTAATTTCTTTGAAATATAAATTATGTAATAGAATTAAGTCACTTGAACGTATCCTAAATTAATCTTCACTTACAAATATAAACTTTTTTTTACTAACAGGATTCTTAGCTAAATTTTGGAATTCCTTAGATTTGGACAGAGTGTATCTTTCTAAAATTGCCATCTCTGACATTAGAGGGTCAATTTTAAGAAACCATCTTTACAAAATTTCTACTTTATAGATTATACTTCAATTTCAATTTGAAATTTTTAAATGTACAGAGTGGACCGCTCGAATGGACCTAATTTCAATTGCTTGTTACTGGCAAACGGTTGAAGATAGAAACTTAAAACAACGTTCATAGTACAGAAAAACTCACCAAGTTTCGAATCCTGTCGGTAGATGGCACAAAGATACGTTTCTCGTTCTTAGATTTAATTGTTTGTGAAAATGGCGACTCCGCAGATGAAAGCGCAAGCTGTTTTGTGGTATGCGGAGTTTAAATCAATCATTAGAGTTCAAAGGGAGTTCCGGCGTGTGTTTAACCGTGATGCTCCAACTGCTAGAAGCATAAAGAAGTGGCGTGATACATTATTAGCTACAGGATCTGTGTTGAAGAAGCATGGTGGTGGTCGCAGAGCATCCGATGAAATGGTAGCAAATGTTCAAGCCGCATTTGAGCGAAGCCCCCGGAAGTCATTAAGAAGAGCTTCGCGGGAACTTCAAATACCAAACAAAATCGACATTACAACGGATTGTCCACAAACGCCTCAAACTGCACGCATATAAAGTGCAGTTAGTGCAACGTCTGGAGGCGAATGACATGCCGAAACGAGTGGAATTCGCCAATACGATGCTGGACCGTCTCGGCGCTGATCCTGACTTCATGACCAAGATTTTCTTCTCGGACGAAGCCACTTTCCATTTGTCAGGCAAGGTAAACCGGCATAATGTACGGATCTGGGGATCGGAGAATCCTCACGCTATTCAAGAGCATGTTCGTGATAGTCCGAAGATGAATGTTTGGTGCAGTTTGTCACATAATAAGGTCATTGGACCGTTTTTCTTCGCCGAGAAAACTGTTCGTGGTACCACATATCTTGACATGCTGGAGCAGTTTCTTCTTTCCACAAATTGAACAACTGCAGCCTAACATCGTTTTCCAGCAAGATGGTGCTCCTCCCCACTGGTCCAATGAAGTTCGTACGACTTTGGACAACATTTTCCCTGGCCGTTGGATTGGTAGGGGAGGACCAATCGCGTGGCCCCCGAGATCTCCCGATTTAACACCACTGGATTTCTTTCTTCTCTGGGGCTATGTCAAAGATAAAGTTTACACCACCCCAGTCAAAGACCTTCGTGATCTTCGTGAGCGCATCATAGAGGCTATTGAGAACATTCCAGAAGACATACTCCAACGTACTTGGCAAGAAATTGTTCATCGCTTTGATATCGTCACAGTGACTGCTGGGGCTCATATAGAGATGTGGTGATCTGGATATCAAAACTTGGTGAGTTTTTTCTGTAATATGAACGTTGTTTTAAGTTTCTATCTTCAACCGTTTGCCAGTAACAAGCAATTGAAATTAGGTCCATTCGAGCGGTCCACCCTGTATTTACAAAATGTATTTCATTAATTTCGAAAATTAATTGTCTGTATAACTTTGTCCTTGTGGCAATCCTCCAATGAGGGAAGTTTTATATTAGATAATAAAGAACAGTAAGATTGCTGGTGATCGTTTATGGATTAATGTATGTGATTTATTCCTGTAGTTGTAACCTACTGCCGTCTCAATTTGTTTTATTTTAGTTCGTTCCTTTCCCTACAACGCAGCGGGTTCAGCTCAGCAATTAACAGTAAATAGTATTATGTTTAATGACGCTCTTTAACAAATAATAACGTTAGTGTCGCATTACAGAGTATGTCGTAAAAGGCAGACAAATTTTGTCGGAGACCTCTTTTTTTCCGGTTTCAATTTATTTTACGTTCCGTAAATATATGACAAAGAACCCACGGCTTTACTTCCCTTCTCAATGATACCGTATTAGGGATTTTTAGGCCTTGAAAAATCTATGACTCGGTTGGGTTTGAATCCACAAATCACGGAACCAGAGACAATTACAGTAACTTCTGATCCACCGGGACCTACAAAAATATGATTAAATAAATACATAAATTAATATATAACTAGGGTTCGCTAAGTGGTCGAAATTCGACCATAAATAACACGTCACTTTATATTAGACATTGCTAGTTTTAAATTGTATTAGGCCATAATCATAAAAATAGAGTATATTAATGTTGGAGTGTACCTGATGATGGGGTGATAATATTCTGAATTAGCACACAGCATTGTGAGGAATTTGGGTAGCTACAATAAGTAGCGACTCCACGTTGAGAAAACCAGCTATAACGTCTGGTGGACGCGACATGCTGACCACATGTCACCCCTACACTGACGGGATGATTATCTACCTCTGTGATTAGCACATGTCTATGTATTACTTTCTAATTTGTTTTATCGATAACCATAAAGCTCATCAATATCAATTAAAATAATGAAACAGAAAATAGGTTGAGAAACAGAGGAGAAAAGGGCACTTAGCTGTTATGTAGATGCATTACATCCCTATAGTTTAAATGGGAGCGTTGGCGCTGAATTGTAGTGCCTCGCAGTTAAAATCGGCAGATACTTTTTTGGACACAGCCTTTGTACATCACAAGCTACTCTGTAAAAAATTTGACTCTTGCACCATTGACATTTTCCATAAACACTGCGTTTCAGTTAAAAACGGCAGATCTGTTTCCAAAAACATTTTTATTTATAATACTAAAGCTCGTCAATAGCTACTTAAAAATAAAAAAAAAACGGTTGACAAACAGAGGAGAAAATTGGTACTTAACTGTTTGGTCTTAGCTTATTTATATATACTTATAGATACTGTACTCACTTCAATTATACCAGCTGCTTCATGAAGCATTATCATTGCATGTTGGTAATTATGGTTTACAATACTTACATCCGCACATTCTAACAGAATATCCATCAATCTGTCAAAGTGAGCTGAAAATAATTGAAAAAAAAAATGTATACCAAGTTGATTAACTAAATATAAATATTATACATTTCGGGAACGTAATAGTAGAGTTGGAAATAAACCGGGCTGAATGACATGTAGTGTGAAGAAAAGATAATTTTTAAAAATATTTTACTATTTGTGCATGATAAAAACACAATTAATTAAAATGCATAAAGCAGTAACGGTTCGTAATCCTCATAGTTCAGTTCTTTATGTCACATCTCATTCATTTCCGTTTTATTTTTGATTCCAGTAATATATTTATGAATATCCACCGCTGTAGTCTCGAGGTAACGTACTGCCTTGTCATGCAGCGGGGCCGGGTTCTATTCCCGGTCGGGACAGTTTCCTGGGTGAGGTTTTTATCGGGGTTTTCCCTCAGGAAACTTGAAGGCCCAAACGGTCCCCGAACATTATATGCTCATCGCAATCATCACCTTTCATATTCATCTTAGATTAAGCTTAGGATTAAGGATTCTCCTGGCGCATCACTATCATCATCATAACCCATCATATCATCGGGACAACGTAACTCCGCCTTCCAGGCACCTCAACATCAGAAGTGGGTTACAATTACGCCAATGCCAGGAGAGAACACCATAAATGTCCAAAATAGGACAAACCTGGGGCATTAAAATATAATATATAAGAATGAATGGTTGTTGTTATTTCGTTCGTACTTTATGCGCGGCCATACAATTGATCCGATTGTCGTGGGTCTTTTTGCAAAATGTTCAGGGGATTCCCGGGATGAACATAGGCTATACGAGAGTAGTGATACTAAACTCCTACACCCTTAAAAATCGCCCTATGTAGTGGAAAACGTGAAAAAAGTACCTCTTTGGACGTTTAAATGGCTAACGCTGCCTAAAACATAACAAATACATAAAATTAATATACACTAAATTGAATATCTCAAAACGCTCTACAAAAAAGTCTGCGACAGCATATGTTCATCTCTTACGGATAACTCAAAATAACCATTTTTGTCTTTCATTGATTCCAAGAAGATCGAGACAAGTACGTAGATTCCTGTGCAAGCATAGCAGCACATGGCGGGTATTCTTTTACGGATAATTCACAATAACGAATTTTGTCTTTTAGCTCATTTATGCCAAGAAGATCCAGATAAGTAAATTCCCGGGCAACGTCGGGTAATCAGCACGGGGAATCTTAAAATATTTACGATATACATTTATAATTATTTTCCATTTTACTTTTTTCAACTAATAATAAGAAGTGCATTAATTTTCGTCTTTGAGCTCATTTATGCCAAGAAGATTTGGATAAGTACGAGTATATTCCTAGACAACGCCGGGTAAACAGCACGGGGTATCTAAAAATAATTACCGATATAAATTTTTCCTCTTATTTAACTAAACATAAAACACATTAATATTCGTATTTCAGCTCATTTATGTCAATAAGATCGGGATAGGTAGATTCCCGGGCAACGCCGATAATCAGCACGGGGTATCTAAAAAATATAAATTTATAATAATTTTTCGTTTATTTATTCAACTGAACATAAAAGCACTTTAATTTTCATTTATTAAGGCGTAGCAGCGGACGCTGGGTATTAGCTAATATATCTCAATTAACTCTAATACTAAATTCTAAATAAAAATTTGATCAAAAAGCTAATATCTATTATATTACGATCTGTAATGCAACCAATTAATGTTAGTTAAAATTAAGACTAAAACTAATAATAAAATGTGTACAAGCAATACATATTAAATTGTCCCTGTTAACTCTGCCAGGGAAATAAATAAAGCTAATATATATAAAAAACAGAGAAAAATAATGAGATATAGAAACCTAATTTTACGGTTTTACAATATTTAAAACAAAACAAATGAAAATATTTGTTATTCTTAATATTGTTTTCATAAATAATTTAATTTGTTAATTGTTAAAAGAATACTATCAGTGAGGTGTATAAGTTAGTTTGTTATTAAATAATTCTTTAGATTGTTTTTTGAAGGATGTTATAGTTTGACAGTCTTTGACATAGGGCGGAAGGGAATTCCATGTTTTGGTAAGTGAGACCGTAAAAGATAATGAATAATATACAGTGATGATGAGAGGAGGGTAGAAAAGGACAATGCGCTGATGGGATCGAGTGTCAAGATTATGTGTGTCGGATAGTCTGATGAAGCGGCGTGTGATAAATAATTAGGCGATGATGTGTGAAGTATTTTTTAGAGAAGGGATAGGGAATGGACAGTTCTACGATCTCTTAGACGAAGCCACGATAATTGTTCCAGGGACGGTGTTGTGTAACATGGTCAAATTTGCGAATACCACAATAAAACGTGCCCAAGAATTATGAACACGTTGAAGTCTTTGAGTGAAAATAATATTTCAGTCTGTAAAAAGAATGTCACAGTAATCAAAATGGGGCATTGCAGGTATTTCTACTTACATTTTCCTAAGAGCGAATGGTAGACAATTTCTTACGCGATTTAATGAATGTATTATTGAGAAGATTGTTTTGCATGTATGGTTTATTTGTGTATTCCAATTTAAGTTGTCAATAAATAGTCCTAGAATTTTTACTGTCTCACTATAAGGGATTTGAACTCCAATTAGTGACAAATGCGAGACTGTGTTTAGGCACATCATCATCCATCATATCATCGGGGCAGCGTAACCCCGCCTTCTAGGCGCTCCAATCTCAGAAGTCGGTTAAAATACACCAACACCAGGAGAGAGTAGCTTACCTGTAATGCCGAAATGACAAACTGGTGGCATTGGATATAAAAAAGCTTTTATTGAACTAAATCCGTATTTATTATATTTTTCTTTTGTGATTTTATACTTTTGTATAACTGTTATATGTTCCGTTATTGACATAATGGCAATTTAACGGGTATTGGATAACATTTTGTAAACTACTGTTATTTACCATTTAACGATTTTGTGTTTGTAGAGAGTACACTGCATTGGGCAAGACATGTGGCACGAATGGGGAATGAAGTAGGGAACGTGGGCAGTCCTTTTAGGCAAATGAGAGGAAAATCGCTCAGTAGGTAGGCGAAGAATGGGTTAGGAAAATAACATTAACCGTAATTTGATGGATGTAAATTATACAGGGGATGGTTAGAAAACAGTAGCCCATGATAGGGATGTATGGAGACCTTAGTCCTTGCTGTCATGAACCTGCGGGTTTTAATTAGGCCTAGATGTGAAAATAATAAATACTCTACCAGCTCCTCTGTAATGGTCCACCAGAAATGTGTACATCGTAGCTAATATAAGAGTACACTGACATTTGGAAAAGTTTAGATAAGAAAATGTCTGCACGATATTTGTAGTATGTCCAGTTGCTTCAGATCTGTGACGTAATCTATGGCCATGACTACCCTTTGTTAGACCATACTCTTCAGCCATATCACCAATTGTTACATGTGATATTATACGCAATACAGGAACTTGAGTTGTTGATATTTCTGACTTCGACTCAATTAGTTCTTGATCCGAAGGAATTTCTTCAACAACGTCAGTTTCTAATTGCTGAATAACAACTCTTTGATCTCTGATTCTGAACTCCCTTACTGCCTGTAAAGTAAAATATAAATTAAGGGTTAAAAAATTAAAATCGACAATATTTATGTATCTTTTTATAAATTAGTTGGAAGAAATGTTTTTATATCCCACCTCGTAAAGTTCGTTTTCACTATATCGGTTTCAAAGGTCATTTTACCTTTATCTTCAGTCAAATAAATAAAGGACCATGAATTTTTAAGTTTCCCGCGAGAAAAATTTAAACTCCAAGTACATAAAATCGGCACCAGATGGCAGTTCGCAAGATGGTGTTAACGAAAAATTTCAATAGTTGGAGTTTAACTGAAGATGAAGGTAAATTACCTTTGAAACCGGTATCGTGTGAAAACACGGAACTTCATGAGGTGAAATATAAAAACATTTTCTCCAACTCTTTTATAAATTAAAAATACCTTATAGTGTTAATTTCCGCTTCAATTTTGATAAAATTTAGATATATGCTTGCATTACATAAAGTCAAAATTAACTTATCGGTTACTTCCTACTCAATCAATAGAAAACTCTGTCCTTAAATAATCGCGCCATTAAGAGGACAGTTTATTGAAAGCAGATCAATTATGAATGGCCAACACGATGCAGTATAAAGATTGGTAGAAATTTCAGACTCGTTAATTGAGAGGTAATATGAAATTGAAAATTAAGTAGACAGGATCCACACATTAGTCTGTTTAATATGAAATATATTTTGGTTATTTCATACATATTCAAATCACTTTTTAGCTCACAGATTAAATTCTTTCTGCACATCATACAGGACGTTCCGAAACTATTCGATCAAATTAATACAGGAGGTAGAAAACCTCAAAACAAATATATTTGGATAAGAAACTCGTGGTCTCAGAAGTCAACTTTTAATATTAGGGACGATTTACACAGAATATAGTTTAACTTGCTTATTACAGCAGTAGCAGCACATGAATTGCTCAAATGCACGACCATTATCCTGTACGAATGCAGTACTTCGTCTGACTATTATTTGTCGTATTCGTTCCAAGATTCCTGTCATGTACGCAATGGTCCCAGTGGCGACGGCATTTCTAGCGACGATGTACTCTTCTATTTCCACAACAGTTTCATACACCAGCTGCTTCATATGTTCCCAGAGGAAGAAATCCAGACACGTGAGGTCAGGTGATCTGGGTGGCCAGGCCACAAGGCCACCTCGGCCGACATAACAGCTTACGTCAGCACCATTAACAAAATGTTCTCTAACATTCCAAATTGACTTCTGAGACCATATGTTCCTTATCGAAATATATTTGTTTTGATGTTCTCTACACCCTGTATTAATTTGAACGAATAGTTTCCGAACATCCTGTATACGGTCTATTATCTCCTCTTCCTCCCCCCCTCTCTCTCTCTATATATATATATATATATATATATATATATATATATATATATATATATATATATAACAGATCATATAAGCCTAACAATATACAGAGATGACAAAATAATGTAAACATGTTCCATATTTTCATTAATGTGGTATAGAATCACCATTAGTGTTTCCTCAATTCGTCTTGGAATTGATTAATACAACTTACGAACGTATTCTACGGCCATCTCTTAGCATTCTTCAAATATAAAATCGTCCATATATTTAAGGAAGGAAGGCGGTGGAAATCATGTCCTTATTCTAGTTCACAATACACACAATATTCCCTCAAATATATACAGATTTGGAGATAGAGCAGATCATGGCAGATTTATGACTTCTCCTTCATGCTCCTCAAACTAGTATTTAATCCAACCATAAGATTTAGTAGGGGTATTAGCATCTTAAAATATAACATTTCTTGAGAGAAAAAGAGTATGTTCTATTGTGTGTACATGTTCCCTGCAGTGCATTCATAGCTCTTTGCAGACTGTGGCAATGTCACCTACATAATACCAGGTTATATATTGCTGCTCAAACGGTTATGGACTCTCCAATCTATATAATTGTAGTCACTATGCAGCATGAGTTATAAGGTTATCTGGGTTTTAACATACATCGTGCCAGTAGCAGGATAAATAATAAATGTTGACTCGTTAGATGTAACTACATTTTTCCAACCATCAACAGTCCAGTTGTGTTGACTATTTAACTCATGCCCCAAATGGGAGTCACTGACCAATCACATTTCAATGATTTTGGATTTAAAACCAATCACAGTCGTGTTTCGCCTAGAATTTACCAACTAAAGTTTATCATAATAAAGAAAGCACCTCCTTTTTTAACATTCTTAATAGGTCATAGCATTATTTTGCAGTGACCGCCTCCATAAGAAATACGGCTACCAGATTGTATATATAGTGCATGAATGTCAACACATAGCGCATGCAGGAGTTAATATAAAAACATTTTTAGCAATTGATTATACCACCAAAAAAAAAGAAACCACTGTTTGCACTTTCTTAAATGAATTTTTTCCCCAGGTAATAATCCAGAAAAATATAATTGTCATATTTACATCATACGACATCAGAAATGAATTAAATATACAGTTTGATGTTTCATTTTTTCTCCACTAGAGTGCATTCTTACAATATTGCGTTCCTTTGGCAATAAATAATATGATCTGATTGCAGTGATGAACAAAAGAAGCAAATGAAGCGTACCAATCGTTTCTCACTTGTTTTCAAACATCGCCGTTTACATTAAATATATAAATATTTTAAAATAACTATATTTAAATAATGATTTGTGAGTAAACAGCTTAATTTTATTCGTTAAATAGTCCTAACAAATGCCACTCTTGATTTCCAAATTCCCTAGATAAATTGGAAATCACTCGTAACATTACTTATGATAACATCACTCTTTTCGCTTTATTGGATTCATATATGTAATTAATATGTATTATTGAACTTTTATGAGAATTAATAACTATGAGGTTTATTTTATGGTAAAATCAAATGTTTCCTACCTCTCCTCATATAAATCTTCTAAGTATATCGCGATTTCGGGACTATAACGGTCTCATCTTCAGTACAAGCTTGACAACTGTTATGTCAAAAAATACATTTAAAAACAAGGATGAAAGAACATATTAGAAATGTAAAAAATGGAGAAGTGGAAAATTCAGCAGTAGCTGCTCATGCTTGGTCTAAAAAAGTTTTAATTGAATCAAAAGCCAGCCTAATTAAACAAATAGATAAACAAAAGGAACTCACGGTTTGAGAAAAATCCACATTCAGAAAAACAAAGGAAAACCTATGAACTTAGAAATTCCCGCCAATCCTGACCTAATCCAGAAGTTCATCGGTCCACCAACAGAGGGAAGAATAAGCGTTTCTTCCGATCGACATATCATCAGTCGTCAAGATTCACTGAAGATGAGAAGGTAATGGTCTCGAAATCGCGATCTACTTAGAAGATTTATATGAGGAGAGGTAGGAAACATTTGATTTTATTATAGTATTTACTAATTGATGCTCTGTCTCAAATATGTAATTTGTCGAGCACTCTCCTCACTGTTCTGTTTCCCTTAAATATTTATTAAATTCTGCCGTCACTTCATCTGTAGTAGTTTTATGATTCTGTGACACAATCCTATTTAACAATGCCTTTAAATTAGTTTCTTTTTGCGACCACTGTTCCTTATTGCAGAGGATGTTTTTCCTTTAGAAAAGAATGCAAACATACGTGAAAACCCTAACAATTTGGCAGTTTTAGTGAGTGTCAATTCAACCAACCCGGCACCAACAATTTGTTACTTTTGAAAATCATTCAGGTCAGACATCATAAACCTGGCTTCACATCTACAACTACAGAAGAATAAATACTTGTGCAGCTAATACAGTATTATAGTCAGATTAAAAATGTGAAAGGAAATAATATTTCCGAGAAGATCTGCAGGTTAACCATACTCATTAAAATAAATGTAAAAGAAAATTTGGAGTTTCCTTTATTTTCTCTACAATAAATTTACGCTCAACTCAATTGTTTCCAAGGTTCTGATATGATGTATGACATAACAAAGTCTTGTCTCGCACCTTAGCCGAGTGATTAAGGCAAGATGCTTTGGCGCAAAGCTATGGGAATTGTGCTGGTTCGGGTCTCCGTGGGAGAAAATTTATTTTCTCCTGGAATTTCGGCCAGTATGAGACAGGTTCCCACCGAGCATCGTGAGGCATTTGGGTAGCTACAATAAATAGCGACTCCAGGTTGAGAATACCAGCTGTTACGCCTGGGGAACCTGACATTCTGACCACATGTCACCCCTATACTGGCTGGATGATCGTCTACCTGTGTGCTTAATACAGTGGATGTGAGACCAGCAGCCGGATGGTAGGTCAAGAGCCTTTTAAGCTTGTCGCGTCATTGAGTTAGTTAATTCAAAGTCTTACTGATTTAAATATGAATGAAGTTAAATATATACATTACTTATGTATTTATTAATTACCTTGCCGAATTCGTGTAATATGCGTGTAAACATGCCACTTTTACATGCTTTGCACCTCCGCGTTTCTTTTTCAATGAATTTCGCAGCTCGTAGATGGAATTCTTTCTTTTGATTATCCAGTAAAAGAGAGTATGTTATATCTCTGAATAATTCCGTTCGAAATTTCATTAAACCACAAGAAGCATATTTCGGCAGATCTTTACAGGAATCTGTAAAATAATTTCTATTATTTTCATATCATTCATTAGAATGACAAATCGGACCTCAAATTCAAACTTGAAATTTTGTTCTCAAGTTCTTTTTTTTAATCTGAAAAGGTACTGATAAATTAACTCATATCTATATACAGAGGGAAAGCGTCCATGAAGTAGGCCAAGGAAAAGGGGGAGAATAACATTATTATATTTGAAGAGAAAAAATTTACGCACAGACTGGGGTTTCAACCCAGGACTTTTGACTTTCTAGGCCAATGCTCTAACCACTAAGCCACCTGAGAAACTCCAATCTAATCGCAAATTTTTCTCTTATACACTGTTAATTCCCGATCGCCGAATGCTATAATATAAGCATTTGCTCGATCACGCAAATGGCGGCTTCTAGGTTAAGATGACATTTATTGGGAATTTAACCAGTTCTTTATAAAGCCAGTAGAGCTTCTTTTGATGTTTTTATTATTAATTTAATACTTCTCACTGAAGAATAAATTATATTTGAGAGAAAAATGATATGCTCAGGCTGGGATTTGAATCCAGGACCATTGGCTTCCTAGGCCAATACTCTACCACTGAGCTACCTGAGCATTCGGCGATATAAGAGAAAAAATGCGTTTAGATTGGAGTTTCTCACGTAATTCAGTGGTAGATCATTGGCCTAGAAAGCCAAAGGTCCTGTGTTCATACCCAAGTCCCTGGGGGTCCGTTTATCGGGCCCCAGCTGTGCTCACAACAGCAACAGGGCGCGTCCCCGGGCGGCGGATAGGGGAACGGTCGGTGGTTTGCTTGCATTCCTCCCGGCTAGGTCCGGACCGGACCCGCGGGCCATTTGTGGGGTCGTCAGGACTCGAGCGACCTGACGTACTATTTAGCTCGTGCTGCGCCCACTCCAGCAGCAAAACGCGTCCCCTCGGTGGCGTAGTGGGGAAAAGGTCGGTGGATCTGCTAGTCAGTCCTCCCTTCCAAGTCCGATGGACTCGCGGACCATGAGTGGGGTCAGCAGGAGAATTTTTATTGGTTATAGGAGCCTGCTGCCAAGCCTGAACGACCCCGGCCCACAGCGGGGGCCTGTGCCACCGTTGGTGGGGTGGTGGGAGACTAGGGGTTCGTGGCCCTATCTCCTGGTTCATTGAACCTGAGACCACCTGTGGGGGCACCATGGGAGATGAGCACCCTGGATGCCTACATTGCTCAGTGGGCTGCCTCACAGCAGCTACACGACTAGGCCTAGTCTTGCGAACGGGCTGGATGGGACAATACCGGGCGTAATGCTGGGAATTACCACCAGGTCAATAAGCTCGGGAAAGGAGGAAGCGCGGTCCTTTGTCGTCGGGGACTTAGCGCCGACTCTGGAACCGAGTGACCCAAGGAGACAATCTGTGAGGTTCGTCAGGAGTTGAGCGACCTGACGTACTAAAAGCTCAGGCTGGACCCACTTCAGCAACCAAACACGTCCCCAGCTGGTGCACTGGGGGAAAGATCGGTGGATCTGCTAGACAGTCCTCCCGGTTAAGTCCAAGGGACTCGTGAACCATTAGTGGGGTAGGCAAGAGTTGAGCGCCTTGTCGTACTAATTGCTCATCTGTTGGAGCTTGCGAGCTCCGTGCTGGACCACAACAGCTGCAGAAGGCGTCCCTGGGGGCACACCAGGGCTCGGCTCGGACCAGTCCAGCGGGGAGCTACTGTACTGGTTCCTGGCTTGGCCTACGGGCCCGTCGACAAACTGTGGGGTCGCCAGGAGATGAGCACCTGGACGTACTAAAAGTCTCACACTGTTGGGCTTGTAGCCCTAGCCGGTCTCACAACGGCTGCAGGACACGTCCCTGGAGGCAGAACAGGGGAATGGTCGGTGGATCTGGGACAGCAGTCCTCCCGGCTAGGCTCATGGAGCCCGTGGACCAACTGTGGGGTCATCAGGATTGAGTGACCTGATGTACTATGTAGCTCATCAATTGCCCGAGAAGTGCAAAACTCCAACACTCTCTCCCTGGAGTGTTGGTTTTATAGGACCGAGACCTTGAACGTGGACGCGAGATTTAGATTAGGGAGGACTAGAACTAGGACTTGGGAGTATGGTCATGACGACCGAGGTATCCCAAGGGGTGGATGGCAGGGCCTAGATGTTCATACCCAAGTCTTAGCGTATATTTTTTCTCTTCAAATATAGCCTAATTTATCCTTCAGTGAGAAGTGTTAAATTAATAATAAAAAACGTCAACATAAATATATTTTGAGGGAAGTAATTATACAGGGGATGATTGGAGTATATTAACTAAAGATACACATGTATTCAGAGCTTATATCTGCGCGGTCATGAACCTATGAGTTCGATAGTGCAAGTGAGTTAGTTAGTTAATTTAGGCTTAAATTATATTATAATTAAAAATAATATTTTAGTATACCTTTCAATTCCTGTATAGTATATTTTTTGTATCATTAGCTAGTTTTTATTTAATTTTTACACGCTTTATATTAGCTTGACCTGTATATGTCTATCTATGTAACGGACCTGTATCTATGTAATGGAATCTTTAAACACGATTTTCACCCACTTAAAAACATAGGATCGACTTGAAAATGTGTGTACTTGTAAAGGACCCATGACAATACAATAATGTCGTAATTGTTTTCTAAAATCCTGGCCAGAATCATCAGAAAAATCAAACAAATAAAAACTTGTATAATAGTTTGCGGACTTATCGACATTTTAGTCAATCGTTGTAAGAGTTCAGTTGGTAGAGCGGTGGGCTGTAGTGGATAATTTCAGTAATCTATAGGTCGCTGGTTTAAATCCGGCCCGGAGGATTTTTTAGAAGCGTATTAAGCATTTAAATTTTCATGGGATTCCGGTTTATGACAATCAATTAAACTTGGTACAAGCGTGCAGCCTCCCGTGCATTGCCATTAGTCCTACCGTACATGAAATGCATATCCGCATACTCTTTGTTACTGTAAGGTTCCATTGTAACTACAACACAGCACAAGTGGCACTCCTCAGACGAGACTGATACCTTTTGAGACTGTGTCCTGTATCCGTCCTGTACGTTCTGCGTGTATGGTTTGATTAATGTCCGTCGCCGTGGCGTAGTCGGTAGAGTCCCTACCTTCCACTCCGGCGACCCGGGTTCGATTCCCGGCGGGTTAGGGGATTTTAAATATCCACCTTGAGTCTGGGTGTGTGTGTCCTGTCCTTGTGCCTATGTGAGAATTAAAGAAAGTTAACAAACAGGTAAAAAAAAAAGAAGAAAGAAAACCTGTATAAACAAACAAAAATACAACTTCACCTCTCGGCAATGTTCAGTTTTATAAACAACGAACATAGGACGGCTTCAAGTGCGCAAGGAGTAAACCGTACGATGTTACAAACAATGATGTCAGTGGTGGCTTGTAACCACATACATTCGTAATTATCTCGTTTGCGGACCCATGTTTACTTTGACATTGTTGCTTCTATTATCGTGTACTTTCAACCATGTAAGTTTGCGCCATCTTTTTTTATACAGCCTGTATATATTGGGAAATAAGCGTATGGTTAAGAAACTTCTCATTAGGAGTGTACCCATGTCCCTAGCGGTACGAACGAGGAACGGTCATTTATTAATATCATTTGATTTTTAATAACTAGTAAATCACAAAATATAATTATTTTAAAAAAAGGCCGTATTTCTTGCTATTCTTTTGAAAATGGCAATACCACGAAGAAAATCCAAATTTAGAACAAAAGACAATTTAATCACAATATTTTTAATTGGTGAAAATTTTGTTTTTAGGTAATTATATTCGGTGGATTACAAATTAATAAAATTAAAATAATTTTAATAACGGTTATCTAAATTTTCAGATGTAGTAGTCTCTGTACTTTTCTCCATACATTGCAGATAGCAGACCTAGATTTTTATATACGTCAACATAGATAAGTGAATAGCATTTTTTATACTCAATCCCTATGATTGAAACAATAAAAAAATTAAATTTTAAACAAAATTGAACTGTTTTTTCCAGCCATGAGAAACTGTGATGCTACGAATTGGCCAATTCTATATCAGTCATTTGGAAGAAAAATGTATGTCACCCAGAAATTGCGTAAACTAATCGAATTCATCAGTAAATCAAATTTATGGCCCGAATCATCAGATTTAAGGAATACATATTTCTTTCGGTCTTTAAATAGAATCAATATATGTTCGTTGCGAGAAAAATACATGACAGTCGCTAAAGTTTTCAGATAAATCCCCACACCTATTGGTTGTATTCGCTATTTTTTTTTACACTCTTTCTCCTTTAAAAAAAACGCGAGTGGTAAAGCTTTTTTTCTTTTTTTTATATTTGTTTCCGGTTATTACTATGTCTAGTCGTCCGATTTTACTGGTTAACGAACTCGGCCTTATTATTTTAATTAATTAAATTATGTCCACCGCTGTGGTCTCGAGGTAGCGTGCTGCCTTGTCACGCAGCGGGCCTTGGGTTCGATTCCCGGTCGGGACAGGTTCCTGGGTGAGGGTTTTTTCGGTTTTTTTTCCTCGCTTGTAAGACAAATGTCAGGAAGCTTAGGGCCCAACGGTCCCCGAAAATCATCCGGCTATCATCATCATCATCCTTCACCGGTGTGGAAATCAACGGGAAGCTACCACACCTATAATTCCCTAGTAAAGCTGCAAAGCATAGCATGAAAATGCTATGATTACAGTGAAAGACCTGCCCTCGGGCAGAATTACTATGGATGGATGGAATTAAATATACCTAGTTTGGTTCCGAAAAAAAACAAATTGTGACTGCTACAGGATCAATAAATACATACGCCCCAAACACACGCATGCACATATTGACGGTAGGCAATGAAAACCTCGTAACTCCATCAGTCATTGAAAACAGCATAACTCCAGTAGCCAGCACAGAAATATTATGTGATGCATAACGTGTTGAGAATACGGACTTCAAATTTATTAATAATTTGACTTGTATTCTGTAGTAAAATATGTGGGAAGTATCTGTATCAATTTTCATAATTATTCAAAACAGCCCATTTGTTTCTCCTGTAAAATTTACCAAAATGGAGTTACGAGGTTTTCATTGCCCACCATCGATATCCACATATACACATACATACATATAATATATATATATAATATATATATATAATATATATATATAATATTATATATATATATATATATATAATATATATATGTACATATATATATATGTGCATACATACATATAATATATATATATATATATATATGTGCATACATATATATAGCCTATATATATACCTAACCAACACACTGGCTCTATCGAATCTGGAGATTAATTGCCGCGCGGACATAAGCTGTCCATATGTCCCTATCCTGCCAATCATCCCGTATATAACTTACCATTCTTAACTCATGGTTAATGTTTTTTCTCCCACCTCATTCTTGGCCTACCACTAACTCATTCCCTAATAAAGAGGAACAAATCACTAAGGTCATATATTATGATTTTTCATTTTAATACATTCTTGCAAATAGAATACATAAATTTCCAAATATTTAAACTTGAAAATTAATTTAATAAACTAAATCTAAAATAATAAATCAGACTAGGAAATAAAGTATAAGTGAGGTTATTTTAGTCTGGTTGATTAAATTATTGCAAATTTGGTATCTGCAATTCTCTCAATCAGTAAATATTTACGAACAAAGAAAGTTGGTCAAATAAACATTAATTTACTAAGTATAAAGTTTATTTATTTAGCAGGTTTCACAATTTTCACGTCTTCATGCGCCCAATTAATCTACTGTCATTCTCATTCAATTCTCTCTGCCATTCCAATCCCCATTGTCCAATCATTTTTCCCTCGTACTACTCAAAACACAAACAATCCACGTTATTTTTGGCCATTCTCTTCTTCTAGCAAGTGACACACATTCTAGTATTTTTCTTGGGAATGTCTTCTGTCATTGTTTTCACATGACCATAACATAATTGTTTTTTGTAATGAAATTCAAAATTGAAGTTTTAACAACTTATTATAAAGTTGCCCTTACCTAAAATGTCGACGCCTTGACAGTCGCATGCAATATCAGGATTTGGCATGGGAGCTGAATTCGCATAATTTTCCCAAATAAGGAAATAATCTCCCTGAGAAAAATCCCCTTTTCCACATATTAAGACACGTATCTCAAAAAGTTTCTTCACAGCTAAAAAAGAGAAAAAAATATACCGTAGTACAATAAAAATACATGCAGGGTGATTCAAAAGGTTGCGCACAAATTTCAGGAGCTTCTAGAGGGGTCGAAAGACAACTTTTGATTAGTAACTTATGGTCTGGAAAGTAATCCTGGGTCAGTATAAGCCTGGGGAAGTCGGGAACTTCAATGCTGGTCTAAGCTTACTTTTCAGAGAGATACTGGGTTCGATACACAATTGTATGAATTTATGAAGACGCTGTTCTGTTGTCATACCGTTTAGTGCAGTACAGTAGGCCTACTTGTGTACTCTTATATTAACATCTGATACGTAGTCATTCGTGCGCTCTGTAGGTTGTTTCCATTTCAGTACGGGATTTGCAGTGTATTATAGAGGTCCACAACAGCATTACGTTGACTATTTAACTCATGCCCCAAATGGGAGTCAATGACCAATCACGTTTCAATGATTTCTGTATTACAACCAATCAGAGACGTGTTTCACGAAATAATTATCAACGTTAGGATTATCATATATTAAGCAAAGCTCCTCCTTTTTAATATTCTGAACAGGTCTGACCGTTATTTTGCAGTGACTGAGCCTATAACAAATACGGCTACCAGATTGTATATAATAGTGCTTACATGTCAACATTTGTAGCAATTGATTATACCACCAAAAAAAGAAACCACTGTTTGCACTTTCTTAAATGTATACGACATCAAAAATGAATTAATATACAGATTGATGTGTTCATTTTTTCTCCACTAGAGAGCATTCTTACAATATTGCGTTCCTTTGGCAATAAATAGTATGATCTGGTTGCAGTGATAAACAAAAGAAGCAGTAGAAGCGTAGGCTACCTATCGTTTCTCATTAGTTTCAAACATCACCGTTTACTTTAAATATAAAAATATTTTTAAATAACTGTAGTTAAATAATGATTTGTGAGTAAACAGCTTTATTTTATTCGTTAAATAGTCCTAACAAATGCCACTCTTGATTTCCAAATTCTCTAGATAAATTCACTCCTCACTTCGTGAGTCGTGAATTTATCGATAATTTGGAAATCACTCGTGGCATTACTTATGACTATTTAACTCATGCCCCAAATGAGAGTCAATGGCCAATCACGTTTCAATGATTTCTGTTTTACAACCTATGAGAGTCGTGTTTCACGAAATATTTATCAGTGTTATATTTACCATATTAAAGAAAGCTCCTCCTTTTTAATATTCTGAACAGGTCTTACCATTATTTTGCAGTGACTGAGCCTGTGAGAAATACGGCTACCAGATTGTATATATAGTGCATGAATGTCAACGCATGCCGCATGTGGGAGTTAATATAAAAACATTTGTAGCAATTGATTATAACACCAGAAAAAGAAACCACTGTTTGCACTTTCTTAAATGTATTTTTTTCCCAGGTAACAATCCAGAAAAATATAATTGTCATATATTTACATCATACGACATCAGAAATGAATTAATATACAGTTTGATGCGTTTCATTTTTTCTCCACTAGAGAGCATTCTTATAATATTGCGTTCCTTTGGCAATAAATAGTATGATCTGGTTGCAGTGATAAACAAAAGAAGCAGATGAAGCATACCTATCGCTTCTCATTTCTTTTCAAACATCACCGTTTACATTAAATATATAAATATTTTAAAATAACTATGGTTAAATAATGATTTGTGAGTAAACAGCTTAATTTTTATTCGTTAAATAGTCCTAACAAATGCCACTCTTGATTTCCAAATTCTCTAGATAAATTCACTCCTCACTTAGTGATTCGTGAATTTATCGATAATTTGGAAATCACTCGTGGCATTACTTATGAAGATTTGTGACTTTTGTGAAATGGAATACACGTTGCCAGAACTTCGAGACATGCATTTCATGTATGGTAAAGCAAATGGTAAAGCACGCGAAGCTCAAGGTCTGTATAGCGCACAATATCCGAACAGACGTCAACTACAACCTCGAACGTTTCAAAACGTTCACCACCGACTCGGAGAGAGAGATTCCTTGCGTTCATGGTATCATATAGGCCGGCCACGTACGATTGGAACAGTCGCTATGGAAGAGGAAGTTCTTGCTCACGTGGAAGAACATGCCTGTATTCAATGTGATGGTAGGCATTTTCAACACCTAGTGTTGTAAAACCAAAATTGATGAATAAATTTACATGTGCACAAAATAATTGCTTGTCTATCCAGACATTCCAGGACTTGTACTGTCCCAGGATTTCTTTCCAGAACATAAGTTAGGCCTACTAACCAAAAGTTGTTGTATTTCGACCCCTCCATGAGCTCATGAAATTTGTGCGCAACCTTTTGAATCACCCCTGTATATGTATCTCATCATCACCTGCATTCATGGATTAGGTCTGTTGACCCGTTTCGACTTCAGTCCATCTCTTTCTAGGTCTGCCCACATCTCGGGTGCCTTTAGGTTTGTATTTTGTTATTTGTTTTGGATATCTATCAATCCGGCTTTTCTTCTGCTGAAGTTTATGAGTAAGTTATTTTTACTAGTAGAGGTTACCAGCCTCTAGCCAAACCCCTCTTCCTGGAGGGCAGGGAACTGGAATTTCGGAGTGTTCGTCTCCTAGAGAAGTTGCCTTCACTACGGCTTTGGGGACTTCTCTTCTCCCCACGTAACCCTGTGGACGGGGCCCTACCCAGGTACTACCCACTGGGCGAGTGAGACCTGGAGCTCACAAAAGGGCAGGGACGCCTACTCCCTGGAGTGGACATCTATCAAGGGTTCCACTCTGTTACCCTGTATATGTATCTATGAAGCCTATTAGCAAAGGTCGGAATAGAAACAGCAGTGTTAAGAACTAAAGCACTACTATATTGTATTCAGTTTGATGCGCAGTACATCAGCGCCATCCCTCCGTCCTATACTAATTCCGAGCTAAGTTCCAGTTGTACTGTAAACAAACTTGCATGATACATTATTCCGCCGATTCTTGGAACCGTGGCGCTACTTTTACCCACCATATGATTGAATTGTGTACAGAACTGTCATCGATAGAAACATTGTTTTTATGCAACATCGTATTTTACGAAAAATAAGACTGAATACAAGATACGATGGTACTTCCTCCATTTCATATGACAAAAAATTATATGCGCCTATCTAATCAGACGTTTATGCTTTTCCATGATATCGACAGGTATCCTTTATTGCCAATTTCAGTATGAGCCGAATTTATGCTCCGTGCTGATTTCCCTGTGAATTCTGCTATTATTTTCACCATATCCTCAATGTCTAATATAAGATAGTTTTTCACTAAACTGTTTGAAATAATTCAAAATAATTGATTTCTTTCCACTTTTCAAAGGCGTTTCTTTTTGATGTTTTAAAAATTGTATAGAAGAAGCAGCCATTTTGAACAATTCAAATTCTATTTTATTCTGCATTACACTTGCTTAATATTTAAACAATGATTTGCTTATATTTAAATTAATATTGGGAAGTAAACATTATGAGGTTATATCATTAATAGTGCGTGACAACATATTTTTATCGACTCACCTCATATGATTTCAAATTTCTTTGATACCGACGGTTTCAGACAATATCATGTCCTTCTTCAGTGGAAGCCATGACTGAAGAAGGACATGATATTGTTTGAAACCGTCGGTATCAAAGAAATTTGAAATCATATGAGGTGAGTCGATAAAAATATGTTCTCCACTCACTATTAATGAATTGCTTATTTATTTAATATGTTAAAATTTTCATCATCATCATCATCGTCCTTTCAAGTATTAGGCCCAGTGGCCCGTTACGGTCTCCCACCATCTCCGAAAAGGTCGACCCACAGATCTTCTGCCTCGAGGGATGTAGTGAAGAATTTGTTTTGGTATTCTGTGACGATCCATGCGCTGAATATGGGCTAGCCAATTGTTTCTATATTCTTGGAGGTATTCTGATATAGGTACGATGTTTAACTCTCTGGCTATTGTTGAATTTCTTTGGTGGTCTAGAACCTGCAGTTCGTCGCAGAAATTTCATCTCCGTGGCTGTAATATGACGATCATCCTGAGTTCTGATGGTCCAAGCTTCACTGCCATAACAGATTATGGGTCTAGCGAGAATTTTATAGATTTGCATTGTTGTGTGTCTCTGCACTTTTGATGGTTTAAAAACTTGGTTGATAATTCTTAAAGTTTTATTATAGTTTTGTATTTTAAAGGATATATCACATTCCTCATTATAAGTTAGATTATATCCTAAGTATTTAAATGAATTAACTTGCTCTAATATTGAATTCTGAATACAAATTTTACTTCTTACTGGGAATTTCCCTTGAAAGGCCATAACTTTAGATTTTGTTGTTGATATTTCCATGTTAAATCGTTGGGCTATTATATTAAGATTGTTAAAATTTTAAGTAGCTATATATTTTAAGATTCTCTGACATAACTTATATAGACTTGTGCTAGATAATACACATTTTTATTTCCTTTATTTCGAGTGTTAGAGAGCGAACTACATTTTCTTACAAGCTTATAGATAAAACTAATATTCGACCAATGAAAACGCAGCCGTACAATTGGTTTGTTTAAACTGGAAGTTCAATGTTTTCAAACAGTTTAGTGAAAATATCCTATATTAGCCATTGAGGATTTGGTGAATATAACAGCAGAATTTACAGGAAAATTAGCATTGAGCATAAATTCGGCTCGTAATTAAATTGTAAATAAAGGATGTCTAACGATATCATGGCAAAAGTATCAAATCAGAATTCTCTGAGCTGTAGATTTATTGTGCACAAATGTGGTAACTGAATACTAAGAGTTTCTTGCAGTTCTGTTGTGACAATTGTATTTATCATTTTGTAATAAATTGAGTATTGAAAATTAAAACGAAGTTTTCTCAAAACTAAGAAATTAGTACAACAGCCATCGATATAATAGACAGTATTCATACATATTGATATTAAGAAAAATAAAGCTTATGACGATAGATAAAATAATATATTAAGTATAATATTTTACTAAAATATTATAATTATGTAATAATAATGTGGAAAGCAACGGGAAGCTACCACATCTATAATTCTCTAGTAAAGCTGCAAAGCATAGCATGAAAATGCTATGATTGCCATGAAAGACCTATCTTCGGGCAGAATTACTATGCGTGGATAATAATAATAATAATAATAATAATAATAATAATAATAATAATAATAATTATTATTTTTTTTTATTATTATTATACTAAATATATTATTTATCTGCCTATCGTCATAACTGTATATAAAATATTGAATACCTTATAATAGTAACATTCATGAGCAATTTAACAATAGTTTTCAGTGGACAACGTGTTCTTCTGATTTAGCGATTTTATCATCCATACTCAACCCCCAATTTGCTTGGAGGACCGCACACCTGCTGTTGGTCAACGGATCCATCGGACCTAGTAGGGAAGATTGTGCACATCTCTACCAACCATTTCCCCTATTTGCCAATTAGAAGCCGTTATTGATTAGTGAGAGGAAGAAGTGAACAGATTCCTTAGGCCTCGAATGTTCTAATGCCGTCACAAATCAAGAAACACGCAAGAGTTCAACGGAAGGAGTTTGGAAAAAAAGGGTATAGAGGGAACGTGATATGAAAGGGATCAGAACCAGTCATTAGCTCAATCAGGCCGACTAGTGCTGATTGGTTATCAAGATGTGTCATCCAAATATTGGGAATAATAATTTTATGCATGATGTCAAAGAGATCGGATTATTACCCAAACCAATACTTCGGAGCTCTTGAGCCGGTCTGTTCATAATGTAAAGCAACAGTCTACGAGGAACAGTTTCTCCAATCACACTGCTACATTTTAGCAGCAACTGCTCGAAAGATGTCAAGTCATCATACACCTGCAGAATTGAAGCTGAAATAATAAATTTTATTAAATTAAAATATTCAGGTCTACCACATATAATATTGTTTATTTACGTCTAAAATATTGCTAAGTTTGCCTCGTATACATATATTATTTCCGAATAGGTAACTTTAAAAACATCCCAAACTTATTCGTTAATGAAGATATCTGTATTTTTTTATAATTAGAATGTGATTGATTTTCTGCTTTTGCTGTTTTTCGTTTCCAATCCATCTGCGAAGTGCATTATTGATATGTTACAGTGTGTGCACAGAAAAAAATAATTGGTTCCGATATTTAAGAGCCTTGTGTGTGGAAGTGACCGTACTGTGTCCATGTGTATAGACCGTTTCTACCTTAAAAGGCAGTACACGTTAAATGGAACGCGCTCATGCCAGATCTACTGCATAGACAAAGGTGTGTGAGGCAAGGAACAGATGTGTCAAAACTCTTTTAAGACCCCTTAAACTTGAGCGAAAAAACGTGAAATGTCCGATATATTTGTTATTTTCATATACGTTCACCTTATGCGCTACTGATCGAACGACATTACAAGTATTTAGACCTACGAATTAAACGCCAAAAGCTCAGAGCGAGATTTAAATGCACACATTTTAATACAAGGGAAATATATAAATTATCATAAGTTATAATTATGATATAGGCTAGTTAAGTCATAATAAATTAAATTTATAATGTAGGTCTGTATCAAGAAATGTCCTACATAAACAAATATAGAAATTATAATCACTTTAATATATAATTTATTTTATTTTTTAAAATATAATATTATAAGAAGTTATATTTAATTAAATATTTTATAATTTTGTTAATATTAACATTTAAATGAAGATATGGAAAGAAACCATCTCCTCCGTTGTCCAGCTTTTGTAGAAGAGACCAGCCTTTCTGCTAAATATTGGAGTACAAGAGAGCGAATGATTTCATTATCAAGTGCTCGACATTAGATACCAACCAACCAACCAACATTTTTCACGAATACAATAATATTAAAGCTTTTATAATATTAAAATTGTTCACGAATATAATAATAATAACAATAAGAACAACAAGAACAATTAGAACAAGAAGAACAAGAAGAAGAACAATAGGGAAGTAATAGTTAAAATACATTACATACCATCAATCCTGTCCACAATCCTCTGGCAATGGTGCTATTCCTTCCATAAATTCCTCCGTGTCTCTGGATGGTCCAGGTATAGCCGAATCGGAACCAGTGAGCGATGCATGGAAGGAGGAGGAGGGGGAAGAAGAAGAAGAAAATGATGATGAAGATGATGATGATAACGACGACGACGACGATGTCGATGACAAATGTATCAAGAATAGTTCCTCGTCACCTTAAAGAATCTCGTCTGCTTTCCAGAGATCTCTTTCAATTTTCTTTGTATGGTCCAAGTAGTTTGCCCAATTTTGTCCTGTCACGTGTTAGTATGGAGCCGAAATTAGATCTCTCATTTCTTGTTTTTTGAATGAGACGTTTTTCCTTTTTATATAGTTCTTCACTTGCGCCCATACCATTTCGGTACGATTAAGTTCGCAGTGGTATGGTGGCAAGCGAATATAATATTTTCCTGCTGATTTAGCCATCTGATCAATTATGTATTTATCATAAGTGTCTCTGTTTTGAGTCACAATAAAAAGAAGCTCCCGTTTTAACATATCACTTTCAAAAGGGATTTTCTTTTAATTGAGCCACTCTATAATCTTATCTTTTCTCCAGGAAGTTGTAGGCAAACGATCGCTTTTCTGACTATGATAGCCGGCATTGTGTAATACTATCAGGAATATTGGGCAACAATTGCTCGGCGAACCACTTTTCATACACTTCACCTGTCATTTCACCGTGGATGTCTGCCGTGTTCTTTTGGCACAGAAATGTTAACTCGGCACCATTAACGAACCTATTTTCATTCCCTGCATGAACCAACGCAAATCTTGACCCACGACCCATAGGTGTGCTAACACCCTCAATTGCTGCTTGACGAGCACTTTTAATTTTGGTATCTTTCCATTCTTTTGTCACGGTGGTTGGGGGTGACCTATGTTTACCCAAGACTCAAATGTATAAAAAATAGATTTCCTTTTCATTCCTAAAATTTGTTTAAATATTTCAGATATTTATGCACACCACCTGATTATATCATCCATTTCACTAAGGGGAAGGGAGCATTTGGTTGGCCCTGCTGACATATGCAAACACACGATATCATGAAGAAATCTCTGTTAAAGTAGACATCGAAAAATTTGGTAGCGTATCATCACTACTTACCTTGCTTAATATTGTATTTAGTGTTGCTGGTGTGTTCTCAAATAACAAGGAATGAGCGATGCAGCGGACTCCGCTTTGTACTATTCCATCGTACTTCATTAATCTGACATTTTTTTGTTTGCTCGCTCGTTTAGGTTTCTATTTTTGCTGGCGTTCTAAGAGAACCTTTCGTTTGTTCCATTCTTACTCTACATATTAAACGTTCCGAACACCAGGTAGCTTCTTCTGTTTTAACTGCCTGGGTAACGTTCCTTTTCTTTAAAAAATAATTAAATATGTTCAATACTATATTCCGTTATTTACTGTGCAGTTTGCCAATACTACGTCGCTTAGCTTCTATATTCATAATTAATATAATACAATAATAATACATATGAAATTAAACAATTTTATGGAAAACATATGAACCAAAGACAACTGAGAGTCACTCACAGTTGAACTTTACTCAACAACTATCACAACACTGAGCTCTGAGCCTGAGGAAGTGCAGAGTCAAACGCGATTGGAAATGAAAAGTGACACCTAAGTAAACAAACTTTAAACTGCGTTAAAGTATGAATGGGCAATGTTACCGAGGTCTGGTTTTGTTTTAAAAAGTATTTGAGACTTTTATAAACACGTCTTCTCGCTTTGTCACTAACATACAGTCAATAACAAAAACGTTTCTCGCTACATACATTTTTTGTGTTACCATCCGATAATTTTTAACAAGTATTTAATACAAATATAAATAGCTCCTTTCTTACGTAAAAATTATTGTCCAGAGAAAGTCAGTGTAATCCATAAACATTAGGCAACCCACAAAAAAAATCTTAATCAATCATTATCGCTAGTTTTCTACCAATCGTGTGATAAGTTTTTATCTGCAAAAATATAGATTCGCGACAAAATAATATATTTGTCAAAACTATTCATTATATTAATTACTCAAGACTTTAAGATTTATACATTCAGGAAGAGCGGAAAATTCTCTATACGACCATATCATCATTTTATTGAATTCATCACTTTGCATTTTTTAAAATTGGCAACATCGCGGGAGTATAAAAGGATGTAGCTAAGAGCAGAATATTGGAGTGCGAGTGTGAGAGGAAGATACTACATCTAATTGCCTACTGCCTTTTAAGATTGAGACGACCTATAGAAGCAGATTCAAAGGCGATAATATCTCTTCGAATATGGAATTCATTTGTGACGTCATGTATTAGTATTATGCTTCTTCATGCAGAGTAAAACTGTTTCGTTGTAAGAATATAAATATGATATCCATCCATCCATAGTAATTCTGCCCAAGAGCAGATCTTTCACTCCAATCATAGCATTTTCATGCTATGTTTTGAAGCTTTACTAGGGAATTACAGGTGTGGTAGCTTCCCATTGCTTTCCACACTGGTGACGGATAATGATGACAATGATGGTTGGATGATTTTCGGGGACCGATTGGCCTTAAGCTTCCTGACATTTGTCTTACAGGTGAGGAAAAAACCCGAGAAACCTCACTGAGGTGCCTGTCCCGACCGGGAATCGAACCCGGGCCGGTGCGTGACAAGGCAGCACGCTACTTCGAGACCGCAACGGTGGACCAAAATATGATATAACATGCATTACGAAAAAGTTCGTCGCAAGGTTAGGTTACCAATGGTTTCATAACATTATTTTTTAAAATGGCTTGACTTTTGCCAAATTACTGTAGTCAAATATCTGACCGTTGGTCAAAGTTCCAAGCGTTCATCAAGATAAGTCAATGGGAAATGACCATGACAGTTTATATATCTGTAGTTGAACGCAGGGTCCACCGCTGTGGTCTCGAAGTAGCGTGCTCCCTGTTTCGTAGCGGGCCGGGTTCGATCCCCGGTCGAGACAAGTTTCCTGGGTGATAGTTTTTTTTTTGGAGTTTTTCCTCACCTGTAAGATAAATGTCAGGAAACTGTGAGGCCCAAACGGTCCCCAAACATCATCTCGCCATTATTATCATCGTTAACATATTCATTAAGATTAAGATTAAAGCCTCTCCTGGCGCATCATTACCATCGTCATCATATATCATTGGGGTAGCGTAACTCCATCTTCCAGGCGCCCCAACCTCAGAAGTGGGTTATAATAACGCCATGCCAGGAGAGAGTACCAGACTGTCGAAATGACAACGTGGTGGGATTGAATAAAAATGGTTGAACGCAGTGTTTAACATGCTGTGAATTGCGTTGGCAAGCGTGTTTCGTTTAAACGTGCGTTGCGAATGAAAATAAATAGGAAGCCTGTAAAAAGAAAAGTAGATACTGTAATTACAAAAAAAAGAAGAATATCCCTTTTAATAAATTTAGTTATAAAGTAGAGCAAAATAATATTAAAACAATGTAAAGTGAAAGAACAAGCATGAGGTGATCGGTCTCAAGTATTCAATAGCAACATAAACTACTATTTTAGCAATTCACACTGTGAGGTATGTTCATTTAGGTAAAATTTTATCTATCATCTTTTATTTTTCTTCTTTTTTATACCATCAGTAGATTAATTAGATCTAACAAAAATGAGAAAATAGAAGAAGAAAACAAATCAGGGATTTATCAGATCAAATGTGAAGAATGAGAGAAAATCAAATTATGAAAAACTTAGGGAAATTTAAAAACCAGAGCAAAAGAACATCCCAGGAACGTCAAAAAAGGGGAAGTAGAAAAATCTGCAGTGGCTGCCCATGCATGGTCCGAAAAACATATTATCGAAAAGAAAGCTAAATTATTAAAACAAATAGAAAAGCCAAAAGAACTCACTGTTTGGGAAAGAAATTTACATTAAAAAAAATGAAAAGGAGAAATTAATGAACTTTGAAATTCCCGGGGAAAAGGATATGATTACTAGGTTTTCCGTCTACTAATTAAGAGAGAGCCAAAAGCGGTCTTCAAGACGACAGAACAACGGTCACGAAATTACTGAAAGATGGAACTCGAAACTAGTTTTAAAAAATATAAGTAAAATGTGAGGTGAGTGATAAAAGTTTACCTAACAGCAATATAAACGTTACGAAATTAAATATAAAACAATTTAAAGGGTTTCACGAACGTTTTAAAAAGCGTCCAAATGAATAGAAAGCATTAAGGTCGACAAGAATCTAATTTTTTGGCCTTATATTTCCCAAATATTTTACCGTCTTACCAATTATCCATTATAACAATTTTGAGTCAAATATTGTCGCCATTTTACAAATTAAATGGTTCAAATAACTTCAAAAAAATTTTACGCGAAGGAAACATGATGTAGTTACTATCTTTTCTAATCAATATGGCAGTCGTCACTTGACTGAGAGTGAAATAATTAACCGGATGAAATCATGGTGTCAAATTTCACTGGTGATTTGACTACAGTCAGAGCTGACTTACGTTGGTGAAACGAAAAATTTGTTCTTTGGAGGTTCAAACTGAATTTGGCAATAGACAAATGACTTGAATAAGGTAACAGAAAACGGCTGTAAGACATACAGTGTATAATAGTTTCAAGTTCTTTTTGGGAACACTAACAGAGGCTATTGTCCTGGAATTCATCTGGCTGGTTAAATAGCACACTGATGAAAAACTTCATTACAATCGTTCTGCAGGAAAAGTACATAGGAAATGCCATTTGATTTAAGATTATTTTTTATTATTCGCACTCTTTCACTTAGACCTACCAACTTATTACTACTCTTTCCATTTATACCTAATTCAAGGCATACAAAATGTATGTATACGGTTTAACCCCAACATTTGCCGAATTGATCTAATCAGTGATATGAAGGGCCCCAAAAGGAGTTATATTAAAATGAAAATCTTAGAAAACTAAAATCCGACTATAAAGAAAATTATAACATTTAGCAAACTGAAAAGTAAATGACAAATATCATAATTCTTATCGAAGTCGGAGACAAATTTGCATTATTTATGTATATTCTTGAAATTCTCTTCCGACTGCGAGAACAATGCATGACCCTTTTTTTTTTCCTCAGTTTGCTAAATTTGAAGATGCGGGAATTAGATAAATCGCCCTTGGATATAGTCGCTTTACAGGAAGTTAGGTGGCCAGGAGAAGGTAGTCAGGAATCAGGAAGCTTTGCAGAAAGACCTGCATTTGGAACGGATTTTTTAGTCAGAAGGAGGATCCTATCCGCTATCCGAGATATTAAGTTTGTTAGTGATAGGACATCATACATAATTCTAAAGGGTAAATAACATGATTTTATAATATTGTAAGTGTAGATGCCACCAAAGAAGATAAAGATGAGTTCTATGAAGAATTAGAATGCGTATTTCATAGCCTTTCACGATATCATATGAAAATTGTCTTAGGAGATTTTAATGCAAAAGTGGGGCGGGGAGATATATTTAAACCAACAATAGGCAAATTCAGTCTTCATGAAGATAGTAACGACAATGGGGTTAGATTAGTCACCTTCGCCACATCAGAGAATCTCATTGTTAAGAGCACAACATTTCAGTATAAGGATATTCATAAATACACCTGGACGTCTCCAGATGGCGAAAATCGGAACCAAATAGATCATGTATTAGTAGACAAACGCTGGCACAGTAGCATTATCGATGTTAGATCAGTTAGAGGGACAGACTGCAATTCGGATCATCATCTGATCAGGGTGAAAATCAGACAACGGCTATCGCTAATGAGAGGAACAAATTCTAAAGATGATTCTGTAAAATTTGAATTCAAAAACTTGAAAGATGATGAAATGCGGCAAGAATACCAAATCAAAATTGCTAATAGATTTGAAGTACTGGAATCTTCAGGTGACAATGTGGCAAACGAAGAAGAAACTGATATAAATAAAGAATGGGAGACCATAAGATATACTATTAAATTGTCAGAATCAGAAAGCATTGGTTGTTTAAAAAAGAGGCAAAACAAGAAATGATTTGATGAGGAATATGCCGACATTGTAAAGAAAAGAATGCTAGCAAAAATGAAATGGTTACACGAGCCAAATGAGGTAAATTTAGAGCAATTGGGTAGTATTAGACGGGAAACCACCAAGTTACTAAAGAGTAAAAAGAGGGAATATTTGAGAAAGAAGATTAATGATCTTGAAATGAACGCAAAAAATAGGAACATTAGAGAATTATATCTGGGAATTAGTATAGAGAAGAAAGGGTTTCAGGCTAGAACAAACATAATTCGGAATGAAAATGGAGATATGATTGCAGATTCCAGGAGTATATTAAATAGATGGAAAAGTTACTTTAATCACCTATTAAATGTACATACAGAGCAGGACATTGAGGAGGATAATTTACTGACAGCAGAAATGCTAGTCGCAGAACCAAGTGCATTAGAGGTTGAAATGGCGATTGAAAAATGGAAGATGTATAAAGCATCAGGTTCAGATGAGATCCCAGCAGAACTGATAAAATCAGGGGCAGAAAAACTGATGGACAAGATACGCTGGTTGCTTAGTATGATTTGGGAAAAAGAAGCTCTTCCAGATGAATGGAAAGAATCTATTATCGTACCAATTTATAAGAAAGGAGATAAAACTGATTGCAACAACTACAGGGGCATCTCATTACTTTCAACTTCGTACAAAATTCTAACAAATATATTAGTAAGCAGACTTACTCCCTATATTGATGACATTCTAGGAGATCATCAATGTGCATTTAGAAGAAACAGGTCTACAACAGATCAGATTTTTAGTATAAGACAGATTTTAGAAAAGAAATGGGAACATAATGGTACTGTACATCAGCTATACGTAGACTTCAAAAAAGCATACGATTCAATTAAGAGGGAGAAGTTATAGGCCTATAGTATCCTGTTGAAGTTCGGAATTCCTAAAAAGTTAGTTAGACTTATACGAATGTGTCTAAATGGCACAAAGAGTAGGGTGCGTGTAGGCAAACAGTTTTCAGACATTTTTGAAATCCAGAATGGGTTGAAGCAAGGAGATGCACTATCTCCCCTACTATTTAATTTTGTACTACAGCATGCCATTAAATCATTAGAGAATGAGGAAAGCTTACAACTCAATGGTATTAATAAGCTGATAGTTTATGCTGACTATGTAGTGCTATTGGCCGATAGTGAGGAGATACTAAAGGACAACACGCACACATTATTGAGTAACACATAGAAATTGGGACTGGAAAATATCAATAAAATTAAATATATGGTCGCACATAGAAATACATTATATAATGGAAATGTACAGCTAAAGACAAATGAGGGAAATTTTGAGGAAGTGGCTGGATTCAAATACCTAGGCAGGTGAATGGAGAAGACTACATAACAATGAACTACATGGTCTTTATAGGAAGCCAGATATAATAAGAACAGTTAAGTCTCGTAGACTGCGATGGGCAGGACATGTTGCACGTATGGGGAATGGGAGACTTGCATGGAAGCTTCTTGTAGGAAAGCCAGAGGGAAAACGCCCAGTTGGTAGACCAAGAATGAGGTGGGAGAATAACATTAACTATGATTTGAAGGAAGTAGATTATACAGGGAATGATTGGAAAGTATTAGCTCAGGGTAGGGATGTATGGAGAGTTTATGTCCGTGCGGCCATGAACCTACGGGTTCGATAGTGCCAGTGAGTAAGAAAGTAAGGAACAATAATCACAAATAGGAATGAGATGCACAAAGAAATTAAACATAGGCTCAATTGTGGAAATGGGTGCTATTATGCATTGCAGAGACTCTTGATGTTCCAACTCCTTTAAAAAAACGTTAAACTGAAAATATATAAAACTATTATTCTACCAGTTATATTATATGGATGCGAAACATGGATTCTTACTTTAAGGGAGGAAAGGAGATTACAAGTATTTGAGAATAAAGTTCTTAGGAAAATGTTTGGACCAAAGAGAGATGAACAAACAGGTGAATGGAGAAGACTACATAACAATGAACTACATGGTCTTTATAGAAAGCCAGATATAATAAGAACAGTTAAGTCTCGTAGACTGCGATGGGCAGATCATGTTGTACTTATGGGGAATGAGAGACTTGCATGGAAGCTTCTTGTAGGAAAGCCAGAGGGAAAACGCCCAGTTGGTAGACCAAGAATGAGGTGGGATAATAACACTAATTATGATTTGATAGAGGTAGATTATATAGGGAATGATTGGAGAGCATTAGCTCAGGATAGGGATGTATGGAGAGCTTATGTCCGCCCGGCCATGAAACTATGGGTTCGATAGTGCCAGCGAATAAGTAAGTATTGGGTTTTACTTCTTTAAATCTTTCATGTTTATTCCTCAATAGGCCTATTCGATTCTAACAAACAAGACAATGCTTAGATTTTCTTTTAAAATCTTGTAATCATACAATGAGTAATTGGCTTTAAAAATTCGACAGTTAGCACATTATTAGTCTCTAACAGCCAATCGATTAAAGAAAAATATTATATTAGCCTATTATTTTGTTATGTACAACATGATATAAAACTGTCATAATGGAGAAATATAATATTCTAAACTTCATTACGATTGCCAAACTTACTATCTGTTATGCCGGCCCCGGTGTTTATATCTTCATATTGAAAATCAGGCGTCATTTGGCAAACTTGTACAATTCCGCCTCTTTTCTTTGTTGTCAGAGGCTCCTTTTCTTCGCTATCCTAAAAAACGTTTAATAACATGTTTTTTTCTTATATTAAATTAATGTTGGGAAGTAAACGTTATGAGGTATAATCATTGAAATTCATCGGAGAACATTTTTTGACAACTCACCTAAAAAAATGTCATGTTTTTCACGTACTGCAGTTTCAGACGATAACTCCGGAGTTATGACTGAAGATGGACGTGATACCGTCTGAAACTGCAGTATCGTGAAAAACATTAAATTTATGAGGCGAGTTGTCAAAAAATGTGCTCCGATGAATTTCAATGTTATTTTCTTACTAACCTATTTCATATTTTATAGAATGTTCTTCTAACTTGAGAAGTGCTGTTCGCTCTTCAATATCTTACATGCCCCTGAAAATGACGATTCAAACATCGTCTCGAACATTTTGTTTCGTGTTTTAAACACGAAAAGTAAGCTAAATACATTTTACATATACATGTGATTTTTTAAAAGTACAATAGGAAGTAACGTTAAGAGGTTGTATTTAAATTAATATTGGGAAGTAAAAATTATGAGGTTATATCATTAATAGTGGGTGGAGAACATATTTTTATCGACTCACCTCATACATTTTCAAATTTCTTTGATACCGACGGTTTCAGACAATATCATGTCCCTCTTCAGTCGTATGAGGTGAGTCGATAAAATATGTTCTCCACTCACTATTAATTAAGAGGTTTGTTTAATAATTAAAACATTTTGTCTGTTCATTGTTATCTCTTAGATTTGTTTTTGTCGAACATATGTTGGTTGGTTGGTATCTAATGTCGAGCACTTGATAATAAAATCATTCGCTCTCTTGCACTCCAATATTTAGCAGGAAGGGTGGTCTCTTCTACAAAAGCTGGACAACGGAGGAGATGGTTTCTTTCCATATCTTCATTTAAATTGCAAAAAGGGCATTTAGGTGAATCTGTTATGCCAATTCTGTGTAGGTGTTTATTCAGTCCCGTTAGCAGTCTGAATGTTGCTACTGCGGATTTTCTTTGTAATGTAATAATGTCATAAGCTTGTAGATTTTCCCATTCCTTTCCAGATGTTTTGGTGGTGTATTCTTCTATAAGTTTATCGATATATTTATTTGAGATAATTACAGTCTGTAATCGCAGACGATGGGGCTAAGAAGCTCTGAAACATATGTTCGACAAAAACAACTGTAAGAGGTAAGAATGAAGAGGCCAAATGTTTTAATTATTAAATAAACCTCTTAATGTTACTTCCTATTGTATTTTAAAATAAAAATGACTCATTAATTTACGAAGTAATAACCTCATAATGTTATTTCCCATATTTAACTATGAATGAGTTTTTACATTTGTTCTTAATGAATCACTGCACTGTTAGTCTATAACATCCATATCAAGTTCCATGGATAGGGTTTCGATGTCAGTATCAAAAGGATTTTCATTCGCAATGACATCAAAGTCTGAGAAACGAGTATCAAAATTTATCTTCAAAGCACTCAAAGCTTCGATTGCAAAATCGACGGGAAACTCAGTCACAGAATTGTGGCTAAATATTTCACATGTTTTAAAATATATGAAACATTTTTTATGTAATTGTGATTGAAACAGTATTATTTTCTGCCGGAACGTTTTGATGTTAGTGTATGAATCAGGGAGAAGCTGGTTTTCTCTTTGCAATCTCAATTTCAGTTCGTTCTTATGTTTTGTCATTTCTACATGGAATGATAACTTCCACAGCCATTCGCTATTTTGTCATTCGGTAAGAGGAGGATCCTTTTCATTAAAAAATTCGATCCCTGCTCGAAGTTCGAAAAAGCGCTGAAGGACTTTTCCGCAACTAAGCCAGCGTACGGCAGTAAGTATTGTCGATGATTCAGCCCACTGGATCTGTTGAAATTGACAACTGACGTGACTGGTTTTACAACTTCAGACATATCCAAACATTTTCCTCACAAGAACTGTTGATGAATGATAGAATAAGACTAACGGTTTTAACCCATCATCATTTTCTACAGCCTTTGACACAAGTGCAACAACGCCTTTATTTTTACCAAACATGTTTTTGCCTCCGTCAGTTGTAATTTATTTCAAGTTTTTCCTTCGAAAGTTCTTTTTATTAATGGCATTTTCAACTCCCATAAAAATATGTTCCCCAGTAGTTGCGACGGTAATAATATCAATACCCAAGAAGTTTTTCATGACCAGCCTCGTGGGCTAGTTAGTGGTCAGCGTTCCTGACTACTGTTCATGAGGTCCCGGGTTCGATTCCCGGTCTAACAATAGGAATTTTTCCTTAAATGGAATTATTTCTGTGGTTGTCCATGATCTGGAATTTAAGTTAAGTTTAGGTTAAGAACTGTCGTGGCGCTTCATTATCATTTATACCATCGGGGTAACGTAACTCCGCCTTCCAGGTGCCCCAGTATAAGAAATTGAATACATTTCTGCCAATGCCAAGGGAGAAAGCCAGAAATGTCATAGAAGTCAACCTGGTGGCATTAGGCAAAAGAAAAGTTCTTAATTCACTTCATAGCTTTTATCTATTCCTCGAAAAAAAACACCACCTGAGTAGTATCTGACGCATCCATTAACACATCCAAGGTAGAGAAAACCACTGAAGACGTCCATTTTTGTCAAACAATTGAGATGACATATGAACAACGACTAGTACGCCCCGAGCCACGTTGTTTGCTGACAAACTGACGGTTTTAAATAAATTTACATTTTACGGGGCACATTTTTTCGGCTACTGCAGTTACGCATTCTTTGGTCATTTCTCCATTGGAAAAAGGTTTTCCACGTTTTAAGATTCAAGAGCTACACGAAAGCTGGCTTGAGTTGCAGGCTATTGTTCATTATTGGCTTTAGTTAACAAAGCTTGCTGCAATTTCAATCCGCTCTTCAAAGTTTCAAATCTTTCTGTCCGCAAACTTCCTGTATATTTTGAAAATGTTTCATTTCATAATAACGTTTAATGTCATATTCCTTGAGAACGGCTATGATTTCATTTGAAATCAAACTAAGCGCTTTGCTAGTGGACTCAATCACGAAATATTTAATAATAATAGTAATAATAACAACAATAATAATGTTTTATTTATTCTGGGCAGAATTAAGGCCATAAGACCTTCCCTTCCACTCAACCAGCACAAATACAAATAAATATTTGACAATGTAGATAAATGTTGCAATATAAATTTCATATGCAAACGACATGTTATACGATAATAGCAATAATAATAATAATAATAATAATAATAATAATAATAATAATAATAATAATAATAATAATAATAATAATAATAATACGTAGACTTAAAAAAAGGATATGATTCAATTAAGAGGGAGAAGTTAGGTCCTATTTAGTATCCTGCTAGAGTTCGGAATTCCTAAAAAGTTAGTTAGACTTATACGAATGTGTCTAAATGGCACAAAGAGTAGGGTGCGTGTAGGCAAACATTTTTGGGATACTTTTGAAATCCACAATGGGTTGAAGCAAGGAAATGCACTATCTCCTCTACTATTTAATTTTGTACTAGAGCATGCCATCAAATCTTTAGATGATGAAGTAGGCCTACAACTCAATGGTATTAATAAGCTGTTAGTTTATGCTGATGATGTAGTACCACAGGCCGATAGCGAGGAGATACTAAAGGCCAACACGCATACACTACTGAGTAACACTAAGAAATTGGGACTGGAAGTAAATATCAATAAAACTAAATATATGGTCACACATAAAAATACATTATATAATGGAAATGGACAGCTAATGACAAATGAGGGAAATTTTGAGAAAGTGGCTGAATTCAAATACCTAGGAACAATAATCACAAACAGGAATGAGATGCACAAGGAAATTAAACATAGGCTCAATTCTGGAAATGCATTACAGAGACTCTTGACTTCCCAACTTCTTTCAAAAACGTTAAACTGAAAATATATAAAACTATTATTCTACCAGTTATATTATATGGGTGCGACACATGGACTCTTACTTTAAGGCAGGAAAGGAGATTACGAGTATTTGAGAAAAAAGTTCTTAGGAAAATTTTTGGACCAAAGAGAAATGAAGAGATAGGTGAAAGGAGAAGACTGCATAACAGTGAATTACATGGTCTTTATAGGAAGCCAGATGTAATGAGAACAGTTAAGTCTCGTCGACTGCGATGGGCAGGACATGTGACACGAATAGAGAATGAAAGATTATAGATAATGGCAGGAAAATTAAAACGGTTTTGGCCCTTGGGACTTACTGGAGTAATCAATATGGCGTGCAGGTTGTAAAGTTTGGAGATCCCTGTTCCTTCAGTACCCTCCACAGTGAATCTTTCGAAACATGCAGGTCGTGGGCAAATTGACGGCAGCTTACTGTTGAGTCTTCTGACACGTTAAGACACAATTCCTTCAAATGCTGATATCAGCACAGTTCTGTGTTGAGCGCCTTGGCCAGCAGTCTTGTTGATTTAATAATCCAGTCTCTTGCAAGTTCCTGTTTATAGAAATAAATATTTTCCAATTCGGATGATGCCTGTTGGGAAACTTTTCTCTACATACGTTAGGCTTTTCGGGCACTACATCCTGCTGCACCTTACACTATGATCATGTTAGTAGGTACTGCTCCGTTGTCAGTACTTTACGTGACAACTGAACAGGAAGTTATTCCATTGTTGTGCTAACTAGCGCCTCCAGTCATTATCGCTCACACTAACTATGAATTATTCCTTGCTTCGAAGTGTACTCTTTTTTAAATATAACATGAATTATGCATTTCCGGCAATAGGTTCCTTGGTTCCCTATATAAAAATATTATGTAGTATTCTCTATTCTTTTGTCTGTTCATCTCTGTTTTGGTCTAAAGATCCTAAAAATGTTACTCTTAAATACACGTAATAATTTCTCCTCCCTCAAAGTAAGAGTCCATGTTTCACATCCATGTAACTGGGACGATAACTATTTTATACATTTTCAGTTTTATGTTTTTTTGAGAGAAGTCGGAATGACAAGAGTCCCTGTAATGCATAATAGCATGCATTTCCAGTATTGAGTCTTATGTTTAATTTCTTTGTTCATCTCTTTCCTATTTGTAATAATTGTTCCTAGGAATTTTAATTCAGCCATCTCCTCAAAATTTTCATCATTTGTCGATAACTGTCCATTTCCATTGTGAGAACATATATTTAGTTTTATTGATGTTTACTTCCACTCCGAATATCTTAGTGTTACTCACTAGAGTGTACGTGTTAGCGCTAAGTTAAAACATTAGGAGGACTAAGGCTAGTTTGGATTTTAATGACACTGAATTATGATTATGTTGTTCATGTTTGGTTTTTGTGATTAAATTATTAGACCTACCTTGAAACTTGACTCGTACATTTTCCAGTTATCTTCACGCGTATCTAGCGCTATTCTCTTGGACACTCTGGCTCGAGCTTCTTCTGATAATCTAACCATCATTTCTTCAGGTGGATACACCAAGCCAAGTTGCGTAACTTTTTCCATTGAAATTGGAATTATTATTATACCTCCGGCCTGCTGCATGCTAGTCAAGTAGCCTTCTATCCATCCTGGATTTCCTTTGCTTTTCATTTGAATAATACTGCGAGGAAAATATTAATACACTATATAATTAAATAAAATGCTATTACAGTAAGCAATAACTAGGTTTCAATAGCTAGTGATATAAAGAATCGAATAATGTCCCATCAAGGACATATTCCCTTCTACGAGTTTTACAATTGTACTTTTATCATGAAATTACAGAAAAATAATCAAAATAAAGATTTAAATTAAAATTCTTTATACCTTACCCCATATCCAGTCTTCTAATTATATCGGTTTAGAAACTTAGATGGTTTCATCTACTGTAATATTTCGACGGATGATATGACACTCTGCGGCAACGCATGTTGCCTTAACAACTCCGCTACGGTGCGGGTTCCTACTTTTGAGTATCTCAGTATATTTCTACAAATGCAACGCGACATTCTATATTAAACACGAATTCATGGCCGAACTGCGCCGAATATATGGGAACAGAATTCTAAGCGGGAATTTATGGTTTACTAGATCCCTAGATTTCACACTTTGTAGGTTTTGTCCATGGGAATACTGAAAAATCAAGTTTATGAAAATAATCTTCATATGCTAAATCAGCTAATATAAAATAATGTTTATATTATTAATTTAACATTTCTCAATGAAAGATAAATTAAATTTGAAGAGAAAAATTTTCGCCTAGACCGGGACTCGAACCAGGGACCCTTGGCTTTCCGGGCCAAGTGCTCTACCAACTGCATTTGGCGATAGGGAATTACAACATATATAAGAGAAAAAATTGCGTCTAGATCGTAACTCGCCTCGGTAGCTCAGTTGGTAGAGCACTTGGCCCGGAAAGCCAAGGGTCCCGGGTTCGAGTCCCGGTCTAGGCGAAAATTTTTCTCTTCAAATTTAATATAAAATAACTTGTAAAAATAATAATTAGGTTAATCACAATAGAAGAATTAGTGCTTTCGAATGAAAATATCTTGAGCAGGTATGAAGTATGCTTAAGAGAAAATGGGCAACACATACAGCATCTACTATGAGCAGGATTAAGTACAAAAATGTATTTAATGTTATGTTTAAATAAGTTTTAACCATTAATGTGCGAGAGCAAGTAGATTTCGTTAGCGTGGGGGGAGGGAACGGGCGTGGTTTCGGGCGAGACCGCGGGCGAGAAGGCGGGCGATCCTTCGGGACAGCATGAATTCAAACACATTTAATAGTATTTATAAACTACTTTGCCAAAGGGAATTGTAAAATATATTAGAGTTTGCGATTAAACTTGTCAGTAAGTTAGCTGAGTTTTTAAAACGTGTGTGTGTGTTATATATGCGAAATTTTAACAATTAACTTACGAGAGAGCGCAAGTTTATTAGCGAAAAAACGCGTGGATTCTAACCCGAGCAGCCTTCATGACAACATAAATGATACACTGTATTATCTTGGCTAAATATAGGGTGTCCGAAAAGTCTCTAACCATTTCTGGGAAGGAGCAGTTTAATTCAAATCAAATGTTTATAGTATCAAAGAAGACACTGTAATTGGACGAAATCACTGTAGTTCGACATGACTGCCCTCCATATCGAAGCAGAATTGTCATCTCTCCTCAGCGCACCTAAACACACGCCGCAACATTGCTGAAGTAATTGTACGCACTGATGCCGAAATGCGTTCACGCAGGTGTTGAAAATTCCTAATCTTGACCTTGTAAACCTCACTCTTGATGCAACCCTATGCAGAGAAGTCTAAGGGCGTTAGATCAGGCGAGCGTGCTACGCAGATCCGTGGTGAGCCTCGTCCAATCCAGCGTCCTGGGAACGTCTGGTTGAGGTAATCACGCACAATGTGCTTAAGGTGTGGTGGGGCGCCGTCTTGCTGGAACACCACCGAATCCAAAATGTTGTCGGCAAACAGTTGGAGCTCCAGTAATAGATCAAGCATGTCCAGGTACGATGTTAAATTGACTGTTGATTCAGCAAAAATAATGAACCGTAAATGCGCTCTTGGGTAAGGCCCAACCATTCGTTCACCTTTGGAGTGTTACGTTCCAATTCCATGGCGATGTTTGGTTGTTCATCCCCCCTTATCCTGCTCTTGTGGCGATTGACGAGGCTACAGGTATGAAAGGTAGTCTCGTCACTGAATAGGACGTGTGCTATCAAATCTTCATTGTTTACTGCCTCAATTAAGTCGTGGCACATGACAATCGTGCAGCATAGTCTTCAAGTTCACGATGATGATGCACCTGGATGTGGTAAGCTTTTTTCTTCAGTACGAAGTGCAAGATTTGGCACACAGTGGATTTTGGGATGTCGTGTTCCCGACTAGACGACGTACCGACACTTTTGCTCGGTCGCCTGCCGTATGATCTGCACGGTTTCCTGTGATGTCAATGGCCGTCCAGAACGTTTCTCGTCACAAACATTCCCAGTTCTCTTAAACTTGTTCACCAAACCTCTTATGGTTGTTTGCGTTGGGGATTCTGTTCCGTGCCATCGGCGAAAGCATTCTTGTGCCTCAGCGAAGGGCAGTCAATTGAGTCTCGAACTTACGACGTCTATTCGTTGTTGTGTGGTCAACATATTTGCAAAGATAGAAGCAATGGTTTCAAAAGCATTTGGCGAAAGGGAATTACTACGTATATAAGAGAAAATTTTGCATCTAGATCGTAACTTGCCTCGGTAGCTCAGTTGATAGAGCATTTGGCCCGGTAAGCCAAAGGTCCCGGGTTCGAGTCTCGGTCTAGGCGAAAATTTTTCTCTTCAAATATAATATATCTTTCAGTGAGAAATGTTAAATCAATAATAAAAACATCATATTTCATATTACCTACAATAGAGAGTAAAACATTAGCGTTTTCTCAGAAATTGTTAGGGACTTTTCGGACACCCTGTATAAGTTCTAAAGTACATTACAAAAGCAAACTGTAAAAGAGAACAGAGTTTGCGATATAGTATATTAGGAAATTAATTGCGTTATTTTTTAATGTATGTGGTTGTGTGTGGTTTGTGTATGTGCGATGTTCATAGTGTAAGAAATAATCATCAAGCGAATATTTCATGTTTTGACTTGTACAGAACTACAATTTGCAAAGATTATTTTCTTTCACTTATACGACTTATTTTCCCAAGGACCCAAATTTAATGATCTGGATACAATTAAGTGCTTTTTTAAATAAAAATTTAAGTGAAAAGTAACACATTGAGATGTATATAATTTATAAATGAGTTGGAGAAACGTTTTTATGTATCACCTCATAAAATTCCATATTTTCAGGATACTGGTTTCAAAGGTTATTTCACCTACATCTTCAGTTTGGTTATATAAAAGTTGGAAATCATATAACAAAGGGATTTACTATTACAAAAGGTTTAAGGCAATGTTGCAGTTTATCTCCAACTCTATTTAAAATTTATTTCGAAAGAGTACTAAGAGACTAGAGGAAATGTCAAAAAATGGGCATACCTATCCAAAATACACATGTATATTCATTAAATTTTGCAGATGACCAGGTATTAATAGCACACGACCACGATGACATAGAATATATGGCTAAAAAACTAAAAGAAGAATATGAAAAATGGGGACATTATATAAACATTGAGAACACTAAATATCTGTGTATAGGAGAAGAAATGGAAAATATAAATTTCAACAATGGAGAAGAACTAAAACCTAGTATTGAATGCACTTATTTAGGAACAAAATCAGACCATTCAGGCGATAACACAGTGGAAATTAAAAATAGAATCGCACAAACAAAAGAAGCAATAAACGCTTTAAACTCTGTTTGGTGGAGCAAAAATATTACAAAAAATAAAAAATTACAAATATATCAAACCATAATTCAGAGCATTTTAACATATGGTGCTGAAGTCTGGCAAATTCCTACCAGGGAAATGAAAAGAATTTTAAGTGCAGAAATGGATGTTTTAAGAAGATCAGCTGGAAAATATAGAATGGATAGAATACGAAATAAAGAAATAAGGGAAATTATGGGTGTACAAGAGGAGCCGGACATCATAGACATCATAGAAAAGAAAAGATTGCAGTGGTATGGTCATGTCAAACGAATGCCAGAGCAAAGATTGCCAAAAATTGTTATGGAATGGATCCCAATGGAAAGGAGGAAGAGAGGAAGACCGAAGAAAACTTGGATGGAAGGGGTACAAGCAGCTATGGATATCAGAGGAATGGAGGAAGATCAATGGATGGATAGAGAGGAATGGCGTTTGGTTTCCGGAAGATGGCGGCAGCTGCCATGATACCGGATGATGATGATGATCTTCAGTTAAACTCCAACTGTTGAAATTTTACAGTTCGAAATATGATGTTAACTGCAAAATTTCAACAGTTGGATTTTGACTGAAGATGAAGGTAAAATGAACTGTGAAAACACGGAACTTTGAGGTGAAATATAAAAACATTTTCTCCAACTCATTTATAAAATTAAGTACTTACCTTTCCAGTTCTGGAGGTATGGCCCTCACTTCCATCATCTGGCAGGCTAACCCACTTTGGTACCAATTATCAATCCCAGTAATATCTATATATTTTACACGTGGGTGATTAGATGTAATGTCTAATGCAGAAGGTGGTAATTGTCGCCGAATTCCAACCGTCATGATGAATAATACACAGTCTGCTTCAATTAATGGACGAAATGCATACCAAGAATTCTCATCCATAAAATCACAATCGTCTATTCCACAAACCCAAGTCTGTCTGAAACACTTGAAACGCACAAAATAAATACAGTAAAACCGGTCTATGAAGAACATGACGGTCCCTTAAATATATTTCAGTTTTGGCAGTTTTCCTTCTTATAAAGAGTTCCCAAATTATAAGCTTGAATTTTCACATGCAGTGTAAGGGTTTTACATGCACGCTTTAAAGACATAACTTATTGACTGAAATACAGATAAAATAGTGTATCTAACACAGCTCAGTTTGTATGGCAATACAAAACAATTATATTATACAAAAGCGAGAAGGAACTCTACTACAGGAAGACTCGAGAGTTTCCCAACTCCCTCGCAGGTAACGTAAGCGGGCAAGGAAAAGCGAGGGATTCCCCGCTTGACACATCAGCAAGGGTATCCCCGCAATACAATGGGAACACAATAAGGTAAAACGATATAATGCTGAAAGCGCCATATGCAGAATTTTCACTTGTGGTCACTAATACCGTATTTAGAACGTGTTTAGGAATAATTTTCTGTCTTATTGAGGTAAAAATTAACTATTGGTACTTTAAAAACCATTCCGTTTCCACGTTAAGAAGGTTTTCGGCTTATACAGGACGATTTTACATATAAAATCTTCCTTTATGAAGATTTTTTTCGTCTCTAAGGTTTCCTTCTTATAGAGGTTCCGGCTGAGACAGGTTTTACTATACATCATTTTAAGTACACCGCTGCCTTGTCAAGCAGCGGGCTCGGGTTTGATCCTTGGTCCGGATAAGTTTCCTGGATGAGGGTTTTTTACCTCACTTGTAAGATAAATGTCAGGAAACTTTAAGGTCCAAACGGTCCCCGAACATCGTATGGCTATCATAATCGTCATTCATATTCGCCTTAGATTGAGCTTAGGATTAAGGATTCTCCTGGTGCACCACTATTATTATTATCCATCATATAATCGGGGCAGTCGTAACCTCGCCTTCCAGAAATGGATTACAATTGAGGACGTCACCCTAAAAAAGGCGTATGATTGAATATGATATTCTGAAATAGATGAGGTTTAAAGTTCGGAACACTACTTTGGTCCAAACTTATTCAATTGAAGGAAAAAGGAAACTACCTTGGTATACATTACTCCGACCTACATCTTTAATACAGAAAGACATTTTAACAACATAATATATTAAAATAATAGTCATTTCCTTTTATTTCTGCATACGCACTTTTTAGGGCAAACATACAAGTTGGATAGGAATTCTATTATTTTATAGAATGTTATATAGAAACAATGATTGGAATGAGCAATACTTTCCAAAGTTTTGAATGCAACCCGTTTCGAACACAAAATATTAACAATTTTTCCTAATCAGAAAACTCAAGTAGTTTGCTCTCTCAATGTTTTGAACTAAATATCAAATGCTACAAAAGTCACTGGTAATCTAAAGTTTTAAGAATATTAACAAAATAATAGCTGTAACTAAATGAAAAATCATGGTTAATATACAGCACATGTCCGTCACTATGTCTTCATTTTCTTCAGCTGGAGGTCCTAGTTTTGCCTTTTTACACGCTTTATATTAGCTTCACCTGTATCTATCTATCTATGTAACTGAATCTTTCAACGCGTTTTTCACCCACTTAAAATAATTGGATCGACTTGAAATGTTGTATACTTGTAAAGGACCCGTGACAATATAATAATTTCATATTTATTTTCTAAAATCCTGGCCAGAATCATCAGAAAATAAAAAAAAGTGTCTTAGTATTTATGTAACGGAATCTTTGAACACGATTTTCACCCACTTAGAAACATAGGATAGATTTGAAACTTTGTATACTTGTAAAGGACCCGTGACAATACATTAATTTAATATTCATTTTCTAAAATCCTGGCCAGAATCATCAGAAAATCAAAAAAAGTGTCTTTGTATTTATGTAACGGAATCTTTGAACACGATTTTCACCCACTTAGAGACATTGGATCGACTTGAAACTTTGTATACTTGTAAAGGACCCGTGACACTACAATAATTTCATATTTTATTTCTAAATTCCTGGCCAGTATCATCAGAAAATCAAGAAAATTAAAACTGGTATAATAGGTTACGGACTTGTCGACTTTTTAGTCAATCGTTGTATGAGCTCAGTTGGTAGCGCGGTGAACTAGTGGTATACAATTTCAGTAATCTATAGGTCGCTGGTTCGAATCCGGCTGGGGAGGATTTTTGTTTTAGAAGAGTAATACTTTTAGCTCATACTACAATAGTATGGAATTTAAAGATATTTACATTCTTATCTAATTCTGTAAAATATTAAAACTAAAAAATAAAAAATAAATAATAGTTTTAAAAAACTAAAACAGCACGCTTTATTAGAAAACCGAACTCAAAAATGAAAAATAATTTTAATTTCCAACATGCTTGGGATAAATTTAAAGTGGTCAACAAAAAAATCATCTCCAACACATATAGAATAAAACTAGAATTATCAACAAAAAGAAAATAATTTTACCATCAAAAGCGTGAGGTGCTTTTTATGAGTTTTACATGTTCTTCTTAGAGACTTTACTTTTACCAATATCTGTTTATTATCAAATATATTAATTGATACAGAACACCCCACGCATTTGATGGTAAAATTATTTTCTTTTTGTTGATAATTCTAGTTTTATTCTATATGTGTTGGAGATGATTTTTTTGTTGACCACTTTAAATTTATCCCAAGCGTGTTGGAAATTAAAATTATTTTTCATTTTTGAGTTCGGTTTTCTAATAAAGCGTGCTGTTTTAGTTTTTTAAAACTATTATTTATTTATTAAATATTCACATCAGTTCCTCGAGTCTTCCTTTGTCAGTTTAAGCGAAAGGCGCTTTATCTTTGGGCGAGTGATAAGATGAGTTCACTTGCTGCATACTGTCTATTCCAAAATATGAATTCCTTGAATATATAACCATAGAATCTGGCCCCCAGCTCCATTTGAAAAGGCGTATCTTTATTATGTAGAAGTGTTTACAGGCTAATTTTTTTCCTTTGTTGCCTTCCGTAGTTTCAGAATTATTATGGAATTTTGGCGTTTTTAACACAACTCACCTACACGTGCACCAAGCACAAACTGTTGTACGAACATCTGATCACTTGCAGAACTAGAGCAACGAGGTACACTTGTACTCTTTCTATAGTGCCATCAAGGCAACTCGCATGTACACACGTTTGTAGTATATGATAAAACAAAATTAGTACTCTAAGGATATGCAGTCGTCCTAAAAATGGTGTATGTATATACCGCCATAAGTCGTTATTAGGGTGAGAGGGGAGAGAAGATCAGAAATGTCCAAATGGCAACTTGGGGGGGGGGTTGAATAAAAAAAAATGACTTATGATCTTGTAGAAGAATTCCGGGCTGTTGGCCGTGGTCTTGAGGCTTGTAGTTCCCCGATGTTTCGCCAGAGAATGTCAGACCGAGTATCTGGCGAAACGTCGGGGAACAACAAGCCTCAAGACTACTGCCAACAGCCCGGAAATTTTTCACAAGATCATCTTACTGGCTCCGGCAGAATTAAGGCCTCGAGGCCTTGTCTATCACTCAACCAGGAATGACAAAAAATAAGTAAAATTATTCTTACATCTAATACAATAAACAAAATTATTACATTGTGTAACTACTCGTACAATAACTAACTAACTAACTAACTGGCACTATCGAACCTGTAGGTTCATGGCCGAGCAGACATAAGCTCTTCATACATCCCTATCCTGAGCTAATGATTTCCAACCATTCCCTGTATAATCTACTTCCCTCAAATCATACTTAATGTTATTCTCCCATCTCATTATTGGTCTACCAACTGGACTTTTCCCTCTGGTTTTCCTACAAGAAGCTTATGTACCCGTCTTTCATTCCCCATTCGTGCCACATGTCCTGCCCATCGCAGTATACGAGACATTATTGTTCTTAATATATCTGGCTTCCAATAAAGACCGTGTAGTTCAATTGTTATGTAGTCTTCTCCATTCACCTGTCTGTTCATCTCTGTTTGGTCCAAATTTTTTTCTAAGAACTTTATTCTCAAATACTCATAATCTCCTTTCCTCCCTTAAAGTAAGAGTCCATGTTTCGCATCCATATAATGTAACTGGTATGATAATAGTTTTATATAATTTTCAGTTTAACGTTTTTTGAAAGGAGCTGGGACGTCAAGAGTACCTGTAATGCATAATAACATGCATTTCCAAAATTGAGTCTGTGTTTAATTTCTTTGTGAGTCTCATTCCTATTTGTGTTTATTGTTCCTAGGTATTTCAATTTAGCCACTTCCTCAAAATTTCCCTCATTCGTCATTAGCTGTCCATTTCTCTTATATAATGTATTTCTATGTGTGACCATATAAGAGTAACACCAGAAATTGGAACTGGAAGTAAATGTTTAGTTTTATTGATATTTACTTCCAGTTCCAATTTCTGGTGTTACTCAATAGTGTGTGCGTGTTGGCCTTTAGTATCTCTTCGTTACCCCATAGCGTAGTGGTTAAGACACTGCGCTACAAGCCGGATCGAATCCCGGTGGGGTCAGGATTTCTAAACTGACCCAAACCTTCTGGTGGCAATATGGCCCTGGGGTCGACTCAGCCTCTAACGGGAATGAGTACCATACGCATGTTCTGGGGGTAAAGGCTGCCGTCACGCAAGGCTGATATCCGGCTGACATCAAGTGCCGATTGTCCAGAAAAAGTGGGAGCCTTAACCTCCTACTACCCTAAGGGCCTCATGAGGCCTGTAGAGGGATTAATTTTACTTTATCGACCAATAGTACATCATCAGCATAAACTAATAGCTTATTGATATATATCTACGATATATTATTACTTATAATGTATTTTGATTTAATCAGATTTAACGAATGAAATATAAAATGTAAAAATTGTAGTACTAAATGAAATAAAATATGTTCTCGCGCGATAGTGTGTTTTGTCGTACTTACAGCAATGGCGACCGTGATTGAAAGTTCTACTTCCTATATTTAGGGGTTGCCAATCTAAATAACTAAACTGTAATAAAAATAACTATACTGTAATATTACATATTACAAACACACGTGTGGGAAGTAAAACCACTGCCCTCTATGTATACTACAAAAAATATCCAAAAGGTAGTGTTAATATACATTATACCAAACAAATCACTATATTTTAAATGAACTGAACTTTATTTGAAACAATATAAAACAATAAATACGTAATTGCCACCATTTTATCACTAAATTGGTCTCACGGTCCCCTGTTGTTTCAACTAATAAACATTGTCCACACTGTTAACGTTAGTCAGTTGTTTATAATGAACGCAAATATTTCCAACAGATGTTATAATTTTACTATTATTTATTATTTTGAAAACACCATCACGCGAAAAATAATGTACAACGCACGTTTATTAAGTGTTTTACAGAACTGAGGAAAATGTTTAAAACCCGAGCCATAGCGAGGTTTTTAATTTCCGAAATTCTGTAAAAAAAACCACTTCCCAACCTCGCATCGTAATATACCATTTAGTTATTTCTTACCTGTTGGAAGAGACTCAACAATATAGATTCGATACCCTTCCTTTTATCTTGTGGTGAAGCTTTTTGATATTCTTTAGCGTCGAAGTTAACATTAAATATTTGATTGAGACCGCCCATCCATTTTGAATATTTTGAATCTGAAAGCATCTTATTTAGTTTTTCTTCTTTATCTTTAGATGAAACTTTCTCTGACAAGCCCAATGTTGGAGCAAATAGTAGCTGTATACATTTATAAGAAACCTGTAACAGGAAGAGTTATTATTGTTAATTAGCTTATACCCGGCGTGCGCTGCTACGCCTAAATAAATGAGACATGTTTATATGTTTAGTTGATTAAGTAAAAAATATATATAAATTTATATAGCAATTATTTTTAGATGCCCCGTGCTCATTACCTGGCGTTGCCCGGGAATCGACTTTTCGCTATCTTCTTGGCATAAATGAGCTGAAAGCAAATATGGTTACTGAGATTTATCCGTAAAAGAATGCCCGCCGTGCGCTGCTACGCTTGTCCGGGAATCTAGTCATCCCGATCATCTTGGCTTAAATTAGCTGAAAGATTAAAATTGTTATTTTGAGCTATAGGTAAGAGATAGACACGTGCTGTCGAGGACTTTTTTGTAGATTTGTTTTTTGAGATATTCAATTCTGTGTACATTGATTTGGTGTATATGCTATGGTTTAGGCAGAGTAAGCCATTTAAGCGCCCAAAAAGTTTCGAAAAATTATTTTTTTCACTACAACGGGTGATTGCTAAGGGTGATGGTGTTGAATATTACAATTTTCTTATAGTCTGAAACCTCCTGAACATTTTGCGAAAAGCCCCATCGCAATCGGATCAAAGGTATGGGAACACATAAATTACAAACAAACATTGATTTTTATATAGTGCATTCTCATTATGAGTATAGAATTGACGTGTGATCTATTAATTTTAAGATGAAACATCTTTAAAATCTCCCCGGAACGTATGGGTATCAGGACAGAATTTTTACCGTAATGAAATCCATGGTATCTTTACCTTGTCATGATGGAATGCTTGGGCTTAAGTGGCCCCCGAGAGCTATGCCGGCGGTAGCTTTGCTGCCGAAACGGTTACACTTGACGGACAGGTCGGAGACGAGAAAAGTACCTTGGACAAAAAAACAGACGACCTTTCACCGTTAAATTAGAACCGTCTAAAAACAGGTCATGGGTTCCACTGGCGTAAAATTTTCCGGAGATAATATAGTCCCCAATTCGGGGGACTACTTCAGGGAATTCATGACAAAGGTCAAACATAGGGGCGTGTTCCTAAGAATATAGAATGGATGGGTATTATATAATAGTGCGAAGCTAAAAATATTAATGCGGGAATTAGAGAAATCGCCCTTTGATATAGTCGCTTTTTCAAATTAAATGACAGAAGAAGTTAGTCAGGAACCAGAAAGCTTTGCATTATACTATCAGGGTGCAGCGAGATTGCATTCGGAACTTTAGTCCGGAGGAGGATCCTCTCCGATATCCTAGATGTTAAGTTTGTGAGCGATAGGCTCCATAGTAATTCTGCCCGAGGGCAGGTCTTTCACTGCAATCAAAGCATTTTCATACTATGCTTTGCAGCTTTACTAGGGAATTAAGGTGTGGTAGGTTTCCGTTACTTTCCACATCGATGAAGGATGACGATGATAATGATAAGGATGATAATGATGGCCGGATGATTTTCGGGGACGTTGGGCCCTAAGCATCCTGACATTTGTCTTACAGGTGAGGAAAAACCAGCGATAGGATATCGTACATAATTCTAAAAGGTAAACCATCATCATCATCATCACGGCATAAGCTTTCTGGCCTGTTCCGGTTTTTCATTCCACCATCTTGATTTTACTTGGGATCTCTTATCTATAGGGCATATATCCAGACTTCTGGGTATTCGGCTCTCTTCCATTCTATTTGCTTTTTGAATCCATTTTGTTGTGTACGGCGGCTCCATGACGTATGCGATTAGACGATCGTCTCTCATCGCTGGGTCCCGAGATCGAGTCACGGACACTCCATGTGGGTCTCGTGGTAGACGAAACGGAGCTTGGGCAGGTTTTTCTCGGGGTTTTCTTTCGTTTTCCCCCTGCCACAATTTCATTCCACCATTTCTCCATACTCATCTCATCCATTTCGTTTTATTTAATTCATCTGTCCCCGTGATGGTGCGTTAGGCATGGTCGACCAGCACCCTTGTCATTCACAGACCTCTGTATAAGGGGCTTCATCTCATCCCATCCCTCGACCCGACTCCTAGTTGGACACGAGTTGAGGATATATTTGTTGTGTCGGTTTAACTACATGATATTGTAAACATAAATATACATTATCCCACAGAAAATAGGAAACGATCAAAGATGAATTTTATTAATTAGAATAAATAGCCTATTTGATAGTCTTTCTCGATATCATATTAAATTTTCTTAGCAGATTTTAATGCAAAAGTGGGGGAAGATATATCCAGGCCATCAATAGGCAAATTCAATCTTCTAAAAGGTAATAACGGCAGTGGGGATAGATCAGGCGACTTTACCACATCAAATAATTTTATTGTTAAGAGCATAATATTCACAAATACGCCTGAACGTCTCCAGATGGTAAAATTGAAAACCAGATGGGTAATATATTAGTGGATAAATGCTAGTGCGGTAGCATCATAGACGTTAGAAAGTTAGGACAGACTGGAGTTCGGATTATCAACTGGTGTCAATGTGAAAATCGGAGAACGGTTATCGTTTATGAGAGGAGCAAACTGTGAAGATGATTCTGAAAAAAGTAATTAGAATATTTGAGAAATGATTAACTATGACAAGAATGCCAGATCAAAATGCCAATAGATTTAAAGTACTGGAATTACCAGAATCTGATCGGACCAAAGAGAGATGACGAATGGTGAAGACTACATAACAGTGAGCTATATGATCTTTATGGGAAACCAGATATAACAGTTAAATCTCATAGACTGAGGTGGGCAGAACATGTGGCACGAATGGGAAATGAAAGAGGGGGCATGGAAACTCCTTGTAGGAAAACTAGGTGGAAAGCGCCCATTAGGTAGGCTCTAAGCCAAGAATGAGATGTTTTGAGGGAAGTAAATTACACAGGGGAATGATTGGAAAACATTAGCTCAGGATAGGGATGCACAGAGAGCTTATGTCTGCGCGGCCGCGGCCGTGAACCTACGGGTTTGATAGTGCCAATGAGTTAAACGATAACCTCTGTACGCTATATTCTTGCGTTAACAACTCTCTAACTACTGTATTAGTGTAAGTGGCCGTCCCGATCGTTCCACGGCTAGCTCGAGCGGCTACTCTGACTGGGATTTCAGATTTGAATCCTGGCGATTCCGGAGGGATATCGATGGTGGGCCACACCCTGATTTTTCGGTTTTACTCGGGGTTCTCTCATTTCCCGAATTTCATCTCACCAAAACTCTCCACTCTTCTTCCCATCGTGTCATTTCATCTTCATTCGTTTATTTGATATCACCCTTCATCTCATCTCAGGTTATGTAAAAATATTCTGGAGTAGAACACCTCAGTTGTTTAAATATGTGGTTATAGTGATCTAATAGAGTACACACTCCCATACTTCCTCTTGACTCCTATTCTGTGTGTCAACTTAGAGCAGAATAGGATCGAAATGGAGGGCTGTAGTCCCTCCTTGGTGGGGCACTGGGCCCAGCCCAAGTAAATGCCAGTATGAGTCATATACGAATATTTGATTCGTGTTGAAAACCGAGAACATTTAATTGCTTTCATTCCATAAATATAGGAAAAGTGCAATAGATATTTCAGTTTTGCAGTATTAGGAGAGTTTGTTCTCCCAGAAAATAGAATAGAATGACAGAAAGGGAGGAATAGGCAATGAAAGAATATTGATAATTTTTGGCTATAATAATTTTTAACTTACCTTGTAATCACTTGGATTCAAAGCAATTTTATGTATCATTGCTTTGCCTTTAATTGAGTGCAACATTTCGTCTAATAAACGTGTTTTCCCAATTCTTGGTTCTCCATTCAACATCAAAACGTTTTTCGTATCGACATCTTTCTTATTAGGGTTCGCTTTTCTAGTTATTAGACTCTCTAACATTTGTCTAAAAGTTTCAATCTCCGTTGCACGTCCTAGAATTGGATACTTGCTCATATTAGTCAACCCCTGTGACCTGAGAACATGTAAAAATGCAAATAAATTAGAGGTTATAATTGCAATCCCAAGTTCTGTTTACTGATGTTTAGCCCTAGCTTTTGAGGTTGATCTCATGAAAAGATTCTAGACATTTTTATTTCAAATCTTCACTGATCCTACTTATTAGATACTGAAATGACAATATGTAGCATGTGTATATATATATATATATATATATATATATATATATATATATATATATATGTAGTCCACCGCTGTGGTCACGAGGTAGCTTGCTACCTTGTCACGCAGCGGGCCCTGGTTCGATCCCCGGTCGGGACAGTTTTTCTGGGTGAGGTTTTTATTGGGGTTTTTCCTCATCTGTAAGACAAATGTCAGGAAAACTTTAAGGTCCAAACGGTCCCCGAAATCATATGGCCATCATCATCATCCTTATCATCATCATCACCGGTGTGGAAAGCAACGGGTAGCTACCACACGTACAATTCCCTAGTAAAGCTGCAAAACATAGAATTAAAATGCTATGATTGCAGTAAAAGACCTGCCCTCAGTCAGAATTACTATGGATATATATATATATATATATATGTGTGTGTGTGCGTGCATGCGCGTGTGTTTGTGTGTGTATTTTTGTGTTTTTGTGTGTGTGTTATGTGTGTTTGTGTTTGTGTGTTGGTGTGTGTGTGTGTGTTTGCGTGTGTGTTGCGTGTGTTTTGTTTGCGTGTGTTTTTAATGTGTTTTGTTTGCGTGTGTTTTTAATGTGTTTTGTTTGCGTGTGTTTTGTGTGTTTTGTTTGCGTGTGTTTACGTGCGCGTGTGTTTGCGTGCGTTCGTTATAACGCTTTAGCGGCCGCAGTTTTTTTTTTCGGAACCAATTCAGCATATAGCAATGAGTTTTAAAAACGTAACGTCTACTTCATTAACCACGACACTCGGACCCTTAGGAGGAGTGAAGTTCATTTAAAAATCTATCTAACAGTCACAATTTTGTATTTTTCGCAACAAAACTAGGTATACGTGATTGAAGCAAAACTAGAAATGTATTCTCCAAAAACCAGTGGATTCCGACTATTAGGAGTGGAGATTTACCTGAAAGCCGAAATTTAAAAATAGCCATTCTGCCTCGTCCTGCATCAAAACTGTATAAACATGTTTTTATTACATACAACTTTCCTCGTTAGAGGATTGCCTCAAGGACAAAGTGATACAGACAATTAATTTTCAAAATTGATGAAATACATTTTCTAAATACATTAAAAATAATTCAAATTGTAATTGCAGTATGCATACTATAAAGTAGAACGTTTGTAAAGATGGTTTCTAAAAATTGAAATTGATCCTCTAATGGCAGCGATGCCAATTTTAGAAAGATACACCCTGTCCAAATCTAAGAAATTCCAAAATTTAGCTAAGAATCCTGGTATAGAACCTCTTGCCCCGATCATTAATCCTGTGACAGTTATACTATATAATTATTATTTATCTTTGTAATAGTCAATTGTTGGCTCATATATGGCTTTCTTTTCACAGTCAACTTCCTCAGGTTGGCCACTGTGAGTCTCAAGACGGATTGTGGGGTCTAATATCATACCAATTTTAGAAGATGGTCTAAATGCAATAATATTTATTCGTCTATTACTTCCATTAGTGGCCACACCATGAACTTCATCATAAACTGTGTATCCATAATGTCGCAAGGCTTCTGCCATCATGTTTCGAATAGTGTGGTGCCTCAGTAATTCTCCAAACGGTTAAGCCCAAGGGACGTGTGCAAGGGTTTCGTGCTCTCTGCGACATCTATCTACAGAGGGTATCGTCCCTAGACCTGCCCGGCAAAGAATTCACTGCCGGTACATTGGCTTGCATTTTAATTGCTTCTCTCCATTCGGAACAAGACAATCCCTGATGATCACGAATCCATTGATTTGCTGGTGTATATTCACTGTAGAGAACAACGCATTTTCCTTTATGAGGAAGTTGACTACAGAGAATTGCTTCTTTGTCTCTTAGTTGTTTCCTGAGTTTCTTGCATCTGGTAGAAGACTTCGAGTATTAATATTGATGTCACTGGGTTCAATGTTAAGGTTTCTCACACATTGTAAACTTTCCTCTTTTAGGTTTCGGAGAGTAGTAATATATGTATTATTGTCTTGGTAAAGAATATGTCAAATGTTTATATGCTGCAATTTTGTTTCCCATGCTGCACAAAATAAACAAAGTCCTTTATTCTGACGTTCAGTATATAACATGTGATCAAGGACATCCATTGGAAGATGTAAAATTTCTTTAAGTCCACTTCTCAGAAGTTTATCACAATTCACTAAAAATATTTTTGGTATTTGATTTAGTGGTACTGTTTGAAACGGGTAAATTAGAGTGTAATAATTTAAAACTGTAAATTTATGACCAGGCTCAGTGGTGAAGCAATGATAGTTTCAATATTATTCCGTAATTTAATAAGGGATTGCTTAGAATCAAGTTATATGATCTGAAAAGTTGACACCTAAATAACGAATAGTGACCGTGATTTTATGGGCATGAATTGCATGTCCATCAAATTGGAGATCTTTTTCACATAGTTTACCTTTCTCGATTGAAAGCACTGCTGATTTGGAAACATTAATTTGAAGACCTATTTCCTGAAACCTCTGCAGAAATATTCTTGTAAGTTCACTGGCAGCGGCTACATCTTTCCCTATAATCACCGTGTCATCAGCAAAGATCATAATTATTCGACGAGATTGACCCGGAAGTAATAAATAATTATATTGACTCGTTACTGATTTTTCTGAGAGTTCATCAAGAATATGATTAGTTGCAATGTTATATAAATATGGTGATAACGGAGAACATTGTAGAATTCCTCGATTGATAGTAATTGGTTTAGTTTTATTTTGATAGGTTTCAATTTGAGTCGTGTTTCTTTCCTGGAGATTTAATATTAATTTTGATAATTGTTTTGGCACACTCTTTGTAATGGAACAAATGAAAGATATTATCGCCTCACTATGATGCTTAACAAGCGGCTCGCTTTGTTTCCGCGCAGCTGTTATATGTTATTAAAGTACAAAGATCTCGACTGCCTCGGCTACCACGATGTTGCCACATTGCTATTATTCCCTCAATTTCAATTAAAACTCAGAACTTGGAGCAGTCGATCCAGTTTTAAAATTGTATACCGTAATTAATGGTATAATTATCAGTGACTTATTGTAATATGTAGCTAGAATAATAATACAATATCTACATATTATATTAGTTTAATATATAAGTGATTTCAATGTGTGGGGCCATGGAAAAATATTTCAGACCGAACAGTTAATAACAATAATAACAATAATAATAATAATAATAACTCTAACTCACTGGCAGTATCGAATCCGTAGGTTCATGGTTGCGAGGGCATAAGCTCTCCATACATCCTTATCCTGAGCCAATGTTTTTCAATCATCCTCTGGATAATGTATTTCCCTCAAATCATAGTTAATGTTATTCTCCCACCTCATTCTTGGTCTACCAACTGGGCGTTTTCCCTCTGGTTTTCCTACAAGAAGCTTCCATGTATATCTTTCATCCCCCATTCGTGCTACATGCCCTGCCCATCGCAGTCTATATAATAATAATAATAATAATAATAATAATAATAATAATAATAATATTTTCAGTATGGTGATGTATGAATGTTAAATTTATGTAGACCTACAAGCTATATAATGTAGAATTTAAATTATTTAATAAATAAATACATATATAATTGTAATTGTAAAAGTTAAACAATAGCAAATAATAACATAAAAAATTAAATAATAACTTAAATATAATCAATGCCTTCTGTCCTTGTGTAATAAACACCCATAGCGCTATGAGAAACGTGACAACACCGCATGTCGAGCATTGCCGCGCGGCACCCGGCCCGTTTTATATAACCAGTTGTGACCAATCAGAGTGAGGCGATAAGATCTTACGCATTTTCGCTAAAGAAAGCGAGGTGGGATTTCGACTAGTGTTCGCCGTCGTTTTATTTACAGTAATATGGATATAATACCTGTGTTTTTTTATATTAATTTATAATAGTTAAATGAAACGAATTCTGAAGAGATACGACATGCGATTTATTCTTGGAAGTTTATCGACATGCGTACAGCCGTTGTCCACAAATATAGTAAGTAACACTTTTAATATCTACTGGGGCATCGCCGTAGCGTCAGTGGGTTAAGGCACTGAGCTACAAGCCGGAGGGTCGAGGGTTCGAGTCCGTTGGGGTCAGGATTTTTAAACTGACCCAAACCTTCTGGCGGCACTATGGCCCTGGGGTCGACTCAGCCTCTAACGGAAATGAGTATCAGGCGCTTGTTCTGGGGGTAAAGGCGGCCGTCACGCAGGGCTGACAACCCGGCTGACATAAAGTGCCGATATCTAGAAAAAGTGGGAGCCTTAAACTCCTACTACCCCAATGGCCTCCGGGCCTGTTGTGGGATCACTTTACTTTTTACTTTAATCTACTACTACGTCGCTTTGGATAATCGTATCTAAATGAAATTGGTGACAATCGAAAGAGAAACTAAAAAAGTTTTGTGCATGTTAACAATGTCAATAGTGGAGAATAATGGACAACAATACAGAAACTAAACTAAATTTAATCATGTTTATTGTGACCGATATGTTCATTGGTGGATATTTAGCAGATAATTATGTCTGCAGCGTTACTCGTGGGGACCATATATTATGTCTATGAGGTATAGCAAAACACTTTTTGTGTTTATCTTTTGATTGTCGCCAATTTCATATAATACTTTAAGTGTGTCAAAAAATCACTAGACCGCCTGTTGAGTTGGCGACAGTAGCCAAAAACTATGTCCATCTGTGTTCAATAAATTAATAGACTTCTCACCAGCGTGTTTTTTTTTTTTTGTGTTTGTGTTTTTTTTTTTGTTTTTCACTCATAGGCGTGATAGCCCCCAAAAAAAATCGAAGTGTGTATGGTATAAGAGTGGAAAATGATTGTGTTTTATAGCATGTTTGTAGAATTGCTTACAGGTACTGAATTAAGTTACCTACATTGTTTGGGGATGAGTCCGACGGGCATGACAGATCCTAGCAAGGGTCAGAAGTGGACATTGCTCGATTAATAAGATGGGCATACCGATCTGATTCATCTCTCAGAGGCAATTTGTAGCAGAAATAACTGCTCTAATTAATTTTATTATTATTAAACATTATTATTATATATGTAGTTGCACTTTCCAGAAAACGTTTCGTGAGAAACTTTTACCAATCTGTTACGCTTGAAGATACATAAAGGCATGTCTGTCCATTGTATCTCAAGCTCTTTGAAGATGGACACATGTAAGTAAATCGGTTTATGACCCCGGGACAATGCTTCCCTAATAATACGGCCTCACAGCTGGAGATGTAATGTCCCCCGGCTCTGGAAGTCATCCTTCCAGACAGATAAATGACGGTCAACTTTAAGTGTGTCAAAAAATCACTAGACCGCCTGTTGAGATGGCGACAGTAACCAAAAAAACTATGTCCATCTGTTTTTAGTAAATTAATAAACTTCTCACCAGCGTGTGAAAATCACACCCTGTAAATACACGACCAATCAGAATCCATAAGTAAATAGTATTCTACTAGTAAGGCGTTTTTTTTGTATGTCCAGCCAATGAAAATATTGGTCTTGTAAAGTGCATTTGTAAGATGGAGTTGGATATATTCCGAATATCGGGAAAGTAGTCTGCTCCGGGATTTGTCCCCGGGTGGAACAAAATTAACATAAGACTCCCGCGCAGAATTAACTGTTGAAATCCGCTGCTGTGCGGACTCGTATATTTCGCCGGTCGCAAGGAAGCGACTCATTAGGTACACGAAAAGTGTTAGGCCGAGAACGGCAAGTTACAAAGTGATTTATATTAAAAGCACCAGTGTGCTGGTGTTATATCAACTTAGGTCGTGTGAAGACCAGTAATTATCAGTGTTCCAAAAATAGGTCCGGTATTGACCGCTACTCGCATTCCCGCGACCATCCCGAAGGAAAGAAATTCCGGAATATATTCAATTCAATCCAATGTTTTGGAATTGGAACTGTCTTGTTCTACTTATGATATAATAAATATTATCATCAATTGACGCCAGTGTTTGTCCCGGTGAGCCTCCTTCTTTAAATCCTGTTATAAGTATGATACTATATTTGTGGACACGGTGTATAATAAACTATTATATGTATAGGGCTTTGGAAATGAAGGATAATTGGACATATTAATAGTTAATTAAATATATAAATGCATGGTTTTAAAACACATATATTCGTCTGCAATTCCAGCCGGTTTCTAGAGCTTATAAGTGAGCTCTATACGTCGGTAGTCTCGTCTTCTAATAGAGATACTAAAGGTTAGATCTCTTGTTTTACTTTATTGAATAAAGTAACGGATGTAGAACATATTAAGGCGTTTTGAACATCATGTGATGTGCCAACGAACACAGTAGAGATTTCAAAATCGTTTTTTAATATCTAATCTAGAATGCAACAATTCAATATAATTAGGTCCTACCTCTTTTATTAGATTCGGTGTTTTCTACATTGGCCCCTAAATGACATTTCTTGTTCGGCTAAGAAACACACATCGTATATTAGGCAGCTATCAATATACTTGTTTGCTTTAACGTTTTCGTTGCTTATCGTATTAATTTTAAAAGCCCGGCTTCGGGACTCTTCTATTCTAGTGTTTCCATACTTATGCAGCGCTATTTTATTCTTAATATGGACTTGAGATAGTTCATGGCGTTTTACAGCACATGTAAATTATTTACATCAGAAATCCTCTTTGTTATCCAAACATTTTTCTTCATTGAAAATAGAATAGAGGGCTAACAGTAAAGCGAATACGACTTCCTGCAGACATATGTTATGTTGATACCAACCTTCACGTCCTTCATTAAACGACGCACTTTTGTTTTTTGTTTGACTTATAATGATATTTAAATTTAGGATTGGTTTATAACTTTTTTCTTTTCGACAAAGCTTCGGCAGTAAAAGGAATGACTTAACAAGTCTTCAATAACACATTTCTCTCCCATGATAATATTTATTTAATGGTTTAATTATTGTATTTGATACACTCAGAAACACTACATGTACAGTATACAGGACTTATCGAAGCAACTCAAACCTCGCTGTTACCCGCTGAGAGTGCTAACAGGGCAGCTACAGAGTAACATTGGACAGCCTGCTACTCGGCATTAAACGCAACACGATGTACTACCGATCAACTTGAATGCGCCTGCGCAACTAACTCTCATGGTCATCTTCCATATAAGCCTCGGGAAGACAGCTAGCAGTTTGGGGATTTAAAAAGTTGAAGCACATTGTATTGGAATGCTACAGTACCGTATATAGGCAACGCATACAATATATATTATTAAATTACTATTGATTAAAACATTTAAACTACTACCAATGCACTGTTGTATCTCGTACAAAGTCCGAAATTTGTAAAAATATGCCTATATATGAGATATTGAATATTAAAATGGGCCACTTCTGGTACACTTGCACTTGAGCACGGTGGATAGATCAATTGTATAACCCATGAACTACTACTCATGACTTGACTATCTTCTTCCGCCATTTTTTTACACAAAAATCACTATTAGCTTGAATACCAACGTTTAAAAATAAATAAAACAGGTCTGGAAGAGAGCAGGGATAGTTTTGCATGCACCATGCCGTGATATTCTCCGAATAGAACACTAATCCACCGACAAATCAACTTTCGAATGTTTGTGATTTAGATCAATTTCGGGGTAACTATTCAATAATTAGTGTATTTTTTAGTGTTTACAAGCGTCTATTAAAACAAATAAAATATTTGTTCTTTGCATTACTATTTATAATACAGTACATTATTAATTATGCCAGCATTTAGAAAAAAAAATCTGTGTTCTCATAATCAGACATAATGGACATGACCCATTTAATACTCAAGGTCTCATATAATATAAATGATAATGAATATTTAAATAGTATGTTTGTAGAGCATGGTTTTGTATGCACAACGTTCATTAACGAGTTAACGGTATTTTACATATTTTAATATAGGAACTAGCCTCTGGTCGCGAGGATCGCGGGTTCAAACCCGGCTGGGGTCGATGGATTTTTTAGGATGGAAAAATCCAAGGAGCAAGTCTTCCGGGAGGGACTTTAAGCCGTGAGTCCCGAGTCTGAAGTTTTTCAGGCTCGTAAAAGATCCTTAAGCCTGAATGAAAAGGCCTCTAAGCAAAATTTACCGAATTTTCCCGTCCTAGTACTACCTTGATTTCCTAGATGTCAGTACGAGGCGGAACGCTGACCACGGACCACTCAAATGACATCTATATGAAAACAAGTGTAACTAAATTAGTATGGTTCAAATTCTTCCCTGTAGGGGGAGAGTGCCTAAAATCTCTGTTAAGGGAAACATGGGCTTACAACAAGAAGAATATAGGAACTAATTTTTAGTTGGTTGGTAATGTCGAGCACTTGGGAATGAAGTTATTCGCTCAGGAAGAGCTGCTGTCTTTCACAGGGAAGAGATATTTTAATTCCCTCCATCGAAGGTTTAAAGGAACCGACCTGGACAAGAGCTTAGTGTCCAATCCCTCACCTTCTCGTGGTGCAGCTGTTAGTAATCATACTTATGCATGGCGAACGGAAGGGAAGTGCTACTGTTGTATATCTGGCTTAACTTTTCAAAGATAGAGATGGAGATATAAGGGTAGATCATTGAGCGCTTACGCTCAGTTATAAAAGAAATAAACTACCCTGTTGTCAGTTTTCGTCTTCCCCTTACCCCTATTGACATCTGGTGAAGAAAATCCGACAACACTGGTGCGAGTGAGAGAGGCGAGCACAATGTCTCTTTCTACTAATGTCTTGCAAAGTTGAGCCAGACGGACAATAACCAATAAGGACTGGACAGTTCGGCGAGCTTTTGACCGAATTGGCATTTATTCTTTTTCCTATATCATTTCCCTCTTTCAACTTTCCTATCCAGTCTTCCTGGACTGACCTCTTGTTATCTTCGACCCTGATAGTATTAGAGCATTCGAGTCCTAGGGGTTTACTTCTCTTCCTTTCCTATACCTACATTTCTCTCTACGGGTGACGTAACCGCCACATATGGTGCCTACTACTAAACTGTTACAAGTTTATTGTTCTCCAATATGAATAATGTATATATAACTAACTAATGAATTCACTGGCTCTGTCGATCCCGTAGGTTCATGGTCGCGCGGACATAAGCTCTCCATACATCCCCATCCTGAGCTAATATTTTCCAATCGTCTCCTGTATAATCTACTTCTCTCAAATCATGGTTAATGTTATTCTCTCGCCTCATTCTTGGTCTACCAACTGGGTGTTTTCCTTCTGGTTTTCCTACAAGAAACTCCATGCATCTCTTTCATTCCCCATTCGTGCCATCGCAGTCTATGACACTTAACTGTTCTTATTATATCTGCTTTCCTATAGAGACCATGTAGCTCACTGTTAAATAGTTTTCTCTGTTCACCTGTCTGTTCATCTCTCTTTGGTCTAAAAAAATTCCTAAGAACTTTATTTTCAAATACTCGTATTTTCTCTTCTCCCTTAAAGTAACAGTCCATGTTTCGCATAATAAAACTGGCAGAAATTATATACTAGAAGTCCCGGCCACGCGTTGCTGTGGCTAAGGTATACGTTAAAAATTTAAATTAAGTTGCTTTCTTTCAGCCAGATTACTTAAAACTAATACTTACACACGAAATTAATAACATTGAAAATACAATAAACACTGAACACACTTAAATTATGAAATAATCAATATTTGTCATTCAATTGAAATTCGCGGTTGCAACAAAAAGCACAGCCATCTGGATCTCTCTTTGTTAAATAATAAACCAATTACCTTACCAAATTACCTTACACCGCCATCTGTTAGAATCGTATGGAACTCACAGATAATTACACCGCCGTCTGTTAGAATCGTATGGAACTCACAAATAATTATAACTCTTTGTTAAATAATAAACAAATAATTTGCAATAAAAATAATGCGACTATAAATTTAGTTATAAACTACCCTAAGTCTCAAGTTGGATCAAACTGCACACAGTGTGCAAAATTTTATTAAAATCGGTTCAGTAGTTTAGGATTACATCGCGGACAAACAACGTGATACGAAATTTATATATATATATAATTATATATATATACTTACACTGATTTCTCTTTGTATTCATATATAGGACCGACATGTTGCAATCCTTTGAGTGGTTTTGGTTCTTGCAGGATAAAATGCATAGAATCCAGTTTAGAGAGTATAAAAACATCCCTGTCGCATGTAACTTTACCAGGATAAGCTACCATAAGTCTGGCTGCCTTGTTTACAGGAACGCCGATAACTGTGTATTCCCTTCTAAGTACATGTCCAACTACTCCACAGTAAGCCATTCCTGTCAGGTTAAAAAAATCACTTGTTACTTAAACTACATTAATCAGTGATCACCATGACAATTAGTAACTAAAGGCATGAAATCATCTTTCTTAATCTCATTTGATTCCATTAATTGATTTGTAGTACACTATTTCGGTTTTTCTCCTTGTGTAGAGATATTGACAATTTCCCACCTATGTGGGCAGAACTGGTTGAGTATTTTTATGGCTTTCCAGTAGTCCAAGCGCATGGTGGTTTAAAATGTCCTTATTTATTACTTAATTTTATTTTATATTATTTTTATTTTATTATATTCCATGTTATGTTAGTATTAGCTGGTATTAGATTACATCCCCGTTGTCTTTTGTTTAGTCTATATTTTAATATTTTAAAATTGTAATAAGTATGTAATTTTTGTATAATTTTACTATCGCTGGTTGAGTCGAAGAGAAGGTATTGTGGCTTTAACTCTGCCAACTAAAATAAGGCATTATTGTTGGCAGTTTTTCTGGATGAGGTTTTTATCGGGTTTTTTTCTCACCTGTAAGACAAATGTCAGGGAAACTTTAAGCCCCTAACGGTCCCCGAAATCATATGGCCATCATCATCATCCTTATCATTATCATCATCATCATCATCATCCGTCACCGGTGTGGAAAGCAACGGGAAGCTACCACACCTACAATTCCCTAGTAAAGCTGCAAGCGTAGCATGAAAATGCTATGATTGCAGTGAAGGACCTGCCTTCGGGCAGAATTACTATGTATATGGATTATTGTTATTATTATTATTATTATTATTATTACTGTTATTATTACTATTACTACTACTATTATTATTACTATTACTATTATACTGTTATTAGTTACTATTATTATTATTATTATTATTATTATTAGTATTATTGTTATTGTTACTATTATTATTATTATCATTATTATTATTATTATTATTATTATTATTATTATCATCATCATTATTATTTTCATAATTATCATCAATATTATCATCATTATTATTATCATCATTATTATTATTATTATTATTATTATTATCATTATCACCATCATCATTATTATCACCATTATTATCATCATCACCATTAATCATTATTATTAATTTCGTTTCCCCAAAATAATTATAAAAATTGTCAATAATATGTAGCCCTACATAGTACTCATCGATATAATATATTCAACTGTGAAAGAACACAGTCCACAGATACAGCCGTTATTAAGCCTAAAATCTACAGTATTGACAGTTGAAAAGCGGGAGTATCTATATTTTCCCATTGATATTCAAGAAAGATAGGAATGATTGCATGTTTCAGTAGAATTTGTAAATTTATATTGAAACATATGCCCACCGCTGTGGTCTCGATGTAGCGTGCGGCCTTGTCACAAACGGCCCGAGTTCGATTCCGGTCGGGACAAGTTTCTTCTGAAGTTGAAAACGGTACTAAATCGTCTAAATACAAATGTGTTCATTTAGTTTAATTTCCGGAAATCTGTATTCCTTGTCGAAATATTTTATGAGTCTTTATTATTTTGTTAATGTGTACATAAAATGATGCTGCTGAGGATCCAGCGCTTAGTCTCATTCCTTTTTTTTCCCTAATATCTCATCTGAGACGTTTTCCTGTTAAGTTCTAATTTTTATTTTTGAATTAACATAACAAAAGTTAATCAAATAATAAGCACTTGTGAAATAAAGATCTTAAGAACTATTCAGGGCAAAACATTATTTGATAAGATACACAATACAGAAATTACGGACAAATGTTATATTCAAGACATAACCAAATTTATTATAAATAGACGAAAATATTGGAAAGTTCATATAGAAAGAATAGAAGACAACCGACTTTCAAAAAGAGCTAAAGAAGATAGACCAGTGGACGGGAGAAGAACAAGAGGAAGACCAGCGAAGAGATGGATAGCCAGTGGATACACATCCAATACGTCTTCCTCCGAGGATTGATTTGAGAAATAAACAGGATGAAAATCCTACAAATTACGAATAATAATAAGAAGAAGAAGAATAAGAATTAACATGAAGATTTTTGATGACTCTAATGCTTTGGGTATTTCTTCTTCTTCTTCTTCTTCTTCTTCTTCTTCTTCTTCTAAAATGTGTCATATTTTATTGCGGTTTATGTTATCATAGGCTTTTTAAAGTCTATAAATAAAATTGTATTATATTAAATATTTTATTATTAAATATTATATTATATTACATATTGTATTAAATATTATATTCAATATGATATTATATTAAATATTATATTAAAAATCATATTATATTAAAAATTGTAGTATATTAAAAATATGTTCAAACCTGTTGTTACGCCAATTGAAGCAGTTTTGACTAGGTCTAATGCCTGACAAGCTAACCGTACTTCCAAAGCACACATGAGCGTAATTTGGCTTTCAAGCTCATGCTTATAACCACGTAGTCCAAATATAATCAACATCATTAAATCTTTATCAAAATATGACACTTTATTTACACAGCCCCTTGCTGCATCCACCAATCTGAAATATAAAAGTTTGTTTGAACTATCGTTACATAATTTATGTAAATTGTATTATGCAATGCTTAAATAAGACTAAAATTCTAGTGTTAAAACAAGTAGGCGTTTCACTTTCACAATTTGGTAATACTGCTGGTAATAGTAGTATAAAGATTAAAAACAAAAAATCGTATGGATTAAGGATATTTAGTTTTAAATCAGCGCACAGTGTGTGGAAAAATGTATTGTTTTCCCCGGTGGACTAATTGTTACTATGTTGGCCTCTGATTTTGAGATTCGCGAGTTCAAACCCCGGGGGAGTGGAATCGATGAGCCCCCCCCCCCCAGAGTTTAAAAAATCCTGAGTAGAGGTTCCTTCCGCTAAAGCGGTGGATCTCGTGTCATAGATTTAAGCCTACGACGCATAAAAGAACCTCAAGCCTGAAAGAGAACTCTCTGAGAGGAAAATTTATCGGTCGTTTGATGCCCATATTTGAATTTTGATGCTAATAATCTCAGCTATTAAAGAACTTAATTATCTAAAATACCAACGCAGTCTTGAATTAAAACAAGAGGGAAAACTATGAGTTGTAAAAATACAATAGACCACAATTGTCACTCGTTCGAAGATGTTTAGATCCAATCTGGTAATCGTAATTATATGGACGGTTTAAAATTACAGTAGCGCAAGTGATTTTCGCCAGCATTAAAATTGTATCCATTGCATTGCAGTGGATTGGATTAACCGTTCAAACAGAAGAAAAATAGAAACTGCAGAACTGAAGTTCTTACATAAGTTAAAATATACCTTCTTAGGTAAAATCCGTCGTCCTCAACTTATAAAACGTATAATCGTTATGCCTGTAAGCCTTTCAGGACATCCGTCCCATCTTCAGCAGTGCATTCTTCTCTACAGCATCAAACACCATACTGGATGCTGTAGAGAAGAATGTACTGCTGAAGATGGGACGGATGTCCTGAAAGGCCTACAGGCATAACGATTATACGTTTTATAAGTTGAGGACGACGGATGTTACCTAAGAAGGTATATTTTAACTTACTTTATTTTATGACTCTCCACCTCAACGGTTTTAACAATTAATTTTATTAGTATTGAAGTTCTTACGTTCAGTAGCAGGTGTGACAATTTTGGACAGAAAAAAAATGAAGATATCAGGAAATACTTAAATATTTTTAATTTAACAAATAGAATTGACAACATGAATAACAACTGGTATGAACATGTTAAATAATGCCTACAGATAAATTCCCCCGGCTGTTACTAAAGTACAGATCAATGGGACGTAGAAGTGTCGGACGCTCATTTACTAGATGGTAAGATTCATTAAATTAATATTGAATGGAGAACATATTTTTAGTAACTAACCTCATACAATTTCAAATTTCTTTGAAACCAGTGGTCTCAAAGAAATTTGAAATTGTATGCGGTGAGTTATTAAAAGTATGTTCTCCGCTCAATATTAATGATATAACCTCTAAATGTTTACTTCCCAACATTAATTTAAATATAAGATTCATTATGGAAGTGAGGTATGGACAATCACTAAGTACTACAAGAATAGACTAATAACTCTATAAATTGATTATTTACGCAGAAGTGCCAGAAAGTAAACATTAGAACATGTCACAAATAAAGAAATTAGAAATATAATGGAAGCAGAAGAAAACATAATTGAAAGAATTGAGGAGAAGGGATTAAAGTGGTTAGGACATGTTTTAAGAATGGAAGATGAGCGATGGCCAAAGCAACTATATCAATGACATCCGACTAGAAGGAGGAAGAGAGGGAGACCGAAGTTAACATGGAAGGAAAACATAAGACATTAATGCAAGCAAGAAGGCTAAGCATTGAAGATGCCCAAGATCGTAGCCCTTGGAGGCTTGGCACAGGAAGACGGCAGCAGCTGTAAAAAAAACCGAAGATAGATAGATAGAGATTTATTAAATCCCACTTGATGTGAAAATGGGTCAAAAGGCCTAATTTCATGAAGTAGAAGTAGAAACATTGCATTGCATTGTATACGTTCAGTTCTATTCAAGCCTCTGTTAAATTTGGATTCAAATGACATCGCTAATATGATAACATTACAACATTTATGTTCTCGAATATATTACAGTATGATGTTTTTTTTATTAATTTAACATTTCTCAATGAAAGATAAATTATATTTGAAGAGAAAAATTTTCGCCTAGACCGAGACTCGAACCCGGAACCTTTGGCTTGCCGGGCCAAATGCTCTACCAACTGAGCTACCGAGGCGAGCCAAAGGTCCCGGGTTCGAGTCTCGGTCTAGGCGAAAATAATTTTTCCCTTCAAATATAATTTATCTTTCATTGAGAAATGTTAAATTAATAATAAAAAAACATCATTAGAAGCCTTACTAGCTTTATAAAGTAATGTTAAATTCCCAATAAATGTCATCTTAACTAAGAAGCCGCCATTTGCAAAGATAGAAACAATGGTTTCAAAAGCATTTGGTGAGAGGGAATTACAACGTATATAAGAGAAAAATTTGCGTCTAGATCGTAACTCGCCTCTTGAAATATATTACAGTATATTTGTGTTATATTCATTTCTGGAAAACAAAAACAAATATGATAGATGAATGCAGACTTTCACGGCTGGTAATCATAATGAGATTCTGGGCTATGTGGCTGTGGTCCATGACTGGCGTTTCTTCCAGACGTTTCTCCTTCGATTGCGGACTGTGTGTGTGAATTCACAGTCGAGCCTCCTATCATGAAACACTATACCTTATCCACTCTTAGAGTGATCATAACATAAACGCCAATTAAATCCTTCCGTCATTCGCGCAAAATTACTGTCGCATTGTCAGGGAACACATGTGAAGTATATGACATGTGATCCTTGAAAGGGGTAGATTACAAGAAAGCCGAAGAGATTTTTCTCTGAACTTGTGAAACACATTTAAAATAACTGTTTTTTTTACCACTAGTTAAAGGTTTTCCAGACTTGTGTTTTAAAAAATTAGATAGCGACACAGCAACAGAAGGCTCAACACCGCCCGTCATTTTTTAAAATCAAAATCAACTGAAGCATGACTAAAATACAGCATCCATATGTAATAAACTATTTTAAGTTGTAATTATTGATTAGGTATATCTTAGAATATTTTCTCTGTTTTGAATATTTTTATTTTCATCCTCGAAGAATAGTAAGTATATGTAGAGGATATATTTTTAATTTAATGAAGGGCGTACTTGTTGCTTCTACATCGTTCGTCTGTGTACATAACCAACGAAAAGCGAGCAGTTCACATGGTTTTGTTTTGATGAGAATCGCTTTAAGAGCGGAAAGCCTTTACCTATAAGTATTCGCCACTAAAGATGCCCTCCACAGTCGAGGGAGATACGTCTGGAAGAAACACCAGTTATGGACCACGGCCATATAACCCGGATTATCTTAATTGTATTGTATTGTATTGTATTGTAAGCCCATGTTTTTCCTTTACAGAGATTTAGGCGCTTTCCCCCTACAAGGAAGAATTTGAACCATACTAATTTAGTTACACTTGTTTTCGTATAGATGTCATTTTGAGTGGTTCGTGGTCAGCGTTCCGCGTCTAGGAAACCAAGGTAGTACAAGGACGGGAAAATTCGGTAAATTTTGCTTAGAGGCCTTTTCATTCAGGCTTAAGGATTTTTTTTACGAGCCTGAAAATCTTCAGACTCGGGCCCCACGGCTTAAAATCCCTCCCGGAGGACTTGTTCCTTGGATTTTTTCATCCTAAAAAGTCCATCGACCCCGGCCGGGTTTGAACCCGCGCCCCGATCCTCGGGACCAAAGGCAAGGAGCATAACCACTAGTATATTAAAGGAAATCTTAATATCTTAATATTAAAGGAAATATGACCTATGCTATTGTAATTGCTTTGAATTATAATCTTGAGAAAAATAGAAATGATTTAAAAGTATTATTGCCTTCTTCGGAAACTTTATTGATTATAGAATACCGTAGTATCAAATAGATTTTACGTGTTTGAATAACGCTATGATGTTCTTTACATTAGTTTATGTGATCTTTCTCTAAATAGACTACATCGATTAGCATTACTCTATGACAGTTAAACAGTTGTCGACGTTCAAAAATTACCACCAGTCATACACTTTATTCCTTGCAGAATGTGAATAATTCATGTGTGTTGATATATGAGATGTAAGAAAAACATTAACCGTTATTTGAGGGAGGTTAATTATACAGGGGAATATTACAGAACATTAGCTCGGGATATGGATGTTTGCAGGTTATATCCGTGTAGCCATGAACCTCCGAGTTCGATAGTGTCAGTGAGTTAGCTAATTAGTTATGGTGATATGTATAATATATATATATATATTTGCAAATGCCCCAGATTGTCTTTCGACATTCCTGGTGTTCTCTCCTGGCATGGCGTACTTGTAACCAACTTCTGGGGTTGGGGCGCCTGGAAGGCGGGATTACGTTGCCTCGATGATATGATGGGTGGTGATGATAATGGTGCGCCAGGGGAGTCCCTAATACTAAGCTTAGTCTAAGATGAATATGAATGATGATGATTGCGATGGCCATATGATTTCGGGGACCGTTTGGGCCTTAAAGTTTTCCTGACATTTAGAATAGAATAGATTTATTTAGCCTGGTGGAGTTAAGGCCATATCTTACAGGTGAGGAAAAAACCCGATAAAAACCTCACCCAGAAAAACTGTCCCGACCGGGGACAAGGCCCGCTGCGTGACAAGACAGCACGCTACCTCGAGACCACAGCGGTGGACTATATATATATATATATTATTTATTTATTTATTTATTTATTTATTTATTTATTTATTTATTTATTTATTTATTTATTTATTTATTTATTTATTTATTTATTTATTTATTTATTTATTTATTTGTAAACAGGTTTACAATGTAATACAACATCATCCTGTGCCCAAAGATTTTTAAATTTTAATCTTCTTTTTCCATTCATCTCTATCTTCCCGTTCCAATTCTTCCAGACGTACTCCGTAGCCCCGTCATACCTCTTCATTCATCATCCATCCACTTTTTCCTTTCCCAAATTGAATCCATTCCAAAGCTTGTCTGGGTAATCTTGTCTCTGGCTTGTATCTCACAAAATCTAATATATATATATATATATATATATGTGTGTGTGTGTGTGTGTGTGTGTGTGTTCAGACTATAATTTTCGTTTCTTCCTTAATGTTTATTTCGGTGATGCTTTTTTTAAAAATAATTATTACAAATATTACTTAGGAACAAGTTCTTAATTCTGTTTTATTATAAATATTTATATATAGTGTTTTGAAAGTATTCTTGGTATCTTATTTAACAACACACTCACACCAACGTTTTCTAAACAATCGGCACTTGATATTAACTGGGTTGTTAGCCCTGCATGACGCCACCTTTACCACCAGAACAAATGTCTGGTACTCATGTTATATGCTGAGTCGACCCTAGAAGGTTCGGATCAGTTTAAAAATTCTGACCCCACCGGAACTCGTACCCTCGACCTTCCAGTTTGTAACATATTGCCCTAGTCAACTACGCTACAGCACGCCCCTATATGTAATTTATTGTAGTAAAAAGTAAATTGAAGTATTTCTGTGTCTGTGCCTTTAATTTTTTGATCAAAGTATAGAACGTTGAAACTACGGAGAGATAACGGGTCATTAACATCGTTATACGTTGCTGTGTTCTTACATGAGCGAATGATAATATGATTTGAATTTTCTACGTTGTTAAATTGTTCATAAGTAACGCCACGAGTGATTTCCAAATTATCGATAAATTCACGACTCACGAAGTGAGGAGTGACTTTATCTAGAGAATTTGGAAATCAAGAGTGGCATTTGTTAGGACTATTTAACGAATAAAAATTAAGCTGTTTACTCACAAATCATTATTTAACTACGGTATAGTTATTTTAAAATATTTATATATTTAATGTAAACGGTGATGTTTGAAAACAAATGAGAAGCGATAGGTACGCTTCATCTCCTTCTTTTGTTTATCACTGCAACCAGATCATACTATTTATTGCCAAAAGAACGCAATATTGTAAGAATGCTCTCTAGTGGAGAAAAAATGAAACACATCAAATTGTATATTAATTCATTTCTGATGTCGTATGATGTAAATATGACAATTATATTTTTTCTGGATTGTTACCTGGGAAAAAATACATTTAAGAAAGTGCAAGCAGTGGTTTCTTTTTTTGGTGGTATAATCAATTGCTACAAATGTTTTTATATTAACTCCCACATGCGGCATGTGTTGACATTCATGCACTATATACACAATCTGGTAGCCGTATTTCTTACAGGCTCAGTCACTGCAAAATAATGGTCATGCCTGTTCAGAATATTAAAAAGGAGGAGCTTTCTTTAATATGGTAATTATAACACTGATAAATATTTCGTGAAACACGACTCTGATTGGTTGTAAAACAGAAATCATTGAAACGTGATTGGCCATTGAGTCCTATTTGGGGCATGAGTTAAATAGTCAATTAAAATTATTCATCGGATAAATGTTATCACTAACGTATATCTTTCATTTTCCCAATGTATGGTTTATCTGTTACCTGAAAGGTAGCTTACAACAGTCAGTGATCTAATACAGAGTCACTTGCATTTACTAAGACATTTTGTAGGCCTATATTTCCTGTCCCTAATTTTGACACAATGAACACTTACGAGCACACTATTTTGTAACTCTCATCTACCAATCCAATTATGATTTCCCAGTCCTTATTGTATGGTACAATATTAAGGAACATAATGACAACTTGACGCATTTCTGTTAGGTATTCCAAAGATTCGCCCATGTCCACCTGAAACATTTAACAAGTATTTTATTATTGCAAGCAATAAAATAAGTTAATAATAAATGCATTAAAGCAAAACTCGCAATTTTTATTTTGTATCCAAGTAATCATGTTTGTCCATTTAGTTGAAGTCAAAAGTTGTTTTTCCAAAACAAAATACACTGCTCAAAACAATTAGAGGAACACTTGTAATAAATTGAATAAGTAATTGTTTTTAAAGCTGTGATGCTGAAAGTTGGACAATATGTAAATCGAATTATTAATGTTATCATTGGATACAAATTTTAAAGATACATGGCCTAAATACAGAGAAATTACCTCAAATAACAAATATAGATTTTTTTTATTTTGGAAGGCACTGGCCACTTCTAATCGGTAAGCTTCCTGATGTTGCTATTGTGACGAATGTTGATTATTGCCTTGATTATTGAAGTCTCTGACAAAATGAGGCATTTAAATGAGTTTAAAGTGTATCATGCTCTACATCTTTTACGACAAGTTCAATCTCTGCGACAAGTGGCTAGAGAACTTGGGGTTTGTCCTTCCGTGGTGTCCAGGTTACGCAACAGGCACAGAGAGACAGGTCAGTATTGTAGAAGACGTGGCCAGGGCCGTAAATTTAAAACAAGCCCCCCCAGGATGACAGATACGTTGTTCTTTCTGCTCTTCGACAGCGTACAAAAACTGCAAAAGACCTGCCGAATGACCTTCATATGGCTTCCGGAATCCGGGTTTCAGACCAAACCATAAGGCACAGATTAAGGAAAGAGAATATTCGTCCAAAAAGGCCCGCTAAAAATCCACGCTTAACAAATGGGCATAAGGCAGCAAGACGTACGTGTGCTAAAAACCATGGTGATTGGAACCTGAAGCAGTGGGAGTCTGTGCTCTTCTCGGACGAATCCAGGTATCGTCTTGTACGTTGTGATGGTCGATTGAGGGTGTGGGGACGGCCAGAAGAACGATTTTCTGCAGTGGCTGTACAGGAAATTGATAGATTCGGAGGAGGTTCCATGATGGTGTGGGCCGGAGTTATGCACAACAATCGTATGGACCTTGTACTTGTTCCCCAGCGACTGAATGCTGTCCGGTATATCGATCACGTTCTGGAAGAGCATGTAGTACCTGCTGCCATTGGAGTAGGCCCTGGATTTCTGTCTATGCAGGATAATGCCAGGGCAAATTCTGCGGCTGTCACCAGGGATTTCCTGAGGGGGAATGAAATTGAGGTAATGGAGTGACCAGCGGTCAGCCCAGACCTCAACCCTATTGAACACTTGTGGGATCTTCTAGACAGGAAGATCAGGAACCGACATCAAGCTCCACAAACTCTGCTGCAACTTGGAGATGGTCTGAAGAAGGAATGGGAGAATATCCCGCAAGAGGAAATCCAGAATCTTATTGGGAGCATGCCACGAAGGTACCAAACTGTCATCGAATGTCGTGGAGGCCATACACGATACTAACTCTATATAACGAGTGTTTAACTTTGAAAAATAAGCACAAGATTCAATTGCTTACATAGCGGAATTATTTGAAAAGTTAATTGTCAGCGTTATTCATTTGTTTTTACTGACATGAGCAATAAATAAATAAATAACCACAAATAATGTACTTTATTAATTTCATGTTTGTACCTTTATACAATGAAAACATATTTGCATATTTCATAGTGTTCCTCTAATTGTTTTGAGCAGTGTATTAGATTTTATAATTTTGGCAATGTTTTTATAAAAGCATAATGTAAATGGATTTGTATGTCATCGGTATCGTAGTTTATATGCTACTCCATATAGCCTATATATATCTATACACACACACAAACATCTAAATATACAAGCGTTATTGCTATAAAGTAAAAATTCTCTTTAAAAAAGGTTACTTGTTATAGTAGCCACTAATGGCAGTCGGAACGATATCCCGCTGTGCCTCTCGAGTAAATTGAGAATAATATATATATATATATATATATATATATATATATATATACATATAAGAAAATGGCATGTTTCTATTAGGATTCCTGAGTAGTTCAGTTGGTTAAGGCGCTAACATATAAAGTTAGAGATATCGGGTTTATATCCCGACTCAGGCATTTATTTTTATTTTCATGGCATATATATATATATATATGGTCCACCGCTGTGGTTTCATGGTAGCATGCTGCCTTGTCACGCAGCGGGCCTGTGTTCGATCCCCGGTCGGGACAAGTTTCCTGGGTGAGGTATTTTTCGGGGTTTTTTCCTCACCTGTAAGATTAATGTCGGGGCCCAAACGGTCCCCGAACACTATCTGGCCATCGTTATCATCAATATCATATTCACCTAATTAGCTTAAATTTAGTTTAAGGCCTCTCCTGGCGCATTATTACTATCATCAACTATCATATCATCGGGGCAGCGTAACCGCGCCTTGCAGGCGCCCCAACCTCAGAAGTGGGTTACAAATACGCCATGCCAGGAGAGAACACCAGAAGTGTCGAAATGACAACCTGGGGCATTTGTAAAATATATATATACATATATATAGGAAATTTGAGATAGAATACAAAAAAAAAGGGGGATTACAGATGAATTATAATAAAACAGAATACCTATCATTGGATACAACAGATGAGCTAAAATGTAATTCAGGAAGAATACGTAATGTTAAAAATTTTAAATATTTAGGATCTATATTTAATTAATGTTGGGAAGTAAACATTATGAGGTATAATCATTAAAAATCATCGGAGAACATATTGTTTAAATAACTCACCTCATAGGATTCATGCTTCCATGATATCGCGATTTCAAACATAATCATGTTCATCGTCAGCCATAACTCCGACTGTTGAAATTCTTCGGCCGTCAACTATTCTATTGTCGCCATCTTCAGTGCTGCTATCTATGGTTGAATTTATGAACTTTGAAATCAATTGATTTCAAAGTTCATACATTCAACCATAGATAGCAGCACTGAAGATGGCGACAATAGAATAGTTGACGGCCGAAGAATTTCAACAGTCGGAGTTATGGCTGACGATGAACATGATTATGTTTGAAATCGCGATATCATGGAAGCATGAATCCTATGAGGTGAGTTATTTAAACAATATGTTCTCCGATGATTTTTAATTTAGGATCTATTTTAGATAAAAGCGAGAATTCAACTACAGAAATTGAAAAACGAATAACTGATGCAAAATAATCATTGGTAGGATGAACTCAGTGCTTTGGAATAGAAATATAATATACAGAACGAAGAAAACTATATTTCGAGTTCTGTTACAAATAATTTTATTATATGGGCCCGAAACCTGGACAGTAAGTAGAAAACAAGCCAATAAGCTGTTTGCCAGTAGAAATGGATTTTTGGAGGCGATCGACAAGAATTTCAAGAAGGGATAAGGTCAGAAACAGCACAATAAGGGAAATTATGCAAGTTGAAAAAAAGAATATTAGAAAAAATAGAAAGAAAAACGTTTGAAGTTGTATGGGCAGCTCATAGGCCCTAAGAATGGAAGAAGAGAGAATACCAAAGAAGATTCTTAATTGGAAAGCTAACGGAAGAAGGGAAGAGGAAGACCTAGAGAACGTTGGATGGATGGAGTGAGAAGAAGTATGGAAGCTAGAGATCTAAGGGAAGAAGATGCTCTAGACAGGAACCTTTGGCGACAAATCACTTTGGGTTGAAGGAGAAACACTGTATTGTGGAATATTCCTAATTAAAAAAATATATATTTATTTATCTGAATCGTGTGGCTCTCTCACCTGTGTATAGGCAAAGAACAACCACTGTCTAAAAATACATACAGTGCAGTTCTGGCTTCTTTAGCCTCTTTTGAGGGGTGTATCGTGCGGTAAGAGGATATAGCGTGTTAGTTGCGGATACTGCCAGCAACTACCCTCAGTTTTGAAAACATTATAGTTGCTACACGTTGAATTTTCTTATCTACTAGTTCTGTGTTAGTGAATAGTTTTGGTATCTATTAAGTTTGAAGTGTTCATTATAGAATAGCGTTGTTTTTGTAACAATTAATTTTATTACGATTATTATTATTATTATTATTATTATTATTATTATTATTATTATTATTATTATTATTATTATATATATATTTTTTTTGTCCACCGCTGTGGTCTCGAGGTAGCGTGCTGCCTTGTCACGCAGCGGGCCCGGGTTCGAACCCCCGTCGGGGCAGTTTTTCTGTGTGGGGTTTTTATCGGCGTTTTTCCTCGTCTGTAAGACAATGTCAGGAAAACTTTAAGGCCCAAACGGTCCTCGAAATCATATGGCCATCATCATCATCCATCACCGGTATGGAAAGCAACGGGAAGCTACCACACATACAATTCCCTAGTAAAGCTGCAAACATAGCATGAAAATACCATTATTGCAGTGAAAGACCTGCCCTCGGGCAGAATTACTGTGGATGGATTAATAATAATAATAATAATAGTAATAATAATAATAATAATAATAATAATAATGATACTACTACTACTACTACTACTACTAATAATAATAATAATAATATTTTTTTTTTGCATGACTACTAATTCCCTCTCCCACTAGGCAATGTTCCCTCCTCCCACACGCCTTTGGTTTCACATGATGGCTACAGTTACCAGAACTGGGATCCAATTCAGATTATCAGTAGGCCTATGTGTAGTTATTTTAAGAGCATTAGCTAAACTAACTCTCTGGCTCTATCAAACACGAGTTCATGGCCGCAAGGATATAAGGTCTCCAAACATCCCTATCCTGGAGATAATATGTTCCAGTGATCCCCTGTATAATTTACCATCCTCAAATCATGATTACTGTTTTCCTCCAACCTCATTCGTGGCGTACCTTTTGGGTTCTTCCCCTTTGATTTTCCCACATGGAGTTTTTATGCACCTCTTTCATTCACCATTCGTGCCCTATATTCTACCCATCGCAGTCTGAGGCTAAACCGTTCTAATTAAATCTAGTTTCCCATAAACATAATGTAGCTCATTGTTAAGTCAGTCTTCTCCATTCACCAGTCTCTTCGACTCTCTTTTGTCAAAAAAATTTCCTAAGAAGTTAATTGTCAAATATTCGTAGCTGCAGTGAAGTAACTGTCAGTTCATCTTTGTCCATGGTTTCAGGAATGCCTGCCATTAACTTCAGAACTGCACTTCGGATTCTAAGGCATGATAGAAATTCTTCAAGTAAGTAGTAAGTTTTCAGTGTATTCAAAGTACGTGTATGAAGGGTAGGTTATTTGGTATGAACATAATTTTAAACCTTCTCCATAAATAGGAAACACATGACAATCTACGCTATGACTTGCACAAATTAATATCCCATTAACATACGATGCAGTTCCATCTGTAATAGTACCGACCATACACGCTTGCTTCTTGCGATAATAATTAATCAGTCGATGAATGGGGACTGGCTCCCGCGAACCTCCGAGGTACTCAACTGGATTCCCAATAGAAATTATTTCTTTTGATGTTAAAGCCATATTGTGTTTTCACATTTATTGCAGGTGAGTAGCTCTAGTGGCAATTCCTTGTCATTGTGGTGATAGTCCTGTTAATACAGGGTGTCTCTAAAGTCACTATCCATTTCAATAAAGGAAGATAATAATTATTGAAAACTCACTATTATAGTGAAGTTTTATACATGTTCTACTGCCTTTCTATATGACCGCCATCTAGGTAAAAACACATGCTCCATTTTTCGGCTGTGAAATGAAATGTAGACTTTAACATTTAAACCGTAAAAAATCTGCTGCTTCTTTGATACGATTCCGTAAATCAAGCAGACGTAATAAGGACGTTTTTGTAGAGTGAAACGCATAATTTTCCACACTGTGTTGCGAGGGGCATTCAACTCCCTATTGAAGCGTCGAGTTGATACGTCCGGACTATCACTGGCAATTTGTATATGCTGCAATATTTCTAGTGATATGCGTGGTGTCTTATCGCACACACGCTTAAATGTGTTTACAAACAGACGAATGTGTGGATTCGGGGTGGTTTACGGAATGTATGGGTAAATTGAATTCTGGCGTCCTCATATGACAATCCGCGTACCTGTGAACAAACAATGGCAATCCGTTCTTCCAGCTAAACATGTTCCATTAAGCTAACAGTGACTGCAAAGAAAATAATTGTGTTTTCATGGAAATGGATAGTGACTTTAGAGACACAATGTATTTCAGATGTCCCCCGCTGTGATCTCGAAGTATCGTGCTGCCTTGTCACGCAGCGGGCCGGGTTCGATTCCCGGTTGGGACAGGTTCCTGGGTGAGGTTTCTTTTCATGGTTTTTCCTCACCTGTAAGACAACGGTCCCCGAAAATCACCCGGCCATCATCATCCTTATCACTATCATCACCATCCTTCACCGGTGTGGAAAGCAAAGGGAAGCTACCACACCTATAATTCCCTACTAAAGCTGCAAGGCATAGCATGAAAATGCTCTCATTGCCATGGAAGACCTGCCCTCGGACAGAATTACAATGGATGGGTGAATATATTTAAGATATATTTAGTAATAACTCGTCTATTGTAGTATCATAAAATGTATACATACCCCTCTCATTACAACTGGAAAAATGAATGGTCGCATAAGATCCTTCAACTTTTTCCTCGCTGCAACATCCACACTGGGTCTCACTGAAAGTAGCAAGATACATAATTCGTTAATATTCATCTTCACTCTACGTCTCCATGTGGGTCAAGAGTTCTCCTTTGTGAGAGTTACTTAACCCTGCTAATTTAGTTACGCTTATTTCTCTATAGATATCAACGATTGGCAAATGGTTAGATAATCTCATCAAAGGAACAACTAAATGAAGCAATGCCTCAGTATTATTTGGATGCTAAAGGCCGATTAAATATTATTCAGGTCCTCTTACTAGCCCGAAAATCTTCAGACTCAAGACCCACGGCTTAAAGTCCCTCCCAGAGGATGTTTCCCTTGTATTTTTCCATCCTAAAGAAATTAATTGACTTGGCCTGGATTTGGACCCCGACTTTCGTACTGGAGGCAAAGAATATAACCCTCTAGATCACAAAGACCGGTATCTTCTTGTATCTTGTAAGCCCATGCTTCCCTTAACAGAGATTTTAAGCGCTCTCCCCTACAGAGAAGAATTTGAACCATACTAATTTAGTTACACTTGTTTCCGTATATATGTCATTTGAGTGGTCCATGGTTAGCGTTCCGCCTCATACTGACATCTAGGAAACCAAGTTAGTAGTAGGACGGGAAAATTCGGTAAATTTTGCCTAGATGCCTTTTCATTCAGGCTTAAGGATCTTTTACGAGCCTGAAAATCTTCAGCCTCGGGACCCGCGGCTTAAAGTCCCTCCCAGAGGACTTGCTCCTTGGATTTTTCCATCCTAAAAAAATCCACGGTTGATTAAATATTTCGTATGTTTAATGATTCATATTATTTTGTTTCAACCTTCACTTAATTTGTATTGATTTTTCTTCGTTTTTTATTTTAATAAAATATCCCAGATTAATATTTTAAATTTTTTGTTAGATGTAAAATACTTAATGCACTGATAATATATCTTATCTAATTCTATAACCCAAAAAATAACGAAGGACTTCGCTCAGTAATAAATTTACTTTAGCCTAAGTGGACCATTAACATGTTCACAATATTAATTTCCTGTAACGTTTTGATAAGAATGTTCGGGAAATACTTTTTTCAATAAATAAGTTAAGTCTGTTGTCATCTAATCTCATACTAATTGTTTATTTCAACGATCTAAGGAAAATGAAAGTGACTAATTTGAATATGGCAAGAGACAGATTGACATGGAGGAGGATTGTTGAGAAGGCCAAAACTTTCACTTTTGAAGTTGTCGTGCCTTAAGATGATGATGATTTGTTTCTTTTAGGACATGTTTCAGAACATCTCTTCTCTCTCTCTTCAGCTGGTACAGATTGATAATCTTTAAGTTGTCGGCCCTGGATGTCGATTCCTACTCCCTCTTTTTGTGGTCCAAAGAATTTGAATATCAAATATCTCTCCCCGGGAATTAAAAAAATCATCATTATCTCCTTGTTCTTCTTCTTGTAGATCTCCTCCCAAATGGTGAGTTAATTTGTATTATCTGTTTTAATAATAAAATCAATTTGTGTTATCTAACTGTTTTAATAGGCCTAATAAAATGTATTAAAACAGATAGAACATACAAATTAACTCACCATTTGGACGAAGATCTAAAAAAAAAAACAAGGAGAGAATCGTGAATTTTGAAATTCTCGGGGAGAAAATAAGCAAGTACTTCGGACCACAAACAGATGGAGTAGGAGTCGACATCCAGGGCCGACAACTTAAACCTAAAAGAAACAACCAATATGAGGTAAAATGATAAAGAGACTCAACTTATTTATTAAGAAGAACTTAATGACGTTACTTCCTATTGTATTTTCATAATAGGCTTATACTTTTTCAATATCTCGCCTGATTGTTTCCGCGAGCTTAGATAATATTATTAATAATTTTGCTGTATAGGCCTATATGATATTCAGTTCTGGGGTTATTTTTATTTTACTTTTACTTTCGTTATCAAGTCAGTGTTGTATTCAATAAAGTTCTAGGTTTATATTTAATTATTTTAATATTATATCGTAATTTCATTATTAACTCAATTTTTGTATTATTCGTCATTAATTAGATTATTATAACTAATTTATTATTAACATCCGTATAATTTAACTCTAGTGAAATAGAAGAGAAAATCTTACGTTCCTATCTCACAAGAGAACTGTCAAGCATTGCATGCCGAAATCTACCTTGAAAGTTCTTCCAGAGAAGCGTAGTGATGTATCAAGGCCGTGGCCAAAAATTATGTCATATTTAACAGCAAGGCACTAAAATTCAGCGCTAAATCTCTCTTCAAACTATGGGGAAATAATCCATCCATAGTAATTCTGCCCGACGGCAGGTCTTTCACTGCAATCATAGCATTTTCATGCTATTCTTTGCAGCTTTACTAGGGAATTGTAGGTGTGATAGCTTCCCGTTGCTTTCCACACCGGTGAAGGATGATGATGATGATAAGCATAATGATGATAATGATAAGGATGATGAGGATGTTGGCCATATGATTTCGGGGACCGTTTGTGCCTTAAAGTTTTCCTGACATTTGTCTTACAGATGAGGAAAAACCCCGATAAAAACCTCACCCAGAAAAACTGCCCCGGCCAGGGATCGACACCCGGGCCCGCTGCGTGACAAGGCAGCACGCTACCTCGAGACCACAGCGGTGAACTGGGGAAATAATACACCTCTCGAATTTGTAGATTGAATAACCCTCACTACCTGCCGTCCACGCAGCGTCACGCCTTACTCAAGTAGGTAGTCAATTTTCTCCATACAGTGGGATATAATTACTGGCTTCGATTCCTATGCCTGGAAGTTAAACGGCAGATGGTTTTTCGGACACGGCCTTCATTTCGGCGCTTCTCTGGGAGAAATTTCAAGGTAGGTTTCGGCATCCAATAGTTAAAAGTTCTCTAGTCAGGTAAAATAAATTATATTATTATTATTATTATTATTATTATTATTATTATTATTATTATTATTATTATTATTATTATTATTATTATTATTATTATGAGATCCCAGCAGAACTGATAAAATCAGGGGGAGAAAAATTGATGGACAAGATACGCTGGTTGCTTACTATGATTTGGGAAAAAGAAGTTCTTCCAGATGAATGGAAGGAATCAATTATCGTACCAATTTATAAGAAAGGAGATAAAACTGATTGCAACAACTATAGGGGCATCTCATTACTTTCAACTTCGTACAAAATTCTAACAAATATATTAGTAAGCAGACTTACTCCCTATATTGATGACATTCTAGGAGATCATCAATGTGCATTTAGAAGAAACAAGTCTACAACACGATCAGATTTTTAGTATAAGACAGATTTTAGAAAGAAAATGGGAATATAATGGTACTGTACATCAACTATATGTAGACTTCAAAAAAGCATATGATTCAATTAAGAGGGAGAAGTTATATAGTATCCTGCTGGAGTTCGGAATTCCTAAAAAGTTAGTTAGACTTATACGAATGTGTCTAAATGGCTCAACGAGTAGGGTGCGTGTAGGCAAACAGTTTTCAGACACTTTTGAAATCCAGAATGGGTTGAAGCAAGGAGATGCACTATCTCCTCTACTATTTAATTTTGTACTAGAGCATGCCATTAAATCTTTAGAGAATGAGGAAGGCTTACAACTGAATGGTATTAATAAGCTGTTAGTTTATGCTGATGATGTAGTACTACTGGCCGATAGCGAGGAGATACTAAAGGCCAACACGCACACACTATTGAGTAACACTAAGAAATTAGGACTGGAAGTAAATATCAGTAAAACTAAATATATGGTCACACGTAGAAATACATTATATAATGGAAATGGACAGCTAATGACAAATGAGGGAAATTTTGAGGAATTGGCTGAATTCAAATACCTAGGAACAATAATCACAAATAGGAATGAGATGCACAAAGAAATTAAACATAGGCTCAATTCTGGAAATGCATGCTATTATGCATTGCAGAGACTTTTGATGTCCCAACTCCTTTCGAAAAACGTTAACCTGAAAATATATAAAACTATTATTCTACCAGTTATATTATATGGGTGCGAAACATGGACTCTTACTTTAAGGGAGGAAAGGAGATTACGAGTATTTGAGAATAAAGTTCTTAGGAAAATTTTTGGACCAAAGAGAGATGAACAGACAGGTGAATGGAGAAGACTACATAACAATGAACTACATGGTCTTTATAGGAAGCCAGATATAATAAAAACAGTTAAGTCCCGTAGACTGCGATGGGCAGGACATGTTTCGCGTATGGGGAATGAAAGACGTGCATGGAAACTTCTTGTAGGAAAGCCAGAAGGAAAACGCCCAGTTGGTAGACCAAGAATGAGGTGGGAGAACAACATTAACTATGATTTGAGGGAAGTAGATTATACAGGGAATGATTGGAAAGCATTAGCTCAGGATAGGGATGTATGGAGAGCTTATGTCCGCGCGGCCATGAACTTACGGGTTCGATAGTGCCAGTGAGTAAGTAAGTAAGTATTATTATTATTAACTATTATTTTTTGCACGGTCTTAAAGAAGTTCAATAGAATTGATAAATATTTATAGCGAGTCATAGCCATGAGCCCACCAATTTGTAAATCGACGGTTCTTATTAATTTGTATATTGTTTGTAATGTGACATCAGATAATAAAGATAAAAGTATATGATCGCGTTATTTTCGAGTTAGTTGAGTAACAGCAATTTTAGTGCATTAGACACGCGGTAAAATATATAGTGTGTATCATCACGAGATTCAAGGATTGGACGACTTGATCTGTTCCGTCTCCAGAATTTATAACTGTCCTCTCCATCGCTTCCTTGGTCTTCCAATTCTTCGTTTACCCTATGCTCTGTATCTGTATTACTGTAATGGAATTCTTGCTGGTTGCATGCTTTGTAAATGGAAATGCCAGTTTGACCGGTATTCGTCGATAATATCTAATATAATACCAATATTTAGTTCTTGACGATCAAAGTCTGGTAATGATCACAACGGGCATCATAGATGCCGATAGATGATACCAACATATTTTGTGTAATGCCATTTGACATAACATCGGTCAGCTCTGCCAGAAAATCCGACTTCTCACGTCCACGTTCGTGATCCCTGGGCAATGCAAATTTTGTTGTAGCAAAGAGAATCGGATGCAGGCGAGTTCTCAGCGCCTAAAATCTGAGACTTGCGGCTAAGGGAGCACACCCCTACAGAAAAGCACGGGCAGGTTTGGAGGACCTAAGGCTGATTACCACTGAACGTACACAGCAATGGGCTGGTTATTCACTCTGAGGACACTTCAATGAACTCGAAATCGCCAGAAGAATAGCCAGACTGATATACAGTGTGTGTCTAAATCCCAATTTCAGGCTTGTGATGAGAATCAAGGAGGTTATGTTTTGCATAACAACTCGTACCCGCAACCATGTCGTTTCTTCATTATAAGCAAAAAATCACAATAAACATTGAACACACCTACGTCTTTAATAAAATTTACAGTGGGAGGAAACACTATGAGGTATTTATATTAATAAATGAGTTGGACAAAATGTTTTAACATCTCACCTCACAAAGTTGCGTGTCTTCACGATACCGGTTTCAAAAGTATAGTATTACTTTCATCTTCAGTCATATTCCAAACTGTTGAAATTTGGTCGTTAACATCATCTTCCGAACTGCCATCTGGTGTAGATTCTATGAACTTGGAGATTAAATTATTCTCGTCGGGGATATCAAAATTCATTGTTTTATATTTATTCTTCTGAATGTATATCTTTTCCCAAATTGTTAATTCTAAAGTTTCTCCAAATGTTTCAAAAGTTTAGTGTCTTTTCCGATTTTATGTTTTTCTAGCAAACTATGAGCTGCAATTGTCGATTTTTCAATTTCATCATTTTTAATATTTGTAAGGTGTTGTTTTGTACGAATTTCTAAATTCCTTTTAGTTTTTCCTATATATACTTTATTGCAGTCATTGCAACTGATTTCGTGAATTCCAGATTTTTTTACTATCTGGGACATTACTTTCTTATTGATTACTAGTAGATTATCCAGGCTGAATTTGTTAATAGGTGCTAATGTAATATCCAATTTGTTAAATATTTTTTTTAATTTTCTGTGTGTTTCAGGATGGTAAGTAATTTTCTTAAAATGTTTATTTTCTTTTGAACCAGGTTATAGGGTGGTGTATTCTTTAAGTCTTTTTTTGTTGTTGGAATCTCTTTAAATTATTTATTGTTATCTCCTTTCCAAAACCATTTGACATAACAATGTTTAAAATGTGATTGAATTCCTTCTTAAAATTTTCTTCACTTAAGGGGATGTTGGTTAATCTGTTGAATATTGCATGTTTATGAGCAAAATGATCGATATCCCCGACGAGAGTAATTTAATCTCCAAGTTCATAGAATCTACACCAGATGGCAGTTCGGAAGATGATATTAACGACGAAATTTCAACAGTTGGAATTTGACTGAAGATGGAAGTAATACTATACTTTTGAAACCGGTATCGTGAAGACACGCAACTTTGTGAGGTGAGATGTTAAAACATTTTCTCCAACTCATTTATTAACACCTACGTCTGTTGTTTCAGTATACTTTTTTTTTTGTTTAATTTGTACGTTCATTTTACAAGAACGTGTTCGATATGGTCACCATTTATTTCAACACAAACAGTGTAATAAAGTTATGTAGATAGGAAATAACACTATGAGGTTTTTTAATATTGTTTATTTTTTATTATTTCACTCACCTCATACTTCATAATTCATAGCAGACCCTGGGTTTCTTCACATCTTTTGTGACATTCTCAATGCTGCGTCACGTTCACAACTGACGTCCAACGGCCTTCTATCCTGCAGACTGACCTCCGCGCCATCTGGTGGCCGACCGAAGAATTTCCAAATCAGTCCTCTTTCTTTATAACCGGGTATTTCAAAATTCAGAGTTGTATTTTCATTCTTGCATATGTAATTTTTTCCCCAAATTGTGAGTTCCTTCGGTTTTTCAATTGTTTAAGTAATTTTGTTTTGGTTTCTATTCTATGTTTTTCTGACCAGGCATGTGCAGCTATTGTAATAGTGTAATATCTACCTTGTTCTGGTACACACCATCACCAACACTCTTCGCAGCCATAATTTGCACTCGCGATCTTCATCTGATTCCACAGGAGTTTTATAAATGAGACTCTTAACGTGATCCCAGTTATTCTAGATGGGCAATCCTACTTTTGCCTAAATACTTAATCCATATAAACTTGGACCGCTTATAGCGGGGAAATGATACATTTCCGGACGAGTTCCTGTGCAAAACGTAACATTCTTGGTTTCCACTACAAGTCTATGATGAAAATCTTGATAAATCTATATTATTCGGCAATTTTTTTGAATTTTTGTATTAAATCTAGGAGGTTTCGTACAATTTATATTTTATGATGATAATATTAATAATAGTGATGATGATCATCATCATCAACAACAAGGATTAGGCCCAATGGCCTGTTCCGATCTCATTATAGGTCGAATTGGTCCTTCCATCTCTTCAATGGTCTTCCCAACGTTCTTCTCCCTTTGGTTTATAATTATACATTCTTCTTGGTATGCGCTGTTCATTCATTCGTAATAAGTGCTGAAGATAAGCATTTTGGTAATATGTTATTCTTTCACAGAGATTAAATATATTAAGTTATGTTCTTATATCTTCGTTTTTTCTTTTTATCGGCCCTTTGGTATCCTGCTATTGCTCTCAACATCTTCATTTCTGCAGCTTATATTTGTTTACTATCTGCCTTTGTTAATGTCCAGGTTTCACATCCATATATAAGAGATGGAACTGCCAATACTTTGTAAAACTTCAAAATAGTTTCTTTTCTAGTCTTATTCAATAAAGTGCGTTTAATTGTGCCACATAGATAATTGAATCGTTGTATTTTAGTGTGTTTATCCAAATGTCTGTCATTGCCTAAATGACAACCCAAATGATGATGATGATGATGATAATAATAATAATAATTTAATTTAAGAAATATAGCCAGCCGCGGTGTGCTAGTGATTGTGTTCCTTCTCTAGTTCCAGGCACGCAGGTTCAAACCTCGCCGTGATCGATAGATTTCATAGGATGGAAAAATCCAAGGAACAAGTCCTCCGCAAGGGACTTTAAGCATAGGGTCCCAAGTCTGAAAAGTTTCAGGCTCGTTAAAGAAGCATTAGCCTGAATAAAAAGATATCTGTGCAAAATTTACCGAACGTTTCCAATCCAATAATACCTTAGTTACCCACTAGATGTCTCATCACTGCGCTAGACCGATTCCCCATCGCTCGCTGACATTTATGAGCGTAACTAAACTAACTTAGTCAATAAGTTCCTATTAGGGAGCGCCTAATCCCGGCAAAGGGAATGAAATGTCTTAAGAAAGAAAAGTTAAGAAATATTATAATAAGTTATAGCCTGGAAACTGCTGCCTCCATAGAATCAGATAAGATCTATTGACTGTCTTATGATATTGAAATGGAGTATTTATTTTGTAAGATAAGGAGACTAAAGTACAGTGTGATTATAAAGTCCCAGTACATTTTAAAGAAATCGCTTACATATCGTATTTCTGTTACAGCCATTTGAAAGATACAAATATGTTCACCATTGAAGAGCGGATAGAGACTGTTGCTGCGCGTTTAAGAGGTCAGTCGTACGAAGAAGTTAGAGACTGATTCCAAAGGAAACCCTCACGGGAGACGTGTATCTTGATATGTTGCAACTTTTCTTACAGCCACAGTTACAGCAAGATGGTATCATTGATACAGTATACAGTGGTGTTGCAACAAGATGGAGCACCACCACACTTTGCTCTGCCTATACGCGGGTATTTCAATGACAGGTTTCCCAAAAGGTGGATTTGAAGGACATCTCCTCGTGTCTGGGCACCTCATTTGCCAGACCTCGCACCCCTGGACTTTTTGCTTGGCAGTTCATCAAGCAACAGGTGTACAGAACCAAGTTTCCTAATCTGCTAGTGTTAAAAGAACGCATACGCCAAGCGAGTGAAATGATTACAGAGGATATGTTGGTGCATGTTTTCCGGGCGACGGTACGTCGTTGGGAAACATGTTTTGAGATTGATGGAGGTTATGTTGAACACTAACTTGATAGTAGAAACTACCTTATATGTTTTGTTTTATTTGCGCTACGTTATTCACAAAACGTACTGGGACTTTATAATCACACTGTACAATTACAGATAGCGAGACGAAGTTTATGAACCGAATAGGAGGCCACACAATGTCGGAACATGCTAAAAATTGAGAATTTCTGCAAGAGTTATAGTTGAATTAGTGGGCTATTTGCTTACGTTCACAACTAACAAAACTAACTGGTTACACGGTTACAGGATTTCAATCTAATTTCCAGTGTTACGAATGCCAGGGCAATTTTAAATCATCATCATCATCAAGGATTAGACCTACTGTTCTGTTCCGATCTAATGTTAGAATTGGTCTATCCATATTTTACTGGGTCTTCCAGCATTTCTTCGTCCTACTGGTTTGTAATGAAGAATCTGTTTCGGAATTATATTGATATCCATTCTATTGATGTGGTCCATCCATTCATCTCTGTATTGTGTAATTCTATCTAATAGTTTGAATATATTCAGTTCTCTTCGTATATCCTCACTTCGCCATTGATCCATTATCGTATAGCCAGCTACACTCCTCAGAAACCCCATTTCTGACGATTCTATTCTTCGTTCCTGGTTTTTGGTTAAGACCCATTGTTCCGACCCATATCGTAGCGTTAGAACCGCCATTGTTTTATAAAATTTTAAAAGTGTCTCCTTTCTAGTTCCTTTGAGACTTCGTTTTATGGTGCCGCAATTTTAAATTATATTCTGAATTGCAAAAGGTCATGTGATCTTCACTGGAGAGACGGTTCTTCAAGGACTAGAGGAGCCTACATGTTGTTGTTATTATTATTATTATATTATTATTATTATTATTATTATTATTATTATTATTATTATTATTATTATTATTATTATTATTATTATATAAAAATTTGGTATTAAATTTTGAAGCGGAGATCAATAGAAGAAAGGGGAGACTGAAGGAGGAGTATGGTGTCCAGAGGATTAACATAATGATGCAGAGAATAAGGATTTATGGATGAGTAAAATTTAAACAATGGATAGTAGGAAAACTACTATATTGTAGAGATATACCTAATAAAGATTATTACTATTATTAAATTTTTTCAATCAATTTTTTTTAATAATTGTATTATCTTTGGATGTATAATTAAAAAAAAAGAGAAAGGTCTATAATAAACACAAAATCTACTAACACGAAAATACTTTTTGCTTCTTTTTAATCAAACTTAAGCCACTCATTTGCACAGTAGGAGTTAGATCTTGCTTTCTTGGTTCGTTGTAGACTGCAACGACATCATCTTGAAGTTCCATATCTTCGTCCGCAACTAAAACACACATTAACATTTTCATTAGTATGCTTAAATTTTAATAATAACAATAATTTATGTAGTTAAATTTGGAGTTGTATATAGACCTACATTATTCAGATGTTAATACAAACATTTCAGATTTAGGCAGGATAGTAGTGTAGAGTGTTTCTATTGGCTGGAAAGGCTTTGCGCGCCGTACTTCAGCTATTGACACTTCCTAGGAATTTAGTTCTGCAAAATTTTCGGTTACAATGTTTAAACTAATATTCAATTTCTCGCCCACCACTGTGATCTCGGGGTAGCATGCTGCCTTGTCACACAGGGTGCCCGGGTTCGATCCCCGGTCGGAACAAATTTACTGGGTGAGGTTTCTTTCGGGATTTTTCCTCACCTGGACGAATGACAGGAACCTTTAAGGCCCAAATGGCCCCAGAACATCATATGGCTATCACAATCATCATCATCATTCATATTCGCCTTAGATTGAGTTTAGGATTAAGGACTATCCTGGCGCACCACTTTTATCATCACCCTTCATGTCGTCGGGCAGCGTAACCCCGCCTTCCAGGACGCCCCAACCTCAGAAGTGGGTTATAATTACGCCAATGTCAGGAGAGAACACTAGAAATTCGAAATGACGACCTTGGGCATTGAATTAAAAAAATAATTTCTCATACATTCAATACTTGTAAAATGCATTTTTTAACACCATTGAAGTTATGTAATAAAATTTTAAACGTATAAAATGAGTACCTGATATATCAGCTTCCCTCAAATAAAATAAATTTCTGTTTGTAAAACTTCGTCAAGTAGTTAAAACTATGAAGACCTTTCAAAACGAAGTTTCAACTGGTACCAGTTGAAATGCAGAAGATTAAATATGGTTTTGAAAGATAGTATAACTGTCACAGGATTGATGGTCGGGGAAAGAGATACTATACCAGGATTATTAGCTAAATTTTGGAATTTCTTAGATTTCGACAGAGTGTATCTTTCTAAAATTACCATCGCTATCATTATAGGATCAATTTCGGTTTTAAGAATCCATCTTTACAGAATTTCTACTTTATAGGATATACTTCAATTACAATTTGAAAATGTTTAATGTATTTACAAACTGTATTTCATAAATTTCGAAAATTAATTGTCTGCATCACTTCGTCCTTGTGGCAATCCTCTAATGAGGAAATTTTTATGCAATAATAAATCGCGTAAGAAATTGTCTGCCATTCGCTCTTAGGAAAATGTTAGTAGAAACACTTGCAATGCCCCATTTTAATTATTGTGATACTCTTTTTATAGACTTAACTATTATTTTCACTCAAAGACTTCAACGTGATCATAATTCTTGCGCACATTTTATTTGTGGTATTCGCAAATTTGACTGTGTTACATCGTCCCTTTAACAATTATTGTGACTTCGTCTAAGAGATCGTAGGACTGTCCATTCCCTATCCCTTCTCTATAAATACTTCACACATAATCGCCTAATTATTTATCACGCAGCTTCATCAGACTATCCGACACACATAATCTTGACACTCGATCCCATCAGCACATTGTCCTTTATATCCCTCCTCATCACACTGTGTATTATTCATTATATTTTACGGTCTCACTTGCCAAAACATGGAATTCCCTTCCGCTCTATGTCAGAGACTGTCAAACTATAACATCCTTAAAAAACAAACCAAAGAATGATTTAATAACAAACTAACTTATACACCTCACTGATAGTATTCTTTTAACAATTAATAAATAAAATTATTTTATGAAAATAATATTAAGATTAACAAATATTTTCATTTAATTTGTTTTAAATATTGTATAATCGTAAAATTTGTTTTCTATATATCATTATTTTTCTTTGTTTTTTATGTACATTAGACAGGGACAATTTAATATGTATTGCTTGTATACATTTTATTATTAGTTTTAGTCTTAATTTTAACTAACATTAACTGGTTGCTTTATATATCGTAATATAGATAGTATCTATTAAATTGATCAAATTTTTATTTGGTATTTAATTTAGAGTTAATTGTGATAGTTATATTCTGATGTAATATATGTTTGTCCTGGTGAGTGGAACAGAAGGCCACATGGCCTTACCTCCACCAGGCTAAATAAATCTAAAATTAAAATAATTTTAACTACTCGATGAAGTTTTTCAAATAGAAATTTATTTTAATTGAGGACGACTGATACATCAGGCAATCATTTAATATGTTTTAACATTCTCATACATTGTTAGATAAACTGTAGTTTCATTTTATGTATACTGTATTTTGAGCTAATCAAGTATCCCCATACTAGAGTTCAACATTATGAATATCCATAGAAATTTGTTTTTTTTTTTATAAGTTTCAGTATATTCTGTATACAGATTAGAATATAACTCTACCGACAAACCTTGACAGTTTGTTCATGAATGTTAACTGATTGTTTTGATATATAGACCAGTAACTAATATTATGTTAGAGATGTAGCATACTATTATCTATTATTTTTGCCCAATACCGTGGTAATTATGCAGTACACTTGAACCATGTCAGTCATCGTCACCTACGTAGTATCTGTTTGCCACCCCCCTCTGTCTCTCTTTCCTTTCGCAAAAGACCCACTCTCTCTTTATTTTCTACCTCTTTTCATAGCTGCGTAACAATATGGTTGGTTGCGTGAATGAATAATTCAAGTTCACGATTAGAGAGTAAAATAAAAATGTAAAAAGTTGCCATATTATATTTGAAGAGAAAAATTTTCGCCTAGACCGAGACTCGAACCCGTGACCTTTGGCTTGCCGGGCCAAATGCTCTACCAACTGAGCTACCGAGGCGAGTTACGATCTAGACGCAATTTTTTATCTTATATACGTTGTAATTCATTAGAAGCCTTACTAGCTTTATAAAGTAATGTTAAATTCCCAATAAATGCCTTCTTAACTAAGAAGGCGCCATTTGCAAAGATACAAACAATGGTTTCAAAAGCATTTGGTGAGAGGGAATTACAATGTATATAAGAGAAAAATTTGCGTCTAGATCGTAACTCGCCTCGGTAGCTCAGTTGGTAGAGCATTTGGCCCGGCAAGCCAAAGGTCCCGGGTTCGAGTCTCGGTCTAGGCGAACGTTTTTCTCTTCAAATATAATTTATCTTTCATTGAGAAATGTTAAATTAATAATAAAAACATCATAGTTGCCATATTACTTACATTTATTTTCTAGGCTTATGATCTTCATCATTATTAAGCTTTAAACAAATTATTTTCCTTCCATTCGTAGATTATTACAGCAGATTAATATAATTTATGTGGTTTTTCCACGCAATATAAGTAATGTTATCTCTTCATTTAAAATTTCCTATTATTATTTTAGAAACTAGATTGTATTTTGACCTATTATAGAAAAACAAATATTTAGTTGAAGAAGTTACCTTTTATCATATCTTCGTCAATCTTGAAATCTTCTCGCCATGTTTCGCCACAACCAGTGATCTATTGGTAAAATTAAAATAGCACTATGAAATAAATTTTAATGAATATAAAATAATGTCTTCTTTTTATATTTCTTCTTTAACTTTAAAAAGGAAGCATATTTTGCTGCAGAATAATTTAAAAACAGTGTTTCGATTATTTCATTGATTAGGCCTATCTCCTTCTACCCAATGGAGAGATGGCTTCTCTCTATTGAGTTAACGACCGCTAAATGACAATGAATTATTATAAAACTACTTTTACAACGTTCATGACAGGCGTATTTTATTTAAAAGCATGAAGCATTCTCACTTTACGATTTTAGATCAACGCTTTGTTAAACTCAGTTTTTTTATATCAGAATATGATAATAAATGCATTTTGATTTGAAAATAGTAATCATAGCACCTATACTGTTTGAAATATAATTACTATGACTATTTAACTCATTCCCCTCATGGGAGTCAATGATCAATCACATTTCAATGATTTTTTATTTACAACCAATCACAGTCGTGTTTCACCTCGAATTTATCAACCGAAGTTTATCATATTAAAGAAAGTTCCTCCTTTTAACATTGTGAAAAGGTCATAGCATTATTTTGCAGTGACTGACTCTCTAAGAAATACGGCTATCAGATTGTATATATAGTGAATGAATGTCAGCAGATAGCGCATGCGGGAGATAATATAAAAGCATTTCTAACAATTGAATATACCACAAGAAAAAAAGAAAAAAAACACTGTTTGCACTTTCTTAAACGAATTATTTTCCAGGAAATGACGTCGAAGAAAAATATAATCGACATATTTACATCATAGGACATCAGCAATTAATTAATACCTACAATGTTGGTTATAAATTTCTCCACTAGGGTGCATTCTTACAACATTGCCATCCTTTGGCAATAAATAATATGATCTGGTTGCAGTAATGAACAAAAGAAGCAAATGAAGCGTACCAGTCGTTTCTCATTTGTTTTCAAACATCGCCGTTTACATTAAATATATAAATATTTTAAATAACTAGAGTTAAATAACGATTTGTAAGTTAAGAGTTTAATTTTATTCTTTAAATAGTTCTAACAAATGCCACTATTGATTTCCAAATTCTCTACATAAATTCACTCCTCACTTCGTGAGTCGTGAATTTATCGATAATTTGGAAATCACTCGTGGCATTACTTATAACTATTTAACTCATGCCCCAAATGGGAGTCAATGGCCAATCACGTTTCAATAAATTTTGTTTTACAACCAATGGCAGTCGTGTTTCACCTCGATATTTATCGAATTCTGTTTACCAAAATGAAGGAAGCTTCTACTTTTAAATATTCTGAATAGGTCACAGCATTATTATGCAGTGACTGACTATCCAACAAATACGTTGAATGCAACAAAAATGGTAAACATATTCCTTCGAACCATACATTTGATAATTGTGTGCTCAATAATTGTGTTTTTAAATAAAGATTTTACTGATTTTTTTCCTAAAAAATAAATGAATGTTGGTTATAATTAGGGAAATATTTTAAGGTGCAAATATTGGCCGAAAAGGCGGGATAAAAGGTTCTGAAAATACCTACAAAAAGGTGGTGCTGAAATAATTGAATTAAGCTTTAAACCAGTTACATGAACTCAGTTTATATAATATGCATATCATTTTGCACCAATTTTTTTTCCTTTATAGAGTCCATAAGAGGTAATTCATAGTTCTTTAGTTTATTGCAATATTTACTTCGCAGATGAAACATCGAAGAATGATGCCATCAGTTTCGATAATTTGCGTTTTGAATTCCGAAAGTGCATACAACTTATCCTTCTTAACATTCGCAATGTTTTTGTTGTGAAAACCCAGTTGTAATACTAATAAAAATACTCTGTTGTTCAGACTAGAAAAACATAGTCTACAAGAAGTCGGTAGATAGGAAACTTAAATTATTGCCACTATTAACTGAACTTATTTTAAAATGTTACAGCAACACTGTTGATATTTAAATTCGACTTCACAGCTGCAGATTGGTCATTGTTGCTGGGATATAAATTACTGGTTCTTTGCATAAATTATATTATATATTTATTCTTCTTCTTCATATTATATTTGGATATGTATTATTTACTATCGTTGACTTCACGCTGCAGATTGGCCATTGTTTCTGGGGTATAAATTACATAAATTATATTTTAATATTTATTTAATATTGTTGGCTTCTGATTGAGATTTTAAAACCTATTCAGGAAGAAAAAATGTACACTTTCCTGCTCTATATTTTAAAAACGCAAAGGAAAATATGCTGACGCATAAAAAAGAGGGGAAAAAGGGGCGAAATGTAGTAATCTCACGAAAAGTTTAAAAAAGGTGCAACGAATTGTGTTCATTTAGCTTCATTTCATTCCTCCCCCCCAAATACATATATTAAACTATTGGTATGAAAACAACTACATTTTTGGAAAGGTGCCGCACCACAAAATCCTTTCCCTAGTTATAATATGCAGTTTGATGTGTTTCATTTCTTCTCCATTATGGTGCATTCTTACAATATTGCAATCCTATTTGGCAATAGATTATATGATCTAGTTGCAGTGGATCAACAAATGAAACAACCAAACATCATTTGTTTTCAAACAATATATTAAATATATATAAATATATTAAAATAATTATATTTAAATAATGATTTGTTGGTAAACAGCTTAATTTTATTCGTTAAATAACCCTAATAAATGTCATTCTTGATTTCCAAATCATCTAGATAAATTCACTCGTCACTTCTTCGTGAATTTATCGATGATTTGGAAATCACTGGTCACACTATTTATTATAATGTTTTCGCCTCTCTCTTTACACGTTAGATCTTAGATTAACTTCTCAAAATTCTTTCACACAAAATTTTAATTTTCGCAGGACTATTGGAATATACCTCATTGATTTAGTGCAGGTAGTTCAGCTAGTACAGTAAAACTTGTTTAGTCTGGAACGTGAATAATGCGGAAATCTGTCCAATGTGAACAAATTTATTGGTCTCGGCAATATAATAGTAATGTTACGTGTATTTATTTTGTATAAAACGGAATATGTCCAACGCGGAAACTGAAGGATATTTATACACAATTCATGACAGAAAATGTTTATAAGTCGGAAAGATAGAGAGAGAAATAAATTAGTTTCCACTTTATTGAATTCCCGTTAGGCGAATTAACAATAAGTGATGAATCCTGCCGCCGGGCGAAGTAGAGTTTCTACCTGTATCTGGAATTTTGTTTCGGCCTCACTGCAAACCCGTTTTGCGAAATACAGGTTCGTATAACAAATATTTGGCGTGTGACATCTGCCTCACAAATAACCAGTGTACTGTAAAATCTGAAATTATTTTAAGCTCTGAGACCGATTGTGTACTTATCTTTCACAGGTAGCGTTCTGAATTAACGGAATAAAGATGGCTAAATTGTATGTACCATTGTCATTAAACGAAAAAGTGAAAGTTATTGAAGATGTAGAAAAACAAACTCTCACCTCGCGAAATAATGACTAAATTTAAATGTGGAAGAACCCAAGTTTATGACATTTTAAAACACAAAGAAAAAATAATGAATGTATGGACGCAAGGAAATGGTCAAATGAAATGGAAAGAGAGAAAAAAATGAGTCAACAGGTCCACGATTAAAACATCTCCAAATTTCGTGACCGATACTCCAAAGTCAAGCTCTAGCTGTTTCTATATCCCTAGGGAATAACGATTTCAGGCATTTTCGGATTGGTTGCGGAGAGTTTTAAAAGACGACACAATATAGTGTGGAATGATATTTGCGGGGAGTCAAAGGATGTGGATGAATGTATAGTTAGTGAGTGGAAACCGAAACTGCATACTTTAATTTCAGGATACGCGCCTAAGAGACATCTTTAACGCAGACGAAACGGAACTGTTTTTCGCGCGTTACCGTCGAAGTCGCTTGTACATACTCTACTTCACTTTCCAACGGCAGCGGAACTACAATTAATCCAAGGTACATAAAAGACATATACGGTGCTCTAGAATCTAAGATTGTTTAATAATTTGTTTTTTATTATGCGGAATGTTGTCTAATGTGGACAAAAATATTGGTCCCATGCGATTCCGCTTTGAACAGGTTTCACTGTACTATATCATATGGCGGACTATAATCCGGTTCAGTTATGACAGTGTAAGAGTGATTGTTTTATTTATGAACTGACCCAAAGTCCAACCATTCTACTTTAGAAGAAATTAAACTAAACAACATGCCACGACAGGCCTAGAAGACCTTGGCCTATCAGCCGGCTGCTGACCTCACATTCTTAAATGATAATCATAGAGGTGGCCGATAATGTAGCCAGTATTCACGTGATGTGTGGTCAGCTTATTGGGTCCCGCAGCCGTAATAACCGTTTTTCTCAAACTTTAAGTCGTTACCTATTGTAGCTATCCCAAATCCACATGGTGCTGGGTAGATACCGTATACATAACTAACTCACTGGCATTATCCAACCAGGTAGGTTTATGGACGCGCGGACATAATCTCTCCATATACCCCTATCCTGAGCTAATATTTTCCAATCATTTCCTGTATAATCTACTTCCCTAAAAACATAGTTCATGTTATTCTCCCACCTCATTCTTGGTCTACCAACTGGGCGTTTTCCCATCGCAGTCTACGAGACTTAACTGTTCTTATCATATCTGGCTTTCTATAAACACCATGTAGTTCACTGTTATGTAAGAGTCCATGTGGATACCGGATCCATACTGATATTAATTTTTTCCTTCATGGAGACTTGAACCAGCCCAAGTCCTCTACTTCTGCACTAAGGCATCATGCCTTAAAATAAGTTAAATTTCCCCATTGTTGTCATTATCTGAGAATAAATGGATACTCCATGGATCAGAAAGTTCTGATAAAAGGATGTATGTTACGGGCAAATTATCATTTAATTATGAATTAAAAAGTAAAATGTAGTAAACTGACCTTTACATGCTTTCCATCAGAGTGAACTTCATGTTCAAATTCCATTGGATTTACATATTTCCAGGCAGCTGGAGACACTACCACTTCTCCAGCATTGCACGAATGCTCTGCAAGCTTGACGTCTTGAACACTTTTCCCCAAAATTACGTAATGTTTCATTTTATCATCTCCAATGATAGAAAATAGTCCAGGACCAGATGATATCCCCAATTTCACTGCAGAAAAGATTCATGGTAACTTTTATATTTTAGACATTCAAAATGTTTTCTATACTCCGTATAATTTTAAAAAATGGTGAAATATTTAAAGTAATTTTTATTGTTGTGTAAAACAAATGTTTTCGTAGCAAAACAAATGACTTATTTTTATCTATGTTTGTTGGGCAAAAGATTCTATGACCAAAATTGTAATTTTATGAAAATGGGATTTTATATTTCAAACATTATCGATATAATAACTGAGCTAGAATTTAACACCTCACCTCATAGTTGTAGATTTTCTCGAAGACATGGTTCAGTAGGCCTACTACTGCGTATCATCTTCAGTTCCATTTAACAGTTGAATTGGTGGATGGTGATCCTGATACGCAGAAGTATTGAAATATGTCTTGAGAATCTACAATTATGAGGTGAAGTGTTAAATTCTAACTCAATTATTAATTAAAATAAACCTCGTAGTGTCACTTAATTTTAGCCCATTGTGTATTTAACACGTTCTACACTGTAAATACAGATACATTCATAGTCCCTATATTGCTAAGGACAGAAAAGACAAACTGCCTTATCCATCCATACGAGTAGGCGAGATAACCTTCCAAGTGTTTTCATTTCAACGTTATATTGAAATTAGAATTTCAATTAGGCTTACATTTTTAAATTGTATTAGGCCTATAGGGCCTATGTTATTTGTTCACCTTATACACAATTACTGAATTAAAATAAAACACATATCACTTGATAGCCTATCATCCGATATCTTTATTTATATAATTCTAAATGCAATTTACGTATTATTAACAATATATATATATATATATATATATATATATATATATATATATTCCTTATAAAATTCATATCGAAGTTGTTAAATATAATGATTGAAAATAATGAAATGAAAATAAATGTTCTTCCTTTACTAATATTTTTGTAACCAATTAGTGTCTTAAACTCTTTATGAAGAGTTCTTAAGACAGAATTTCATAGAATAAAATTTCGTGAAGGAATAAGTCAAAACGTTGAGGGCATGTTTATCAATCCTAAGAATGTTCTGATTCAGTTTAGTTTGTTTAATAATAAATGGAACAAAAATGTTTGGTACTTTTAAGGGTTTTGTTCATTCTTACATTATGCAGGTTTTCCATTAAATATCCTTAAAATATGCAATTACTTACTCACTCACTGGCAGTATCGAACCCGTAGGTTCATGGCCGCGCGGACATAAGCTCTCCATACATCCCTCTCCTGAGATAATGCTTTCCAATCATTCCCTGTATAATCTACTTCCCACAAATCATAGTTAATTTGAAAACACAAATGGTCGATTATAAATATTGCTGAGGTTCCACTTTTTTATTCGAATAGCCATCCAATTATATTTTATTCTTGTATTTTTTACGAATATAAGGAAATCAAGCCTACTGATTTACAAGAAATACAAGCTCCTAAAATGTTTTTTTTTGTCGATGTAACTAATTTCTTATACTTACCAATATTGTTGTTACTGGAAGTAAGTCAACGTTCCCACATCTAAGCTGGTTGCTATGCAAACAAAAGAAATCGCAATACTGATATGGATTCAAAAAGCACACGTTCGGTAAGTAAAATAAAACATTTATTGAATGTTTTGTACACTAACTCGTACTTTTTTTTAGACTTTTCCGGAATTAATGCAGAAGATTCCACTCTCCAGGCTTCTTCAATTTCTCTATCATCTACCATGACTTCTTCCATAATAAAATTATCAAACAGATTCTAATCACGGTACTACATATAAAAATTTCTCCACAGCCAACAATCCTTGCTTATAATAAAATAAATGAAAAGCTACATAGCAACGATCACCAAATGTTTTTTTCTCATAGAAGTCATTTATATCCAAACAATATTTTAATTCATTTATTACTATATTTAATAAAAATTAGTCACATCGACCAAAAAATAGTATGCAATACACATACTTTTTCTCTATCAGTAACAAGCGCTTTATCTCACTTGTATCGCAATATACTATATCTTTGATTTTTTTACCTCTTAGAGTCACGCCGACATCAGTTTCATATTTTCCATAATTTCTTTGGATGATAATAGCGCATGCTAATACTTGTGACATTGTATCTCTCATAGACTTATCTTTCCCACATTTCCACATCGCAAGGAAAGCATCGCCTATAAAATAAAATCGGAATATTGCAAAATAAAATTCAAACAAATAAACATCTTGAAAATTTAAAATCGGTAATTATGTGAATGGAATAAGTGGTTAAAACTTTGAGTACACAATTAAAGCTTTACAAAATTATGGCAGTTCCTTTATTAACATATGCAAGTCAGAATTGGACTCTTAACCGTTCAGACAGAAAAAAATAGAAACTCTAAAAATGAAGTTCTTACGTTCAGTAGCAAGTGTGACAATTAGCAAATAGAATTGACAATATGAGAAACAACTGGTATGAACATGTTAAAAGAATGCCTACAGATAGAATCCCTCAGCTGTTATTAAAGTACAAACTAATAGGGGGATAGAAGTGTTGGACGCCCATTTACTAGATGGGAAGATTCATTAAATCCTACTTGATGTGAAAACAGGTCAAAAGGCTGAATTTCATGAAATAGAAGAAAAAGAAGAAGAAGTAGTAGTAGTAGTAGTAGTAGTAGTAGTAGTAGTAGTCCAGGTTGCATATGATGAATTAGCTCAAACATACATTTTTTACAGTGAAAAATAAATGCAATACTTGGTTCACCATTGCTCTGAAGAGTTATTGAAATTTTGAATTCAAATTAATTTATAACTAGGATTTTCAAGTTTTGAATATGGTCCACGTTTGCTCTGAATCCTTCAAACGAAGAAAAGATTTTCTTAAATAACACAGAAGGCATTTCTAACAAAACATTGCTACAAAATAAAATAAAACAGATAATAAAGTAAAACTTGCTCAAAGCGGAATCGCATGGGACTATTTTTTCCACATTAGACAAAATTTCGCATTATAAAAAACTAAAATTGATTAATTATCTTAGATTATAGAGCACCGTATATGTCTTTTTACGTACCTTGGATTAATTATAGCTCAAATGCCTTTGAAAAGTGAAATATACTATGTATGAGCGACTTCGACGCTAACGCGCGAAAAAAACCGTCCCGTTTCGTCAGCGTTAAAATGTCTCTTAGGCGCGTATCCTGAAATGAAAGTATGCAGTTTCGGTTTCCACCCACTAACTACACTTTCGTCCACAACCTTTGATTCCCCACAAATTTCATTCCACACTACATCGTGTCGTCTTTTAAAATTGTCCAGCCAACCTAAAGATGCCTTGAAATCGTTATTCACTAGGGACTTAGCAACAGATAGAGATTGACTTTGGTGCATCGGTCCTGAAATTTGGAGATTTATCTTCAATAACTTTCAGTTTTCCATATAACGAGAATGATACATACTTTTTAGCCATCGTTATTCCATAAATTCAGAATGCTACATGTGAAATACGGATATCAGAACTTTTAACTAATTTAAGATTTTACAGTGCAATGGTTGCTTCGCATTAAGGTGTGCAGTCAGGCCGAAATAAAATTTCAGGTACAGGTAGAATCTCTACTTACCCGGCAGCAGGAATCATTCTTTATTGTTTTTTTTTGGCCTAACGGAAATTTAATGAAGTGGAAACTCATATAGTCCTCTGTCTTTCCGCTTTGTATTTTTTTCATGAACTGTGTAGAAATATCCTTCCGTTTCCGCGTTGGACAGATTCCGTTTTGTGCACAATAAATACGCCTGAAATTACTATTACTTTGCCGGGACCAATAAATTTGTTCACATAGGACAGATTTCCGCATTATTCACGTTCCGTATTAAACACGTTTTACTGTATTATATAAAATACGCCATTTATTTATTAATTATATTATTTTTGGTCTGGACATCTTACCTCAATATTAATGTTGATTTGTTCTTGAACATGTTTCAAAACAATTCTGTTTTATCTTCAGCTTTCCCAGTCTGGGAAAGCTGAAGATAAAACAGAATTGTTTTGAAACATGTTCAAGAACAAATCAACATTAATATTGAGGTAAGATGTCCAGACCAAAAATAATATAATTAAAATAACCTCAAAATATAACTTCCTAAAATTAAATATTATACGCCATTTATGTTTATTCATTTCGTATCCTTTATTAAATTTATTTATTCTATGCCCCAGGTTGTCATTTCGACATATCTGGTGTTCTCTTCTGACAATGTCGTAAATGTAACTCACTTCTAAGGTTGGGGGGCCTGGAAGGCGGGATTACGCTGTCCCGATGATATGATTGATGATGATGATAGTGATGCCCAGTAGATTCCTTAATCCTGAAGTTAATCTAGGACTATTATGAATGATGATGATTCTGATGGCTATATGTTGTTCGGGGACCTCACTCAGGAAACTAGTCCAGACCGGGGATCGAACCCGGGTCCTCTGCGTGACAAGGCAGCACTTACCTTGAGACCACAGCGGTAGACTCAGTAAAATTTAACTCACCATATAATATTGGCACACGGGGGTTTTCATCTCTTTGGACAATTCATTCCCATCACTACGCTTCGATCATGATTTATATAGACAAGGTGAAAACGCTTGATAATAGAATACTTATTTTTTTTCATTCATAAATTTACCTGAAAATTTCAACAGATCCCCACTGTGTCTCATGATTTCTTGAACCATTGAACCTATGTAATTGTTGAGAACTTCTGTCAATCTCGACGCGCCTCCACTCCCAGCCTTATTGTATTTCTCGCTTAAATCTGTAAAACCTGAAGAAAAAAAAAAGAGAATATATAACGATATCTTACTGCCACTGGTATTTGAAGAGAGGAAATTTCTTTTTCCCGAAGAAAAATGACAAGAATATAGGCCTAGGTTGTCACAGATCTATAAAAACGGATGTGCTTGAATCATTCTATTCAGATCTAATTTCAAAACAATTCAAGCTACAATCACAGCAGAGATACTAAACTACAAAATAAAGCCATCCATCCCACGTATATTTTCAGAACATAGAAACGCCTAATCAGAGACCACATTATGCCTGGTTGCTACATTTTTATTATTTAGGTATTAAGTTGCAAGTAACTTTGTTTATCAGTAGACTCCATTTCATTAATACAGGATGTACATAAAATAATATAGTAGTTTATAGTAATATTGTCCACCGCTGTGGTCTCGAGGTAGCGTGCTGCCTTGTCACGCAGCGGGCCCGGGTTCGATCCCCGGTCGGGGCAGTTTTTCTGGGTGAGGTTTTTATCGGGGTTTTTCCTCACCTGTAAGACAAATGTCAGGAAAAATTTAAGGCCCAAACGGTCCCCGAAATCATATGGCCATCATACTTATCATTATCATCCTTACCATTATCATCATCATCCTTCACCGGTGTGGAAAGCAACGGGAAGCTACCACACCTACACAATTCCCTAGTAAAGCTGCAAGCATAGCATGAAAATGCTATGATTGCAGTGAAGGACCTGCCTTCGGGCAGAATTACTATGGATGGATAGTAATATTATTATCACTCAAATTGAGGCGTACAGAGTTATATGTATATTGAAATGTAACAGGAAAGAAGATGGTTTTAGTTGAGTGAGTGAGCGGATAGCTTTCTTTTGTTTTGTTTCCGTAGCAACAATAATAACAAAAATGACAGCTCCTCAACAGAAAGCGTTTTGTATCTTGCAGTTTGAGAGTTGTAAATTAGTTATGGGGGAAATGATGTAAAGCGAAAAAAAAAATGTAATTGATGACTCATTTTTTTGTGTGATAACCTGAATTATCTATCTGAAATTGCTTATCTGTAACTCTTACATAAACAGTTTTTTCAAATTAATCTATATTCGATATATTACTCTTACTAATATTTTAAACATACAGGGTGTACATAAAAAAGATTGCGATTTTAAAGATGTTGAATTATATTTTAACTATGACTATTTAACTCATGTCCCAAACGGGAGTCAATGACGAATCACATTTCAATGAATTTTGATTTACAAGCAATCACAGTCGTTTTTCACCTCGATTTTATCAGTTTAATTTTATCATATTAAAATCAAGCTCCTCCTTTTTAACATTCAGAATACGTCAGAGCATTATTATGCAGTGACTGACTCTCTAAGAAATACGGCTAACAGATTGTATATTTAGGGCACGAGTGTAAACAGATACTGCTTGCGGGATATATTAGAAAATATATTCATAGTAATTGATTATACCACAATAAAAATAAACCACTGTTTGCACTTTCTTAAACGTATTATTTCCCATGAATTTACGTTCCAGAAATATATAATTCACATCATAGAATATCAGAAGTTAATTAATAACCTATAATGTTGGTTGTAAACAGTTTGATGTTTCATTTTTTCTCCACTAGGCTGCATTCTTACAATATTGCGATCCTTTGGCAATAAATAATATGATCTGGTTGCAGTGATGAACAAGTGAAACATAAAAAAGTTACTCATTTGTTTTCAAACATCGCTGTTTACATTAAATAAAATTATAAATATTTAATAATAACTATATTTAAATAATGATTTGTGAGTAAACAGCTTAATTTTATTCGTTAAATAGTCCTAACAAATGTCACTCTTGATTTCCAAATTCTCTAGATAAAATCACTCCTCACTTCGTGAGTCGCGAATTTATCGATAATTTGGAAATCACTCGTGGCATTACTTATGGCAAAAACAAAACTCATGTTAAATGAAAGAGTAACATCTTCAGTTTATATTATAAGTTCATAGGTGTTCAATGTGAGCCCCGTTTGTTACATGGCGCACATCCAACCTGTAGGCTAATTCTCCCCATACATTTATTATAAGCATGTCTGGATTGATGGCAGCAACAGCTTCTCGAATCCTGTCTCTCAACTCGGACAGGCTAGCAGGCAATATGGCATGTAGACTCTGTCCTTTACAAAATTCCAAAGGAAAAAATCGTATAGGGTCAGATGCGGTGATCTAGGAGGCCACTGGAGATAAGCCCTGCCAACTGGACCATGACGACCAATCCAGCGAACTTATTATGTCATCAACGGATGTTGTTGGCATTGGGGTGGATCACGATTAAACTGCCTACGAAACGCACGTTCAACTGTCACTCCATTATCACAGTTTATCCTTTCAGCTATAGGTACTTTACGTGTCACACGCCACCCGGGCCTTGCAGTGACACGACCTGTCGGAAGAGGAACTTTAACTATGGATCACATGATTTTTTATCACATAAGGACATGGAGGCTTCCCCAAATAAGAGGTCAGCTCAGTGTAGGGGACTCCTCCGAAACAACACTACATTAAGACGAAACACGCCATTAACTTACACATTCATAGTAAACATGGCGAATATGATGAAGATGATTATTATTATGGCCAAGTGATGTTCAGGGACCGTTTGGGCTTTAACGTTACCTGAAATTTGTCGTAAAGGTTAGGAAAACCCCCGAAAAAAAGACATCACCCTGGAAACTTGTCTCGACTGGGGATCGAACCCTAGCCTTCTAGGCAGCGACGTTACCCAGAGACCACAGAGGATGACTAAATTAATTTTATACTCCTAATTTAGTACTAAAATGAAGAGGGACATCTGGATATCGATTAGGCCTATATGAACCGGATTGAGTTAAATGGACAAGAATTTGTTGTTTAATGCCATATTGAATCTACGGGTAACATAATCAATAGTTATTTAAAAATTAAATCTGTGACGCTGTAGCTCCGAAGAGACAAGACCGTCTGAAATAGTTTCTATCACTGGCTAACTGAAAACAGAACTGGGAGTTAAATGTTTAGCGTCACACATCTCCTCAATCATGGTTTCATACAGCTGGTTCAACTATATATTTAAATGTGTGTTTTAATATCTTACCAGATACGTCCCCTAGGACAAGAACAATTTCGTATTTTCGTATTGAATAATCAGATATACTGGATATTATTTCATCCGGTATAAACGCTGCCATTATTCTTGCACGTTGATAATCTGTTGTTATTTCCGCCATGTCTTCTGTAAAAAAAATACCAAACGATGTCACAATAGTTTAACTACAAATGAAAATAATTTATTCACCTCGTCATATGATATCACCTCGATTCCCAATTATTTATCATCCCGTTTCCAGTATCTATCCTCAAACCATAACTTAAACACAAGATCACAACATAGTCTCTTACTTAATATACCGCAACATAGGACATCACATCACTCCATGTCATATACCATCTCCACTTCTCGCAACTGGAATTCCCTACCACAAGAAATAAGGGGCTGCCGGACATTGGCATCTTTTAAAAGAAATCTAAATTTATATTCGCTCTAAACTCGACTTCATTATTATCCAGTGCAAGATATATATATTAATTGGTGTTTCCCGTATAATGTATCATATTTATATTATTATTATTATTATTATTATTATTATTATTATCGTATCATTATTGTTATTACCCTATAAATGTTGTTTGTACATGACATTTACATTGCTACATTTATTGTATATTTAACTGTTTATAATTAGTATAGCGTATATCTATATTTGTCAAATATTTATTTGTATTTGTGCTGGTTGAGTGGAAGAGAGGGCCTTATGGCCTTAACTCTGCCAGAATAATAAAGTATTAATATTATTATTTTATTATTATTATTATTATTATTATTATATTATTATTATTATTATTATTATTATTATTATTATATATTTATACAGTGTGTTACCGAAGTAAGTACAAATTTTTCGTGTGGTGGTAGGGGACATCCATACAAGTATTTTATCACAGTGAACCTTGGGTCGGAAATGCATTGTTGTGGATCTATAGAAAATAAACAGCATTTAAAATTATTGAACACATTGTTGTTCATTCATTAAATCTAAGAAAAATGGAAGGTATTACATGTTATTTTACAGTAATTGTTGGAAATGGCGACCATTGGCTGGATGCAAGAGCTTGTAGCAAGGATCGTGGCAGCGGCTGCAGAAATCAGGGAGCATCCAGATATGCTTCTTAGAGTTAGTCAGTACGAGGTGAGACGCGCGGAGCTGTGCATCCAGGCCAATGGTCGCCATTTCCAACAATTACTGTAAAATAACACTTAATACCTTTCATTTTTCTTAGAATTAATGAATAAACAACTATGTGCTCAACAATTTTAAATGTTGTTTTATTCTGTAGATCCACAACAATGCATTTCCGACCCATGGTTCATTGTGTTAAAATTCTTGTATGGATGTTCCCTACCACCACACGAAAAATCTGCACTCATTTCGATAACACTCTGTATATAAAAATGAGTGCCTGTGTTTCTGTATGTCCTTCATGGACTAAAAAAAAATACTTGACTGATTTGAATAAGGATTTCACCACCATTTAGAATTTTTTTCTGAGGCAATTAATATATATAACATATTACCGTACGCACTGTAGAGCCGGAATTTAAAAAAAATTGCATCTATATACTGAAAAAGTCGCTTTGGACGCTTATATGGCTTACGCTGCCTAAACTATAACAGCTACTACGCTTGAGATGAGTTAGCACAAGCACATATATTATATTTCGATGGCTATTAGATCAGCGATAACCCACAATAGAGGAAGTTTGTGTCTAAAACCATCGATTTTTTATTGATTGCCAGCTCGCTGGTCCTGGCTACCTCACAACTCGAATAAGAAAAGTACAAGATGATCGATAATCATGAATGAAGTTTCGACCTAACGATTCATGAAGCATGCCTTTGACGGTATTGGCTGATGCGAGAAAAAAAATGTGTGACTGATTTCGGAAGAGAAATATATATATAGTTGGTTAGAGCGCTAAACGAACAGAGTTTAGAGACTCGGGTTCAAATCCCGACTCAAGCATTCATTTTTCTTTCATATCATATATATATGTGTGTGTGTGTGTGTGTATATATATGTATGTTTATATATGTATGTTTATATATATATATATATGTGTGTGTGCGTATGTATATATATAATATATGTATGTGTGGTATGATAAGAAAAATAAATGCCTGGTCGGGATTCGAACCCGGATCTCTGAGTCTGTACCTCAGCGTGATATCCATTACACCACCAGGCGAATCCAATCCAAACACCCATATATATATTATATTCTCCATTATTACTAGATGTCGCGAGAACTCGGTCTTCACTGCCATCTAGTAGCTGACTATAACAAGTAAGCAAATTAAAGAGAATATTTTTACTTTATAGCAGTGGCGCTTTATCGATGTTATAATTAAATGTTTAACATTGAGCAATGCAAGCTTAATATGTATGTATGTATATATATATATATATATATATATACATATTAAATGAAGTCTGCATATCAATGAGGTACATCGTCTTTTTAAGAAGCCAGATATAACAGTTAAGTCTCGTAAGCTGCGACGAGCAGGACATTTAGCACGAATGAGAAATAAAAGAGGTGCATGGAAGCTTCTTGTAGGAAAATCAGAGGGAAAACGCCCAGTTGTTTGACCAAGAATGAGGCGGGAGAATATAATATTAACCATGATCTGAGGGAAGTATATTATACAGGAGATGATTGGAAGGTGTGGAGAGCTTATGTTCGAGGGTGTCAGTGAAACAGTTTATTCATAATATTTAATTTATGCGTTATATTTAGAACACAAAGAAACATTGTACAATCAAAATATGTGATACGCTCTGTCAGCTATTATTGTACTGTAAGCCCTTTACAAAGATTTAGGCGCTCTCCCCTACACGGAAAAATTTGAACCATACTAATTTAGTTACACTTGTTTTCGTATAGATGTCATTTTGAGTGGTTTTGGCCAGCGTTCCGCCTCATACTGACATCTAGGAAACCAAGGTAGTACTAGGACGGGAAAATTCGGTAAATTTTGCTGACATCTAGGAAACAAAGGTAGTACTAGGACGGGAAAATTCGGTAAATTTTGCTTAGAGGCCTTTTCAATCAGGCTTAAGGAGTTTTTACGAGCCTACAAATCTTCAGACTCGGGACCCACGGCTTAAAGTCCCTCCCGGAGGACTTGCTCCTTGGATTTTTCCGTTCTAAAAAATCCATCGACCCCGGCCGGGTTTGAACCCGCGACCTTCGGGAGCAGAGGCAAGGAGCATAACAACTAGTCCACCGCGGTCGATCTGTCAGCTATCAAACAAGCTATTAATTTTAGAAACTTTATTTATATTACTTACTTACTCACTGGCACTATCGAACCCGTAGGTTCATGGCCGCACGGACATAAGCTCTCCATACATCCCTATCCTGAGCTAATGCTTTCCAATCATTCCCTGTATAATCTACTTCCCTCAAATCATAGTTAATGTTGTTCTCCCACCTCATTCTTGGTCTACCAACTGGGCGTTTTCCTTCTGGCTTTCCTACAAGAAGTTTCCATGCACGTCTTTCATTCCCCATACGCGCAACATGTCCTGCCCATCGCAGTCTACGGGACTTAACTGTTCTTATTATATCTGGCTTCCTATAAAGACCGTGCAGTTCACCGTTATGTAGTCTTCTCCATTCACCTGTCTGTTCATCTCTCTTTTGGTCCAAAAATTTTCCTAAGAACTTTATTCTCAAATACCCGTAATCTCCCTTCCTCCCTTAAAGTAAGAGTCCATGTTTCGCACCCATATAATATAACTGGTAGAATAATAGTTTTATATATTTTCAGCTTAACGTTTTTTGAAAGGAGTTGGGACATCAAAAGTCTCTGCAATGCATAATAGCATGCATTTCCAGAATTGAGCCTATGTTTAATTTCTTTGTGCATCTCATTCCTATTTGTGATTATCGTTCCTAGGTATTTGAATTCAGCCAATTCCTCAAACTTTATTTATATTATCTAACCGAATAACAACAATTGAATAATGACGATTAATACGGATAAGACTAAATGCTTAACAATATCAAAAGAACCAGTAAGATGCACATTAGAAGTGGAAATAAAAATTATAGAACAAGTATCAGAATGTAATTATTTAGGTGCATTAATAACAAACACTAAACATTTAAGAAAAGAAGTAAAGAAACAAGCTGATGAAACAGCACAGATATCAGGATATATGAAAGATTTTATTTGGCGCAATAAACATATGTCAATAGAATGTAAAATCCGCACATACAAAACGATAGTTATCGTATATGGAGCAGAAACAAGGGCTGATACAAGAAAAAACTAAACAAATAATAAGCACATGTGAAGTGAAGATCTTAAGAACTATTCAGGGGAAAGCATTATTTCATAAAGTACAGAACATAGAAATTAGGGACAAATGTCATATTCAGGACATAACCAAATTTATTATAGATAGACGAAAATATTGGAAAGGTCATAGAAAGGATGGAAGACAACCGACTTGCAAAAAGAGCTAAAGAAGATAGACAATGGACGGGAGAAGAACAAGAGGAAGACCAGCCAAGAGATGGATAGACAGTGGATGTACATCCAATACGTTTTCCTCCTAGGATTGATTCTGGAAATAAACAGGATGAAAATCCTACAAATTATGAATACGAAGAGAAGAAGAAGAATGATTACGAACGTGTGTATATTATTTCTGGAAACTAATGGTATACGTTATTTAATATCGGCGTTTAGTTTATTCAAGTGCGGTATTAATTTGTTTTCACGAGTTTTAAAGTGTTACTGAAATGCGAGTGACTGTGCATTTTAATATTCAAGAGAGACCACTCGTGGACATCTTTCCACGAGAAAAATGACCTCCTTCGACAAGTCATTGATAAAATATGCATGGTTAGCTGTCAGTAAACAATTTAATACATTATTTTGTTGGATATGTTTATTATTCGAACAAGGTAGACATATTAGTTAGACGAAAAATACTTACTTACTCACTGGCACTATCGAACCCGTAGGTTCATGGCCGCGCGGACGTAAACTCTCCATATATCCCTATCCTGAACTAATTCTTTCTCACTCAAACACACATAACTAACTAACTCACTGGCACTATCGAACCCGTAGGTTCATGGCCGCGAGGACGTAAGCTCTCTATATATCCCTGTCCTGAGCCAATGTTTTCCAATCATCCCCTGTATAATCTACTTCCCTCAAATCATTCTCCCATCTCATTCTTGGTCTACCAACTGGCGTTTTCCCTCTGGTTTTCCTACAAGAAGCTTCCATGCACGTCTTTCATTCCCCATTCATGCCACATGTCCTGCCCATCACAGTCTACGAGACTTAACTATTCTCATTATATCTGGCTTGCTATAAAGATCGTGTAATTCACTGTTATGCAGTCTTCTCCATTCACCTGTCTCTTCATCCTCTTTGGTCCAAGAATTTTCCTAAGAACTTTATTCTCAAATACTCGTAATCTCCTTTCCTCCCTTAAAGTAGAAGTGACGATCTTTCACCGTAAGAATACAACCGTCAAGAAATGCGGACATGGGTTCAACTGGAGTAAAATTTTCCGGAGGTTAAATAGTCTCCCATTCAGTTCTCCGGGCGGGGACTATTTCAGGAAACCCATGACAAAGGCTCAAACACAGGGACATGTTCCTAGGAACATGGAATGTTAGACGAAACATAGGTACGTTAATTTTGGAAGTTTAACAAAAGTTGTAATTTCCCACGAATAAATTATTAGCTATATTAGGGAAACGTAATTTACAAAAAAAAGTTATGTGAACGATTAAATAATAAAATGAACATTAACTGAACTACTTAATAATTTTCATTCATTTGAAGTATGTCCTTGAAGGAAAAAATGTTGTTGTTGTTGTTTTCAAATGCTGGGCCTTGGCACCGAAGCCATTAGCGTTCTTGCTCTCCAATATTTCTCTATTGTGGATCCAACAGGTAATACTTCACAGGTTTGTAGGTGTTCTTCATTCATTTCTTCGTCTTTATTGCATAGAGGACAATTTGGATTCGTGTAGATTCCTATTTTATATAAATGTTTGGCTAAATAGTCATGTTCTGTAAGCAGTCTAAATGTTGCTACTGTAGTTTTACGTGGAAATTCTGGAATAATATCTGGCTTCTTTACTAAAATATTCCATTTTTTGTCTTTGGCTTTATTACATAGGTCTTGGTTTTGTTTGATTTTATATTTGTTTTTAACTATTCTTTTTATGGATGTGAAAGGTAAGCTTTTAGTAGTATTCTGAATTAAATTGGAGCCTTTTTTGGCAAGAAAATCAGCAGTGTCATTTCCAGCAATTCCACAATGTGCAGGTATCCATTGCAATTGAATTCTTTTCTGTAGTTTTTGGAGTTGTTGAATCATTTTGTAGCACTCTTTAATTTGTATTGACTTCATTTTGTGTGAATTTATTGCATGTATTGCTGCCTTAGAATCAGAGAGTATGACCGCATTTTGAAATTTATTTATTCTGTATAGTAATTGCTGGAGTGAAATATGAATAGCCGTTACTTCTGCATCAAAATTTTTTGTGTGGTATCCTGCTGGTTGGTAAAATGAAAATAATGCACATGTAATTCCTGATCCTGAGTTGTTATCAATAGTAGATCCATCTGTGTAGACATGTAACCATTCTTCTGGTGGATATCTCTTATTCACAACTTCTAATGCTAGAGCTTTTAGTACAAGTGTGGGAGTTTCAGATTTTGTAACTGGTTCTTCTAGATTTAGCTGAATATTAATTGGTTCAAAAGTAAGAGGGTTATCTCTGATCAAAATATTTTCTTTAGATTTAGGAAGATTCAAATCTGTTTTTATTTCCATTACTTTGGACAAGAAACTTGTTTGTGTTTTCAACTTGCTTGGTTGTAAATGCCTTTTTCCCATTTTGTTGTTGTTAATCGTAACATTTTCTCATGTTGTGTTATTGCCTGTTCCTCTAAAGTTAGACATATTGGAGGGTTCTGAGTTAGTGCTTGCATTGCTGCGATTGGAGTTGATTTTGCTGCGCCAGTTATAAGCCGTAAAGCCTGATTTTGGCATACTTCTAGGCGATTCAGGTTCGAGTTATTTGCTGTGATTATTACCTCCCCATTGTATAGTAGTATTGGCTTGATGAATGTTTTGTATGTGGTGTTCAGAGTCTGGCGATTACTGCCCCACTTTGCTCCGGCTAATCTTTTTAAGATTGAGAATCTTTTCGTTGCTTTGTTTACTACTGCTTCAATGTGTTTTCTCCATGATAATTTTGAATCAAAAATTGTTCCTAGATATTTTGTTTCATTTGTTTGTCTCAGATTTGTTTTCTTGAACTGTAGATTTAGTTTTGGAATTTTTTTCTTCAATTAAATATTTGAAACGTTGTTTTGTCTGTATTAATGGCCATTAAATTGTTGTGGGTCCACTTTTCTAGTAGGTTAAGAGCCTTTTCCATAGATGATTTAGATTTTTCTATTTGTGAGGAAGATGTCCACATAATCATGTCATCTGCAAAAAGAGCTGTCTTTATTTCTGTGTTTGATATAGCTGGTGGCAGATCGTTGATGTAGATGTTGAACAGGGTTTGTACTTAGTACTGCACCTTGAGGGAGGCCCATTTTTATTTGTCGGAATTTGGAAGTACTGTCATTGTATTTTGTAGCACAGAAACGTTGTGAAAGGAACTGGGTGATCCAGTTTAACATATTGTTTTGAATGCCTAGTTTTGTGAGTTTTTCAAGTAATTTATATCTCCATACCGAGTCATATGCTTTTTCAAAATCAATGAAAACTGTTAGCGTATCTTGATGTTTGTTGAAAGATTCTTTGGCATCTTGAGAAAGTTGAATTGTATTTTCTTTTGTAGATAGATGTTGCCTGAATCCTGTTTGTGCTGTTGTTAGTATGTTTTTACTTTCTAAGAACCAATTTAGTCTCGCTGAAATCATACGTTCTGAAGGAAAAAATTAAGTACACTATTTGGTACTAAGATTTATCTTTCTCCTATTCTCCCTCCATCTACTCTATATCATGTTTTCAATTCCACATTTACTTCAATTCTACTTATACATACAATTGCATGCATTGCAAACTACATTACTGCCTACTATAAAATACATTATTACTTACAATCGATTTCGGCGAGATTCGAATCTTGGGCCTTCAGATCTATAGAACCAGATCTTAACAATCTTGGCTAACCAGCTACGTTGAGAAAGTAACATTCTAATAAGCCTTATATGTTATTTTAACATTTCCCAGGACATTTAATTTACCTCTCTCATAGAAAATAACGAAATTACTCGTACTTGGTTTTAGGTAGAAAATGTAGAAATATGTTCACAAAATAGAAAAATTACTATTGCCATATAAACGTAACGTCATTTCCATTGTATATGTTAAACATTCATATGTTGAATTGCATAGAAATTTTACTTAAGTTTCATTTCTAAATGAAGCAATATAAACATCTAACCGAAATGTGATCTAACAAACAAAGTTATACAGAATGGATTAACGTAATGTTAGTGTGAGTTATTTTTTATATATATATATCCATCCACCCATAGTAATTCTGCCCGAAGGCAGGTCCTTCACTGCAATCATAGCATTTTCATGCTATGCTTGCAGCTTTACTAGGCAATTGTAGGTGTGGTAGCTTCCCGTTGCTTTCCACACCGGTGAAGGATGATGATGATAAAGATGATGATGGCCATATGATTTCGGGGACCGTTTGAGCCTTAAAGTTTTCCTGACATTTGTCTTACAAGGTGAGGAAAAACCCCGATAAAAACCTCACCCAGAAAAACTGTCCCGACCGGGGATCGAACCCGAGCCCGCTGCGTGACAAGGCAGCACGCTACCTCGAGACCACAGCGATGGATATATATATTTTTTTTTTATTTATTTTAATTCAAGTTCCATGTTTATTCATGTGAATACAAACTGAAATATTATTTTAATAATTAATTTATGTGATATTAAAACCCAACCAAAATGTGATCTTACTAATAACTAACACTAGACAGAAAGGTCTAAGGTTAGTGTGAATTTATTTTGGTTAGTGTGAATTAATTTACTTTTGTTAGCTTTTAAATATAAGACCGGCGTGCTTAAAGGTGATGTAAAACTCAAATATTATTCTTTGTACATCAGAAATGGGATAGTGTTAACTAATATCTATGTTTTTTATTCAATGTCCAGGTTGGTCATTTCGACATTTCTGGTGTTCTCTCCTGGCATTGGCTTAACTGCATTCCACGTCTGAAGTTGGTGTGCCTAGAAGGCGCAGTTACGTTGCCCCGATGATATAATGGATGATGAATGATAATGAAGCGACAGGAAAGTTCTTAACCTAAGCTCAACCAAAATTCCAGACCATGGACAACCACAGAAATAATTCCCTTTAAGGGAAAATTTTTATGGTTTGACCGGGAATCAAACCCGGGATCTCATGAACACTAGTATGAAACCCTGACCTGTAGCCCACAAGGCTGGTTGTATCTAATATTATATGGTCAAAAATTAGTATATTTTCGCGTTCTTAAAACCTGCATGAAAGGAGTCTTCGCCCCCTCAGTCCCCCAAACTGCTAAACAAATCATAAAAATGCGTGTAAATATTAAGTAAAAATTAAATATAGTGAACTAGTTTGCCGCCATATTGAAAATTAATCTGACCAACAATATTTCGTTTTATCTCTGTTAAACATCGTTCGCTACTTTATATGAACAGATTCTTATATCGTTAATACGTTTATTCATAATAAATAAATAATAACTTAAATAAAGATTCTGCGACATTTTTAGAAATAAAACATATGAATGTCGAAGACAAACAATGGGAATGACGTTATGATTACGTCACGAATATAATTTTATATTTGGTCATTTTTTCGAGATTATCTTTGCTAGAATCAAATCATTTCGTTATTTTTCAATGACAATAATAGTTTACATTGTGAAAAATCTTGAAATTTAGTTCTTTTTTTTTTTTTTTTCAAAAAATTCGAACCATAACATAAAGACTAATAAAAACATTAGTTTTCCAATGTGACTGGTTAGCCAAGAACCTAACCGAAATATGACCTAATTAATAATCTATGCAAGATATAAATGTGTAAAATATTAGATTACAATGAATTGTTTTTGTTAGCTTTTCCATGCAAGGCCAATGTGTATAAATACGAAATAGAACTCAACAAATTTCATAAGAAAAATTTTGTTAAGTCATTGTTTTCTATTATTTGCACCTAGTTTATAAAAGTATAATGGTTTATTTTAAATATACTTACGTGCTTCTCTATTTTCAATGGTTTTATCTTGTTCAATATTATCCATCAATGTATTTGATCATTGCAAGAATTTTAACTTTTGATTTCATTGTTATGTTGCTATGGAAATCTTAATAATAAGTTAATGATTCAAATGTTTAAATTCAATATGGCGCTTACAAATGAAGATCGAATAAACACGATGTTTTTACTGTTGATTTGCTTCTTGGAATAATTAAAAAAAACTCCAAGAAACAAATCAACAGCAATATCATCGTGTTTATTATAATAATATTATAATTATTAATAATATTATTAATAATAATAATAATAATACTATTAATAATAGTAATATTATTATTATTATTATTATTATATTATTATTTTATATGTGTGTGTGTGTGTATGTTGTGTGTGTGTGTCTGTCTGTCTGTCTGTCTGTGTTTTAACACTCTAGCGACAGCAATTTTTGTTTTTTTTTTTTTCGGAACTAAACTCGACTTGTAGCAATCATTTAAAAAAGTAAGGTCGAGTTTGTTAAGCAGCAAAATCGGGCCGTTAGAAGTAGGAGATGACATTAAACAAAAATATAAAATTCTCTTTAGTTGTCGCAATTTTCAATTGTTTGCAACGAATCTCAGTGGCGGCCTCTCTTGAATCTTATATTAACAATTGGACTCACATCTGAAAATTTATAAAGACAATAATGATGTGATTGATCAGGTCATGCAACATCAAGTATTCAATATAAATTTGAAAAGAAATGTTGAAAATTTGATATAATTGTTGAAACCTATTTCATCAGCGTTGGACAAAGACTAAAGAAACAATTGTACCATCTCAGATTCAGTGTCTGTGTAGAAAGAATATTGATGAAGAGTTTTAGTGTAGGAAAAAAAAAACAAAAAACATGGCCATAACTTCAACTCATCTTATAGCACACAAGGAAAAACCAGCATAAAAGACTTTATTGTATTTATTTTACCTGATGGAGGTATTCTCTTCCGCTTAACCAAGATTAAACTATACATAATAAAATAACATTTATTAATTATGTACATCTTGATGATAATAATATATAACAGGATAGGCTACATATTATACAGTTGACAAGAAAATAACAAATATTAAAGTAATAATAATAACCTATAATTTCATTAAGTACAATTGGCTTAGTAAAGAAAGTATAAAATGTAAAAGAATAATAAAAGTATACATGGAACACAATTATTATATTGTCTAAGGAAATATTTAGTGGCTTTTTTTAAAACTTTTTGAGTCTGGCAGTCCTTCATATACGAGCAGGGAGAATTCCAGTGTCGAGTGGCTGAAACAAAGAAGGACGAGGAATATTGAGATGTTCGATTAGGCTTCAACTTGGGGAAAAAATAAATTCCCTTAAATTTTCTTGAAGAAAGTCTTGCAGGAACTTGTTTGTGATCATTAATCTAATCCATAATATTCCAAGATAAACCATCACCACCAATCTATGAAGCTTTGTTCGGACCTGAGGTGATGATGGGGGTGACAGCTTATTAGTGAAAGAGCCATAACAGTGAATTGGACAAACATAATGGTATAACAAAGTGTTCTCTATAATTCTACATCTATTCATAGCTAAAGGTTATTCTTCCAGTATGGAGCGTTTTTTCTCAATAAATATGGAAGGTTCACCCGAATGGGTATTATTCTTTGCTATATTCGGAGATCCCCTCCATGGTATCTTTACCTTGTCGTGGTGGAGTGGCTTGTGTGCTTAAATGATCCTGAGAGCTATGCCGGCGGTAGCATTGCTGCCGATAGGGTTACCCATGCCGGACTGGTCGAAGGTGATAAGCCAGACGAAATAAGTACCTTGGTCGAAAGAGTGACGATCTTTCACCGTAAAAATACAACCGTCAAGAAATGCGGACATGGGTTCTACTGGGGTAAAATTTTCCGGAGGTCAAATAGTCCCCCATTCGGTTCTCCGGGCGGGGACTACTTCAGGGAACCCATGCCAAAGGCTCAAACACAGGGACATGTTCCTAGGAACATGGAATGTTAGGACTTTATACAATAGCGGGGCACTAGAGATATTAACGCGGGAATTGGATAAATCGCCCTTGGATATAGTCGCTTTACAGGAAGTTAGGTGGCCAGGAGAAGGTAGTCAGGAATCAGGAAGCTTTGCATTATACTATGGGGGTGCAGAAAGACCTGCATTTGGAACGGGTTTTTTAGTCAGAAGGAGGATCCTATCCGCTATCCGAGATATTAAGTTTGTTAGTGATAGGATATCATACATAATTCTAAAGGGTAAACGACATGATTTTATAATTGTAAATGTACATGCCCCCACAGAAGATAAAGATGACAAGATCAAGGATGAGTTCTATGATGAATTAGAATGCTTATTTGATAGCCTTTCACGATATCATATGAAAATTGTCTTAGGAGATTTTAATGCAAAAGTGGGGCGGGAAGATATATTCAAACCAACAATAGGCAAATTCAGTCTTCATGAAGATAGTAACGACAACGGGGTTAGATTAGTCACATTTGCCACATCAAAGAATCTCATTGTTAAGAGCACAACATTTCAGCATAAGGATATTCATAAATACACCTGGACGTCCCCAGATGGAGAAACTCGGAACCAGATAGATCATGTATTAGTGGATAAACGCTGGCACAGTAGCATCATCGATGTTAAATCAGTTAGAGGGACAGACTGCAATTCGGATCATCATCTGGTCAGAGTGAAAATCAGACAACGGCTATCGCTTATGAGAGGAACAAACGCTAAAGATGATTCTGTAAAATATGAATTAAAAAACTTGAAAAATGATGAAATGCGGCAAGAATACCAAATCAAAATTGCTAATAGATTTGAAGTACTGAAATCTTCAGATGACAATGTGGCAAACGAAGAAGAAACTGATATAAATAAAGAATGGGAGGCTATAAGAGATACTATTAAATTGTCAGCATCAGAAAGCATTGGTTGTTTAAAAAAGAGGCAAAACAAGAAATGGTTTGATGAGGAATGTGCCGACATTGTAAAGAAAAGAAAGCTAGCAAAAATGAAATGGTTACACGAGCCAAATGAGGTAAATTTAGAGCAATTGGGTAGTGTTAGACGGGAAACCACCAAGTTACTAAAGAGTAAGAAGAGGGAATATTTGAGAGAGAAGATTAATGATCTTGAAATGAATGCAAAAAATAGGAACATTAGAGAATTATATCAGGGAATTAGTATAGAGAAGAAAGGGTTTCAGGCTAGAACAAACATAATTCAGAATGAAAATGGGGATATGATTGCAGATTCCAAGAGTATATTAAATAGATGGAAAAGTTATTTTAATCAGCTATTAAATGTACATACAGAACAGGACATTGAGGAGGATAAGTTACAGACAGCAGAAATGCTAGTCGCAGAGCCAAGTGCATTAGAGGTTGAAATGGCAATTGAAAAATTGAAGATGTATAAAGCATCAGGTTCAGATGAGATCCCAGCAGAACTGATAAAATCAGGGGGAGAAAAATTGATGGACAAGATACGCTGGTTGCTTACTATGATTTGGGAAAAAGAAGCTCTTCCAGATGAATGGAAGGAATCAATTATCGTACCAATTTATAAGAAAGGAGATAAAACTGATTGCAACAACTATAGGGGCATCTCATTACTTTCAACTTCGTACAAAATTCTAACAAATATATTAGTAAGCAGACTTACTCCCTATATTGATGACATTCTAGGAGATCATCAATGTGCATTTAGAAGAAACAGGTCTACAACAGATCAGATTTTTAGTATAAGACAGATTTTAGAAAAGAAATGGGAATATAATGGTACTGTACATCAACTATATGTAGACTTCAAAAAAGCATATGATTCAATTAAGAGGGAGAAGTTATATAGTATCCTGCTGGAGTTCGGAATTCCTAAAAAGTTAGTTAGACTTATACGAATGTGTCTAAATGGCTCAACGAGTAGGGTGCGTGTAGGCAAACAGTTTTCAGACACTTTTGAAATCCAGAATGGGTTGAAGCAAGGAGATGCACTATCTCCTCTACTATTTAATTTTGTACTAGAGCATGCCATTAAATCTTTAGAGAATGAGGAAGGCTTACAACTGAATGGTATTAATAAGCTGTTAGTTTATGCTGATGATGTAGTACTACTGGCCGATAGCGAGGAGATACTAAAGGCCAACACGCACACACTATTGAGTAACACTAAGAAATTAGGACTGGAAGTAAATATCAGTAAAACTAAATATATGGTCACACGTAGAAATACATTATATAATGGAAATGGACAGCTAATGACAAATGAGGGAAATTTTGAGGAATTGGCTGAATTCAAATACCTAGGAACAATAATCACAAATAGGAATGAGATGCACAAAGAAATTAAACATAGGCTCAATTCTGGAAATGCATGCTATTATGCATTGCAGAGACTTTTGATGTCCCAACTCCTTTCAAAAAATGTTAAGCTGAAAATATATAAAACTATTATTCTACCAGTTATATTATATGGGTGCGAAACATGGACTCTTACTTTAAGGGAGGAAAGGAGATTACGAGTATTTGAGAATAAAGTTCTTAGGAAAATTTTTGGACCAAAGAGAGATGAACAGACAGGTGAATGGAGAAGACTACATAACAATGAACTACATGGTCTTTATAGGAAGCCAGATATAATAAGAACAGTTAAGTCCCGTAGACTGCGATGGGCAGGACATGTTGCGCGTATGGGGAATGAAAGACATGCATGGAAACTTCTTGTAGGAAAGCCAGAGGGAAAACGCCCAGTTGGTAGACCAAGAATGAGGTGGGAGAACAACATTAACTATGATTTGAGGGAAGTAGATTATACAGGGAATGATTGGAAAGCATTAGCTCAGGATAGGGATGTATGGAGAGCTTATGTCCGTGCGGCCATGAACCTACGGGTTCGATAGTGCCAGTGAGTAAGTAAGTAAGTAAGTATATTCGGAGATCGATTTTGTTCTTTCACGGCACTCAGTGATATGATATTGGTTGCATCTCTGTCCACACAATTCACACACACATTGGTCATTCGGGGTGTGGAATGTCTTGTTATTGCATAATTTGTAATTTGGAGTAATTCGCCATAAACTATACATACATTGGGAATATAAAAGTCTCAAAGTTGGTTGGTTTTCCTGTTTAGAATGTTTCACAGGGAGGCAAGTTTGAATGTTTTATTTGTTTAACTAAGTGACAGTTGGAAGAAATAGCCAAAGATAGATAAAGGTAAGTCCAGGAGGTTGTAGAAACTGTCTCTGTCCACACAATTCACACACACATTGGTCATTCGGGGTGTGAAATGTCTTGTTATTGCATAATTTGTAATTTGGAGTAATTCGCCATAAACTATACATACATTGGGAATATAAAAGTCTCAAAGTTGGTTGGTTTTCCTGTTTAGAATGTTAGTTATATCATAAGCAAAGTAGCCTGCAATTTTATTTTTTATTTTACTTTGTAGATCAGTTTTAAACCATTATTATTATTATTATTATTATTATTATTATTATTATTAATTATTATTAATTATTATTATTATTATTTATTATTATTATTATTATTAATTATTATTATTATTAATTATTATTAATTATTATTATTATTATTATTATTATTATTATTATTATTATTATTATTATTATTATTATTATTATTATTATTATTATTATTATTATTATTATTATTATTATTATTATTATTGTCATCGTCATCGTCATTATACATGAGACCAATGTGATATTACAAAGAGAATATTATTTTATTGTTAACGCTTAACATTCAAAAAAGTTAATACATTGATTATGGGAAAAAACATTGAGTTTTCAATTAATAAAAATTAATTAAATGAATCATATCTCACCTCATACTTACTATTCTTCAAGCATGGAAACTGCAGTTTTCAAGGGGAATCCCTCCCATCTTCAGCCATTATTACGGCTGTCGAATTTCAGTCTACATCTTCATCTTCAAAATTACCATTCACTCGTAATAATGACTGAAGAAGGGAGGGATTTCTCTTGAAAACTGCAATTTCCATGCTTGAAGAATATTAAGTATGAGGTGCGATATGACTCATTTAATTAATTTTTATTATTCGGAAACGTAATTATATAAACCAAAACACCAGGTTAAAACCAAAAATACCTGGTTAAAATTGGTTCCATGTTTGCCGTGGGCCTACATACACCAAATTGTACTTTACAATTGTTTTTACATTATACAAATAAATTTAGAGGATATTCGTTAAAAATAAAATACTTAGATTATTTTGGGTTAGTGTGTCCCAAGATATAAAGGAAGGTGTTTTTTCGCAAAATCAAATACGTATAGCCTCTGTTTTTGTCTGTTTGACCTTAATAACACGAATAACGAATATTATAGCAATTGGATTATGATCACCTGTGCAGACTTCATGCCAAATTTAAGACATTAAAAATGTGAACTGGGTTAGTATAGAAGGATTCTACAACTAAAATTTTATTTAGTAAATGAAACATCAATATGCCCAAAACGTATAACTATTTAGTATTTTACAATAAAAAAAATTATTGTTCCAAATTTATTTTCAAATTTTGCAAGTAGGCCTATTAACTTGTTTCGAAGCAGGTTGGCACAGATTGCCGTGGGCTTACATACATCAAATTGTATTTACAATTGTTTTAACATTGGAATATACAAATAAATCAAGAGGGTATGTTTTTAAAATGAAAGACTTGCATTTTTTGGGACACCCTAATACATATACATACAGTAAAACTTGCTCAAAACGGAATCGCATGGGACCAATTTTTTTCCACATTGGACAAAATTCCGCATTATAAAAAACTAAAATGTATTAATAACCTTAGATTATAGAGTACCGTATATGTATTTTTATGTACCTTGGATTAATTGTAGTTCCACTGCCGTTGAAAAATGAAGTATAATATGTATGAGAGACTTCGACGGTAACGCGCAAAAAAGAAAGTCCCATTTCGTCAGAGTTAAAAATGTTTCGTAGGCGCGTATCTTGAAATGCAAGTATACAGTTTCGGTTTTCGCTCACTAACTACTCTTTCATCCACATTCTTTAATTCGCCGCAAATTTAATTTCACGCTACATTGTGTCGTCTTTTAAAACTGTCCAGCCAACCTGAAGATTCCTTAAAATCTTTATTCCCTTAGGGATTTAACAAGAGTTAGAGCTTGACTTTGGAGCATCTATCCGGAAATGAGAATGATACATACGTTTCAGCCAACTTTATTCCATAAATTCAGAATGCTGCCCGTGAAAGATCAGTTTCAGAACCTAACTAATTTAAGATTTTACAGTGCAAGACAGGTATCTATGTTTCGCATAACGTGTGTGCAAAGAAGCCGAATCTATACATGTATAATCTATACAATAAAAGCTCCTTATTCGCGGGGGAAATGTTCCGCAAATATGCCGCGAATATGGAATTGTAATTTGTATTGGGTATATTATAGGGAATATGTTCCAAGGTTACAGAATAAAATAAAAATTATGAAAATAAAATTAATTAATGAGAGATTTTGAACAATTTCTATTAATTATTACTGTCAGGTTTAGACAATGAGTTTAAAGAACTTGATAATGTTTTCCTGTTTTGCCGCTTTTAAAAGATTGATAAATTAAGATTGATATTCAACTGTGAATTCTGTGATATAATTCCTTATTTTGTCTTCAGATTTCTTGATGCATTAACATTATAGACGCAAACGACTCGCCAACGCGTGTAAACGGCCAAGCACTTTTTTTTTCCTCGGTACTAATTAGTTTTCTTTCCTTTTACTCGACATTATAAACTGGGAACAAAGCACAAGAGGCAAGTGTTATTCAATCAAAATTATTGCAACGAACATGTTGAAACAATTATATACCGATCGTGGCGAGGGCGGCATTTATCAAAGTACAATTCGACATGTGAAATACGGCAACAGATTTTAACAATGAATTTTTAGGTGAGTGACAATTAGGTTTGTTTTGTTTTGATATTTATTTGTCCGTTTAGTTTGAATCACTATTTGTAAAAGCCGTCTTGGCACCTGTCTTCAGTAAAAGAAAAATGACAGCTGATGGTTAATAAATATATATATATACCTTTCCGCTTTATATTTTTTTTCGTGAATTGTAGAAATATCCGTCTGTTTCCGCGTTGGACAGATTCCGTTTCATGCAAATAAATACATGTAAAATTACTATTATTTCGTCGGGACCAATAAATTTGTTTACATTGGACATATTTCAGCATTATTCACGTTTCGGATTAAACAAGTTTTAATGTATATATATATATAATTTGCTTATGGTTTTTATTTTATCAGATAAAATAAATGTATAATTTATACCTTGTAAATATTGCTTATTTCTAAATCCTCGTCATATGTAATCAATCAGGCAACAGAATTTTAAGTGAAGGTCATGTGATCAATGGTTGTCTTTTATTTTTATGGTCTTATCGGCCCACGACATTTACTCCTGAAATGAAACCAGGGCTAAAAAAAGCCCATGCCAAATTCCCAGTACTGTTATCAGTTGTAACTGTAGACCAATCATCGTGCTTAGACCGGTTTATACGCTTTCAATAGCCACTTACGAATGAAAGAGTGAATGGAATTGTATATGCATATTTATGCATGATACTAATTTCGAAATTAGTACAGAACTAGTATAGTCTGACCAACGGATCTGTGCCCCCGTAAGATATGGCAACTAAACACTATACCCCAGCCACTGATTCTCCAGTCCTAACGTTTTCACGACAGTGTTGCCGATATGGATATTCAGTGGGAGGGGCCGCTTTATGTATGTGGTTAGCAGACATACAGCTCATAAATTTAAAACCTTACTAGCGCGCTATAGCTGCGTCAAGAGCAGTGATTGGTTGTGGGCAGACATCTACTCCCACTCAACTATTGGTTGTGGAGGGCGAGTTTCTCAATTTTATCCTCGTATAACCTAAACTTCAGAGCCACAGATCTGGCGGTTGTAGTGTAATTCTTTTTCTGCCTCGGTAAATCATTTCCCTCCCTTCATTCCTATCTCTCTCTTTTCTTTCGCACCTTCCACTACTCACAATTTTTAGCCTTCTTGGGGACAGATTATTTGCACTTGTAGTCCAGTGTTGTCAACTCAACATGAACACTGTAGCTCGGAGTGGTGAAATAAATATTACTAAGAAATAATAAAAGTCAATCAGCGTCATTAGACCTACTTAAAATATGAATAAGTAATAATTAACCTTACATAATTCAGTATTCTGTTTGGGGAAAGTTTGACAACATCCCTACTAGGAAAGTTATCCTGGCTGCTGTTTGACGTGGTGGGAGGAAAGCGCGTGGAATGGAATGAGTGCAAGTTTTAACTTTTCTAAGAACGACTGCAGCGAAAGGGGCACACATCCGTTGGTCTGATATCACTTAGGGCGGAATTCATGAAACCATCTTTACGCAAAGAGCAACTCTTTCCCCTCTCTATAACGTAGGGTTTTATGAATACTCTATACGTCATAGAGAGGGGGAAAGAGTCGCTCCTTGCGTTAAGATGGTTTCATGGATCCCGCCATTAGATATACTTATATCGACTGATCAAGTCATTGGGAGAAGTAGAATTATGTGAGCAAAACTTGAGGAATTACACTTTTGATGGACAATAATGTTTCATAATTCTAATGATTCGAAAAAAAGAACACGACTTTAAATACTGTATCAACCATTCTTTCATGAAATAATACGTGATAAGTAAGATTTTGGAATCTTCTTAAGAAACATTGATCTGTTACAGTTATTACAGTTGTTCCTGAACTCCATCCCAGAAAACATATCGTTCATTAATGATATCTTCTATCAGAGTACATGTCAGCGTGATGTCTAGAAGTAGTTGTTTACCACTTTTTGACAGTGGATTCCAATTTATTCCAATAACTTTTTCTCCGTCGGGTGTCGGATTTCTGAAGAAAAAGAAAACCTTATTGTTTGACACTGAACTTCATCAGTAAATAAATTAAAATGTATTATTGACTTTGGATATATATATATATATATATATATATTTCTGAGATAAAATTAAAGATGTTTATTTGTGAATTACTTTAGGTAGAGTAATGATAAGATATATCTGATTTTCAAGTAATGCATATTAATTAAATTATTTATACTTTGGTTGTTTTAACACAAATTATGGATATATTAAATTAATATTGAAATTCATCAGTGAACATTTTTTGACAACTCGCCTATAAATTTCACGCATTTCACGATATCACGTCCATCTTCAGCCATAACTTTGAGTCGGAGTTATGGTGAAGATGGACGTGATATCGTGCGAAACTGCAGAATCGTGAAAAACATGAAATTTATTAGGTGAGTTGTCAAAAAAAGATATCGATAAATTTCAACAAATTATAGAGTTGTTTTAACACAAATTAAATTAACAGAATCAAAATTAAATAAGAAATTATTGTTAATTGGGGCACACCGTAGCGTAATTCTTTAATCAATATATCTAAAATAAGCCTCCTATAAGACACAGGAATTTTACAAGAAAAGAATAATATAAACATGCTGAACGAGAACATTCCCGCAGACCTAAACTTGTTACACAACTTTCACATCAACATCAGTATAAAATGACTTGTGAAAGATAGAACATGTTTCTGAAAGGCCTGCAGGAATTTAACTACCTGACGAAGTTTTTTTAAACAGAAATTGATTCTAGTTGAGGACGACTGAATTAACGTGTACTTATTTTAATATTCTAACATTGTAGTTGGTTATGCCAATATGCCATAATCCAAAAGTCGGGGTTCGATCCCGGTGGTTCAGCATTTTTAAACTGACCCAAACCTTCTGGCGGCACCAAGGTCCTGGGGTCAATCCATCAATCCAGTCTCTAACTCAAATGAGTACCAGGTGCATATTCTGGTGTAAAGGCGGCCGTTACGTATAACTCTATTAACAATTGTCTAGAAATAGTTGGTTGGTTGGTTGGTATCTATTGTCGAGCACTTGATAATGAAATCATTCGCTCTCTTGCACTCCAATATTTAGCAGAAAGGCTGGTCTCTTCTACAAAAGCTGGACAACGGAGGAGATGGTTTCTTTCCATTCATTTAAATTGCAAAAAGGGCATTTAGGTGAATCTGTTATGCCAATTCTGTGTAGGTGTTTATTCAAGCAGTCATGTCCCGTTAGCAGTCTGAATGTTGCTACTGCGGATTTTCTTTGTAATGTAGTAATGTCATAAGCTTGTAGATTTTCCCATTCCTTTCCAGATGTTTTGGTGGTGTATTCTTCTCTAAGTTTATTGATGTATTTATTTGAGATAATTCTTTTGATAGAGTGAAAGGAAACTGGAGCAGAAGTTGGGTATGAAACAATTTTGCTACCCTTCTTGGCTAGAAAATCGGCTATTTCATTGCCTGTCACTCCACAATGGGCCGGAATCCATTGAAGTACAACTTTTTTTTTGTAGACGGGATAACTGTTTTATCATTTTGTGACATTCGATAATTTTGATGCTTTTGGGTGTTGTGTCTCGTGTTATAGCAAGAATGGCTGCTTTGGAGTCACATAGAATTACAACTTTTGTAAATTTTTGGATGTGATATAAAAGATTTTGTAAACTTAAGAAAATTGCTAGGATTTCGCCATCAAAGTTTGTTGAATTTGTGTTTAGTTTACGATAAAAGGAAAAAAGTGGACATACTGCACCAGCACCAGTGCCACTGTCATTTGGTAGGCTGGAGCCATCTGTAAAAATATGTATCCATTCAGGAGCTGGGTATCTTAGATTTATTATTTCCAGTGACATTTGTTTTAAAATATATGGAGGAGTTTCAGATTTCTTGATGTCTTCTGTTAAATGGTTTTCGATTTCTAGAAATAGTGGAATGCAGGCTTTCACGGCCGGTAATCATGGTAGTAAAAGATTACGGACTATGTGGCCATGGTATATAACTGGCGTTTCTTCCAGATGTTTCTCCCTCAACTGCGGAGGGCATCTTCAGTGGCAAGCGCTTCAAGCTGTTGTTTCCCTGTCGTAGACTCGACTGCGAATGAACAGCAGAAATCTGGACGCTCTTATTTATACTAGTGCTGACGTCACGTGAGTCGCAGCTGTTTGGATCGACATCATCATACTGGCTTCTGATTGGTTCGGAACTCTCTCCTTGTTATTGATAGGTTTTGACGTTCTATTGTCTAATGTGTGATACCAGGCTTTGGCTAGTTTTATTCCTTCATCTTTTCTATTGAAATTGTCCTTTTGTTTATAAATTTCTATGAAATGCGGGAGGCTTTACCTCCTACTATCTGAAGGGCCTCTTAAGGCTTGTAATGGGGTCACTTTCCTTTTACTCTATTTGTTGTTAATATTACGTAGGCCTACATAAGGAATCTACTACAGTTCTAGTAACTGTAGCCGTCTTGTGAAGCCAAAGGCGCGTGGCAGGAGGGAACTAGCAGCCGTGCAAAAAACATTTTCTTATTAATAACAATAATAATAATATTAATGATAATAACAACAATAATTATTATCTATATTCGGGTTTTTACAGCCGCTGCCGTCTTCCCATGCCAAACCTCCAAAGCCTACGATCTTGGGCATCTTCAATGCTTAGCCCTCTTGCTTGCATTACTGTCTTCATGTTTTCCTTGCATGTTAACATTAGTCTCCATATTTTCTTCTTTCTGGTCGGTTGCCATTGATATAGTAGTTTTGGCCATCGCTTATATTCCATTCTTAAAATATGTCCTAACCACTTTAATTCCTTCTCCTCAATTCTTTCAATTATGCTTTCGTCTGCTTCAATTATGTTTCTAATTTGCTTAATTGTGACATGTTCTAATTTTGACTTTCTGGCACTTCTGCGTAAATAATCCATTTCTAGAGCTACTAGAATAATAATAATAATAATAATAATAATAATAATAATAAAATAATCGTAATGAAATATATTGTTACATAAATGCTATTCTATAATGAACTCTCGAAATTTATTAGACATCAAAACTTTATTAGACATCAAAACTATTAACTAATACAGAACTAGTAGATACGAAAATTGAACGTGTAGCAACTCTTGTTTTCAAAACTGAGAATAGTTGCTGGCAGTACCTGTAACTCGACCCCCTCTTACCGCACCATGCACCCCTCAAAAACGGCTAAAGAAGCCAGAACTGCACTATTGTAGCATTGCACCTTTGTGTTATGCTCATTACACAAAGGAAAATCTTGTTATATTTTACATAGGCCTATGCTATATACTACACCAGTACGCCTCTTAATGCTATTAATAAATTATATATGTTCGATCCATTTTTCATGAAACTTTTGATTATATTTACTAAAAATAATTGGCATTTAAATTCTGTGTGTTTTACTTCTACATTGCACAGGTGTATTCCAATGCAGGCACTCTACTTTGGTGTTTCGAGTTCCGTGCCAGGCGGATAGTTGGTGTTTTATGTGGTCAGACGATAATTCAACATTAGTTTGCCAATGATATGCACAGCTTCGTCAGACAACTTTGTGTATCATGGATTAATTAATGTTGATCCATGTGTGTTTGTTGAAAAAGACCACTAAACCCGCATGTCCGTCTGGCGCAGAACCCAATTGTAATATACATACATATACAATATGGAAATAATGTAACTTCTCGTCATTTAAGTGTGAATTCTTTGGTGTAAATATAATCACTAGTTAATAATAATAATAATAATAATAATAATAATAATAATAATAATAATAATAATAATAATAATAATAATAATAATAATAATTCTAATAATAATAACAATAATAATTATTATTATAATAATAATAATTTTACACAATAAATTGGAAGTTAGTCTTACCCAGTCTTAGCGAAATTAGTCCAAAGTTTCACCATAATTTTAACAATTTTCAAATGATCTGTATCCGGTTTAAGGTATTCTTGCTTTGTATAAAATCCCTTGAACAAATACGGCAAATCTACTCCATGACAAGTGCCTGAAATTAATAAAAAAATTCTTTAGGCTTTGAAGTTGTATTATACAGTATTATTTTGTTCATCAAACTAGATTAACTGGTTGAAAAGGATTTACGTCTTATACTCCTCATATATTTTAACAAATTTTGCTGGAGATATTCATGTTAGTAATACCTATTAATGTTTTCTATTTCAATACTATAACATTAACATTGTTTATCTTATTTTTATTCAAATTTTTAATTTCAACAACCCAATGAAAATATTTCAATTTTAACCTGAAGTTTATTGTAATAACGTACCTGGTGTTCTGCTTCCTGCAAGCAATTGCGTGACGAACTCTAATCCCTCATCAAAGGAAAACTGGTACATGTACATAGGACAGGTTGAATGAGATAGTTGCAGTAATGCACATTTTTTTACTCCATGTATGAAGAAAGCGTCACTGTAAAGCTTAGAAAAAATAAATAATGATTACTACATAGTATGGGAAAAATAACCAGCTTAGGCTATTACATCTTGATGCAGCTTATACGTGGGCTGTAACAAAAATAGTGGCAACATTACTGTGGAAGCGAAACCAGAGTAAGTAATTATTGTAACTTCTGTCGCATGTTAATATATGCCTGACTTGTCTTACAGTAAATTGACTCGTCCGTACATCTCAAAGCGCATGTCATTTGGAGAGAGGGTTAGTCTCTTCTGAGTTGCCGCTCTAAGCTGTTGTGTTTCGCCATTTTACAAAGCAGGGACAGCGATCTTGGTTGAAAATTCAATATGCCATGGCCATACAGAACGACAATGTCATGAAGGTCTTGTGGAAGCATATGGGGAGACTGGATTACCATACAGAACTGCTCGGACGCACACGGCACACTCTCCAGATGATCTGTGTCATCGCTGGGAGTGGGAAGTACTTTTCCATCTACCACATTCACTAGACGTAAGCCCCTAAGATTATGATTTGGTCCCTAAGATGAAGGAACCACTTTGTCGCATTCGATTCCAGACTGTTCCTGATATTCTACTGGCATTAAGTTGGTCAGTGAGAAACATCCACAGAACAGTAGCTGCTACCCGGGATACTACAACTTCCACATCACTGGCAACTAGTTGTAGACAATACTAGGTACTACATTGAATGATTGTAGAAGTTTCACACGTCTGTCACTTGTATACTGGTAATAAATAAATATTTGGTTCGTCTTCCGGGCTTATAGGCCGTGGTCTGGTTGTCTTCATACTCGACGTTTCGTCTACTGCTGCGGTAGACATCATCAGGAGATACTACGTGCTTTCTGTGAACTCCTCAACAGTCGGCTGCAGACCGGCTGGTCGTTGGAAACTGTATCTCTGTTTATAGCTAAATCCCGGGTGGAGGGGAGGTTTTCTGCGCGCACCGAGTTTTGCGCTGTATTGCCGTGTGCAGAAGTCCTAGGCTTCGTTGTCGTGTTATGCAGTGCTGGGATCCAAATTTTGTTTATCTTCAAGGTTTCTTCTTTTTTGTTGAAGGAATTTTTATGTTTATATATTTCTATGGCTTCTCTGTATAGTCTGGTGTAGTAATGTGATGTTTGTGATAATACCTGGGTATCTTCAAATCTTATAATATGTTGTTGGTTGTTCATCAAGTGTTCCGCTACGGCCGATTTTTCATTTTGTTTTAACCTGCAGTGTCTCATGTGTTCTTGTAATCGTGTGTTGATCATTCTTTTTGTTGTACCGATGTACACCTCTCCACAACTGCACGGGATACGATATATACCGGCATGACTCAAAGGATCTCTAGTGTCTTTGGCTGGGCGCAGTATATTGCTGATTTTTTGTGTTGGTTTGTAGGTTGTTGCTATGTTGTATTTCTTTAATATTCGTCCAATTTTCTCTGTTGTTGTTTTGATATAAGGTAGGTAAACCTTACCATTTATCTCTTCCTTGTTTTCGTTTTCGGGCCTATATTTCTTGGGATTTATGGCTCGACGAAAATCTGTTTTGCTGTATCCATTGGTAAGAAAAGCTGCATGGAGATGATTGATTTCTTCTTGCAGATACTGTGGTTCCGAAATCCTTTTGGCTCGTTCAACCAGGGTTTTTATTGTCCCGCGTTTTTGTCTAGGATGGTGGTTAGACTGTTTGTGTAGGTATCTGTCTGTGTGAGTATTTTTCCTGTAAACCTTGTGTCCAAGTGTCATGTCTTGGTTTCGGATTACCAAAACATCCAAAAACGGTAGACTGTTGTTATGTTCCTTTTCCAGGGTGAATTGGATGCTGGGACAAATCCCATTTATGTGCTTCTTGTCATGCCGGTATATATCGTATCCCGTGCAGTTGTGGAGAGGTGTACATCGGTACAACAAAAAGAATGATCAACACACGATTACAAGAACACATGAGACACTGCAGGTTAAAACAAAATGAAAAATCGGCCGTAGCGGAACACTTGATGAACAACCAACAACATATTATAAGATTTGAAGATACCCAGGTATTATCACAAACATCACATTACTACACCAGACTATACAGAGAAGCCATAGAAATATATAAACATAAAAATTCCTTCAACAAAAAAGAAGAAACCTTGAAGATAAACAAAATTTGGATCCCAGCACTGCATAACACGACAACGAAGCCTAGGACTTCTGCACACGGCAATACAGCGCAAAACTCGGTGCGCGCAGAAAACCTCCCCTCCACCCGGGATTTAGCTATAAACAGAGATACAGTTTCCAACGAACAGCCGGTCTGCAGCCGACTGTTGAGGAGTTCACAGAAAGCACGTAGTATCTCCTGATGATGTCTACCGCAGCAGTAGACGAAACGTCGAGTATGAAGACAACCAGACCACGGCCTATAAGCCCGGAAGACGAACCAAATATGGATCAAGACGCCGGCCGTGAAAGCCTACAATTATATATAAGCAACCTCTACGGGAAGGATGTGTTTTCTTTCTATTCGGAATTTGAAGAATTAAGAAAGAAAAAAGGACGCTTTCTGTGCAATTTAAGCTTCCTTCTACGGTGCAGAGACACGGAAACTATCCCTCAATTGTTACAATGCAAACATATATTCAAAACAACAAGGCTAAGAGGATATATGGACGAATGGAACGGGCTCTACTTAGAGAACGTATTCATGATACTAGAAGAACATTAGGGTTGAATGACCTTGAACTACTTCGTTTACATCTAAAGCTCAGCAATATTCTCTCCAAGAGAGACTGGGAGAAAGTGGACAACATCACATATCACAGCTTTTACCGAACCATAGAAAAGAACACCGAACGACAAAACACAAAACACGCCAAATATCATTCAGTAAACAAAAATAAACCAACCAACTCAAGAGCAGTAGTAAATTTGACTGACCGGCAACTCAATGAAGAAGAAATTTCGGTTCTTGCCAAAGGAAGAAATTTTGCTGTAGCACCTAAAACAGTACCTATTGAAGACATCATAGCCAATGTAGAAGCCGGAATAAGACAGCTGCCTCTTCATCAGAGTGAGGAAATAAGGGGCGAAGTGTCCCGCATTCTCCGTAATAGCAAACCACCCACGAGCAATTTATCTAGAAAAGAAAAAGAATCTTTATTAACTTTAAACTCAGACAAGATATCATCATTCTCCCTGCAGATAAAGGAAATGCTACCGTCATCATGGAAACCGAGCAATACAACCAGAAAATACACCAGCTTTTAGATCCAGGGACATACAAGATTCTTAAAAATGATCCCACAGCAAGGGTTCTACGCAAATCTAATAAACTCATCAAGATGTCCTCACTGGATGAAGACATTAAACATAGATTGTGCAAATCAGAAGCATTGCCACCTAGATTGTATGGATTACCTAAGATACACAAGGAAGGAACACCACTCAGACCTATTGTTTCGACCATTGGTTCACCTACATTTGAACTTGCCAAGTATCTCGCCTCACTGCTGAAACCATATATTGGTAAAACTGATACTTTTGTAAGAGACTCCACACACTTCATTGAAAAAAATATACACTATGAAACTCAAGCCGAATGACATAATACTAAGCTTTGATGTGGTTGCATTATTCACTAAGGTACCTATCGGAGAAACTATGACATACTTACAAGAACTCTTTCCTCCAGACATAACAGCGCTCTACAAGATATGTCTCACAGAATGTTATTTTCAATGGAGAGGTATATTCTACGAACAAATAGATGGCGTGGCCATGGGAAGTCCATTAAGTTCCGTAATAGCAAATTTCTACATGGAAAAATGTGAAAAACAGGCTTTGGAGAATGCTACCTTAAGACCCACAGTCTGGCTAAGATATGTGGATAACACCTTCGTCATTTGGGAACACGGTGAGGAGGAACTAGATAACTTCAAGAAGCACATAAATGGGATTTGTCCCAGCATCCAATTCACCCTGGAAAAGGAACATAACAACAGTCTTACCGTTTTTGGATGTTTTGGTAATCCGAAACCAAGACATGACACTTGGACACAAGGTTTACAGGAAAAATACTCACACAGACAGATACCTACACAAACAGTCTAACCACCATCCTAGACAAAAACGCGGGATAATAAAAACCCTGGTCGAACGAGCCAAAAGGATTTCGGAACCACAGTATCTGCAAGAAGAAATCAAACATCTCCATGCAGCTTTTCTTACCAATGGATACAGCAAAACAGATTTTCGTCGAGCCATAAATCCCAAGAAATATAGGCCCGAAAACGAAAACAAGGAAGAGATAAATGGTAAGGTTTACCTACCTTATATCAAAACAACAACAGAGAAAATTGGACGAATATTAAAGAAATACAACATAGCAACAACCTACAAACCAACACAAAAAATCAGCAATATACTGCGCCCAGCCAAAGACACTAGAGATCCTTTGAGTCATGCCGGTATATATCGTACGTATCCCGTGCAGTTGTGGAGAGGTGTACATCGGTACAACAAAAAGAATGATCAACACACGATTACAAGAACACATGAGACACTGCAGGTTAAAACAAAATGAAAAATCGGCCGTAGCGGAACACTTGATGAACAACCAACAACATATTATAAGATTTGAAGATACCCAGGTATTATCACAAACATCACATTACTACCACCAGACTATACAGAGAAGCCATAGAAATATATAAACATAAAAATTCCTTCAACAAAAAAGAAGAAACCTTGAAGATAAACAAAATTTGGATCCCAGCACTGCATAACACGACAACGAAGCCTAGGACTTCTGCACACGGCAATACAGCGCAAAACTCGGTGCGCACAGAAAACCTCCCCTCCACCCGGGATTTAGCTATAAACAGAGATACAGTTTCCAACGACCAGCCGGTCTGCAGCCGACTGTTGAGGAGTTCACAGAAAGCACGTAGTATCTCCTGATGATGTCTACCGCAGCAGTAGACGAAACGTCGAGTATGAAGACAACCAGACCACGGCCTATAAGCCCGGAAGACGAACCAAATATGGATCAAGACGCCGGCCGTGAAAGCCTACAATTATAAATAAATAAATAGTTGCCACTATTAAAGTTACAACCTAAGTATGTCAGTGAGTTTTATTGTATTATTCATTACCTTTTTTGTTCTACTATTCAACAAATTTCTTTTAACATCAATCATCCCTTGGAATGGCGATTATACGAGTAGTAATTTGATTGAGAATGAAGTGCTTAAGATATCTACAGAAAAAACAAAAATTATGGCATTTCAAGGTGTAGATCCTGTCAGAAGTAAAATTGTACCGGACAATAAAATTTTGGAGCAGGTGAATAATTTTACACATCTAGGATGCAATATCTCATATGAAGAAGAAAAGGATGTAAATGCAAAAATATCTAAATTTTTAAGAATTTTACGTTAATAAAATCTTCAAGCCACTGTTAGTCCAAAAGCATTCAAGACTAAAAGTGTATAAAACACTGACTCTTCCAACTCTCTTGTTTGGTAGCGAAGTATGGACGTTGAAACAGAAGGATATACAGAGACTTAGATCTGCTGAAATGAGATACCTTCGGAGGACTGCAGGATACACACTACTAGATCACAAAAAAAAATGAAGACATCTTAGAAGAATTACACATGGAACCTTATAAAAACAAAGTTTCTGATTATAAGTCGAGATGGATGCAACACGTTCATCGAATGGAAGATCACAGAATACCCAAACAAATGTTAAGCTTTCAACCTGCAGGAAGAAGAAGACCAGGACGTCCACTCAAAAGACTTTTGGATGGTGTTTCTCTTGAGGACGAAACAGGTCAACATATGGCCTAAATTCGTGAATGTACTATGATAATGATGATGATGATGATGATGATGATGAAGTGCTTAAGATAACGTTTGAACCAAAGACAGATGGAAGAAGGGCGGATGGAGTGAACTACATGTTATTTATGGAAAACCCGATATAATACGAAACGTTCAAGTCCGTAGATTAAGATGGGAAGGACATGTTTCGTGAATGAGGATTGAAAAAAAAAAATACAAAACAGAGGGAAAGCGCCAAGTATGGCCAGAACGAGGTAAGGGGAATAACATTAACCAAGATTTGAGGAGGTATATTTTACGGGAATGATTTGAATATACTATTTGAGGATAGAAATGTATGTCTATTGAGAGCGAATGTCCGCACAGACACGAACCTCTGGTTCGATGGCGCCAGTAAGTTAGTTAGTTGGTCAGCATATTCTTTAACGACGCCCTTTAATAGGCCAGGTAAATAGCGTTGCAAATTCATATTTAAAAACCATACTAATTCATTGGTAATATGGAACCCGGTGGTTCATGGCTGCGTGGACATAAGCTCTCCATATATTCCTAATCAGAGCTATTGTTTTCCAATCATCCTCTGCATAATTAATTTCCCTCAAATGATGTCAGTTTATTCTCACACCATGTTCTTCGCCTAACCACTGGGTGTTTTCTCTCTTGCATGCCGTTCTTTTATTTCACATTTGTGTCACATGTTCTTCCCATCGGATTCTGCGAGATTTAACCGTTATTATTACATCTGAACACTTGGTTCACCATAAAAATAATGTAGCTAACTATAATGTAGTCTTCTCCATTCATCTGTCTGTTTATCTCCCTTTGGTTCAAATTTTTTTCTGAAAATTTTGTTTTCAAATACTCCTATTCTTCTCTCTCTCTCTCTCGCTCTCTCTCTTTCTCTTTCTCTCTCTCTTTCTCTCTCTCTCTCTCTCTTTCTCTCTCTCTCGATTGTGTTTTGCATCCACATAATGTAACTGCAAGAATAACCGTTTTATAATTTTTTTAGCTTTTTTGAGAGAAATTTCGATGGAAATTGTACCTGTAATGAATAATACCATGGTTTCCAGAGTTGAGCCTTTGTTTAATTCCTTTCTGCACCTCATTGCTATTTTAATTATTGATCCTAGATATTTGACTTCAATCACTTCTTCAGAATTTCCCTCGTTAATCATTTACAGTTCATATGTTCAATTTTACTGATATTTGCTTCCAGCCTCAGTTTCTTGGTATTATTTATTAGATCGTATGATTTGGCTTTTGGTATTTCCTGACTATCACCTAATAATGCTATATTATCAGCATATACCAAGAGCTTACGTCTATTAATGCCATAAATTGATTTATCGTCTAAGAATTTGATTGCATACTCTAGTAGAAAATTGAACAGTAGTGGAGATAGTGCATCGCTTTGCCTTAACTCATTGTGAATTTCAAAAGTATCTGAAAACTGTTTGCGTACATGCACCTACTTTTTATGTCATCTAGATAAAATGAAATAAGTGAAAAATTTTAGGCATTCCAGCATAATACAACTCTCCTTCTTAATTACATCATGTGTCTGTCTGTTTTCTAATTACAAAAAAAATTATTGGACAGCAAATTAATTAACTCCAAGAAAATCGAGGAAATCTTTTTAAAAATATTAACTATTTCACTTGTTTTTGAAAATATTTATGCAATTACTGTTTTAATAATAATAATAATAATAATAATAATAATAATAATAATAATAATAATAATAAAACAATAACAGTAATATATAATAATATTATAAACAATAATACTAAATAATAATAACAAAATATTCTTAAGGTAAGAATGAAAGACGTGAAAGAGCCGAAAAATATTGTTTCTAAGCTTCTTATTTTAGATTTGAGGTTCTTTTACGTGTCGTAAATTACAATATGGAACCCGCAGCTTTACTTCCCATCTGAAAGAAGCCATTGGCCCCGTCCGGGTTTGAATCCGGATGTCCAAATCAGTGTCCTGTGTGGTAGCTACCACTCTTACAGGACCGAGGAATGGTTATTTCAACTTTTCATATATTCCGATCATATGAGTTTTAAGGAAATAAGTTCAGAAGATTGAGGTAATTATATATAGGTTCAACCCTAATTAGCTATTCTTCTTAATTTTTGATCGGAAACAATTCAGCAATTTATGTTATAATCATCCAAGGAACGAAACTCTATTTGTTGGTTAACCATACAACTCATAAACTTAATGTAGTGGTACAATGCCGCGATCATTCACGATTTTTCGCACTTTGACCATTATCTTCTCTGTCGTTCTCACTTTTTTTTAAAACTGTAGAGTATTATAGTTGACATCCTCGATGGGCTAGTAGTTATGTTCCTTGCCTCTAGTACCGAGGGTAGCAGGTTAAAATCCGACCTGAGCTGGATGGGTTTTTGGGATGAAAAATTCCAACGAACAAGTCCTTCCGGTGGGACTTTAATCTGTGGGTCCCGATTCTGGAGATTTTCGGGCTCGTAAAAGAACTTAAGGCCTAAATTATTGCCTCTGAGCAAAATATAACCGGCCTTCCTCATCGAAGTAATACGTTAGTTCCCTATAGATGTCTCATTGAATATATGTGCTGACCACATGTCACTCACTGACATCTGCAGGGAAATAAATTAGTTTGGTGAAGAAACTCCTTCTGAGGGTGCACCCATATCTCCATGAGGGACGCATGGTGTTTATAGGTCTACATTTTTTAATATGTGTAAATGGTAGCAGGGGGATGATGAGATATTTAAAGTCTATTGTTAACAAGTGATATGAGATATTTCTAATATGATTTGAATCTGGTGGCTGCCCACTTTTATTTCTGTATCAAAATACTAGTATTTAAATTATTTCAATTAAAGAATGTACTTACGTCTACCAATTCAGGAAGAGTCTCCTTACATATATATTTTTCTCCGAAGTAGTATTTCCTGATTTTGGAACCTATTTCTTTAGATTCTGTAGTGTTTTTCTTCAGCGATTTTGTGTATGGGATAATAGAATCTTCCTTGTTGGTTAACATTTCAATCATTTCTGGCTTTTCATTTAGAGCTGTAAGAGGTATAGTAACAAAATTAACAACACATTATTCAATAAGCTACATATATTTTTAATCAAATTTATTTAAGTCCCTAGACTGGCGACATGGCGAAAACTTGTATGTAAATATAGTTGTTTACAACTATTAATATTTTAAAACTTAAACAATAGAATTAAAACTATGTTGCATTAGATTATTAAAACAGTACCTATTATTATTTATTTAAACTAACTATCATTTTCCTTATGACTCTGTTAGCAATGCCAGTAGGCCTTCTTCCTATAATTGTAATGATGATAATAATAATAATAATAATAATAATAATAATAATAATAATAATAATAATAATAATAATGGTATGTAGATGATATGATGATGGTAACGAATAATATCAGTAAGAGTAACAGCACTAATAAGTAATAACAATATTATTATAAACTTTTAAATTAGATAAATTTATGTAGGCCCTGGTATTGCATCTATGCAATGGAACATACAGAATGGCAAAAAAAACGTTTTTACTAATTGAGTTAATTTAACATTTTCCAATACTGTTATTTTAACACAGTTCCAATAATGGATCATATTATAATGATATTGTGAAAAGAAAAATTAATGTCTGAACCAGGAATCGAACCATGGAGCTCTAGTTCTACGTGTTAGTGTGCACCCACTACACTATTCTAGACTTGCCAAGAAATGTGGAAATAATTGTTAATGTTTGTGCCAAGTCTAGAATAGTGTAGTGGGTGCACACTAACACGTAGAACTAGAGCTCCACGGTTCGATTCCTGGTTCAGACATTAATTTTTCTTTTCACAATATCATTATAAAAATGAGTTAATGTTATTATTAATATAGGACAATAAAATTGCAATGGAACATACAGATTGCAAATATATATGGTGTAGATTTTCGTGAATATAAGTAAGATTAAGAAGTTTTCTTGGGTTTTCCGCATTATGGATTCAAGGTCGGCCTGTGGCCACTGATTCCGACAATTTGTCATTATCAAGGAATGATAGATAGGTTTGAGTCACTGGTTTAGGTCAACACATTGAGTTTTCACTGTGGTCCGTTTCAGAAGCCTTACACTCATCCAATATTTAGGTCTTATATAATTAAACACATAATACATGAAAAAAATTATATCTGACATGAGATTTTAATATATTCTGATTTCAAGGAAAACATCTATATGTCGTAAGTACTGGTACGGGTCATTTTTTTATTGTTTCATGCAGAATGGTATGTTTGAAATAAATATTTTATCTCAAGTTAAAACTAAAATGACTTAACATTTAGACCTAAGAAATACTTAGAATTTTAATGAGAACTTACGTCGTAGCATCATCATTCCTTCATGCGAAGTAAATCCTATAATACAGGGAACTTGATTAAATTTCCCTTCTGCCATTATTGAATGCGGATCTGAAGGTAGGAACTTTTCATCTCCTTCTGCCACTGCATTCTCAACGCATGGTGTAAAACATAGATCAAAGTTGGCCATTTCCTGCAAAAATAATAAATGCGATTCGTCAAAAAAATATATGTATGTTAACAACAACAACTATAATATTAATTTTATAATAGGAAATATATCATATTTTTAAATTAAACAATTTTCTTATATAAGTCATTCTCCTTCTTGCTTCTTAATACTTGGATGTCACATCTTGATAATTTTGAAGAGCTACAGTATTTGTTATATATATATATATATAATAAGTTAAATACTAAATATCACAATATTCCTGAATTCTTAGAGTGGTAATATAGACCCATATTGTAATTAGTTATTGAGTTTAATTATTTTATATTGGGAGAAGAAGTGAAACAGTGTGTGGAAAACGCTCTCGAAATGTTAATGAAAGTGACGGATGAAAGCAAAAATATGCGTCTCCACTTGAAATAGGATATTGTTAAATCTGTGAATAACTTTAAGAAAACAATTTCAGCGTTGAAAAATCAACAGATTGGTGAAACATTTGTAAAATAGGGCTCCAAATCTTGGGGATTTAATAAAAATAAGTAAATAAGAGTGGTGAATCCATTATTACAATTATAATAATTCATTTAAGTTAAAATGTTATAGATTGAAAGCAATCAGGGATTTAAAAATATGCTATAAGTAATGTAGGATTTTCACCATTTACGTTCATATTTCTTGTAAATAATGTGTCAATAGGTATATTAACAAATTTAGTCTGGGTAATGTACTAATAACTAATAAAAAGGTTAATGTCCCAGATAGTAAACAATCTGAAATTTATAAAATTAGTTGCAATGACAGCAAGGAAAAAAAAAATATATATATATAGGAAAATCTAAAAGGAATTTAGAAACTCTTATTATAGAACACTTTGGAAATATTAAAAATTGTGAAATTGAAAAATCGGCAATTGCGGCTCGTAGTTTGCTAGAAAATCACAAATTGGAAGAGAATCTAAACTTTTAGAACATTTACAATAGCCTTTGATATTAACAATTTGAAGAATAAATGTAGAGCCATGAATTTTGAAATTCCCGAAGAGAATAATTTGATCTACAAGTTCATAAAATCGACACCAGATAGCAATTTGGAAGATGGTAAGGCGAAATTTCGACAGTTGGACTTTGACTGAAGATGAAAGTAAAATTGACTTTTGAAACGGAAATCGCAAAAATACGCAACTTTATATGGTGAGATATAAACAACATTTTCTCCAACTCATTCATATAATGGCTTAGATAGTTAGTTAATTTTCAGTAACTTCAGTTATTTTTCCTGAAAGAGAGTACATTTTGAAATCGGGCTGGATTTTAATTTGACAACTCTAACATTCTTATAATAATAGAGAAAAAATATACCTGATCCTGGATACTATATTTTTTAGTTACCTTAACTAGCCAGCAGACTTTAAGAGTGGAAGAATTTCCGTATCAGACACCTTTTCGTTTACACATAAAAATTATATTAATTCTATAATCCTCGGACAGTTAAACTTAGAAAGTAGGTTATGTTGCCAAATTTATTTTCTTACAGATGAGTATATTCCCTACCTCAGGAGATCGGGATGTTTCTGCAGCCTCTATTAGTTCTTTTGGCGGCACTGTTCTGAGAAATTCAACCAGCTTCTTTGAATCTGTTGTATGACAGCCTAGCGCAGCTCCTAATCTGAAAGCTCTTTCTCTAGGATTTGTTACTAGTGCCCAAGGGTTCAGTACACTTCCACTTTGAGCAATTGCCTTGTGAAACAAACCTGAAACATGAAAAAAAATATATATCGTATATCGTTAAATGAACGCTATACATTTTTTTCAATCCCATTTATTTTGGCACAGAAATATCCTTGTCCATACTATGTTTAGAACCTTTAGATGTATGGGTTACCGGTAGGTACTGTATGTCTATTATTATCTGTAAGCAAATATTTATATTCATTCATGTATTTTATGTCTTTCGGGTTAAATGGCCGTGGTCTGGTTCTATTAACACTCAACGTTTCATCTACTACTGCGGTAGACATCCTCAGGAGATTCTGCATGCTCTTTGACCTCCTAACTATTCAAATGTCGGCTGCAGACTGACTGTGCGTTTGAAACCTTGTCCTTATTTATAGTTGAATGTTGTGTGGTGATTTTTCTACACGGTCCGTTACTTTGGAGCTATTTTTTGATTGGTTGTCACTGGCGTAAGTCATAGGTTTTATTCTCGTGTTACATAATGCCGGAATCCAAATTTTATTAATCTTCATAATTTCCTCTTTTTTGTTAAAGGAATTTTTGTGTTTGTAAATTTCAATAGCCTCTCTGTGAAGTCTCGTGTAGTAATGTTGTGTTTTGGACAAAACTTGTGTTGCTTCAAATTTTATGGCATGTTCTTTGTCATTAAATGTTCTGCTACAGACAATTTTTCACTATATATATTGTGATAATGAAACTGACAAAATATTTAATTAATTGTGAAATATTTTTTTAATGCTGAATTGGAACGGGATACTGATATTTAAACCCAGTATTTTTCTTAATGACCAAGAGAAATAGAGAAAAATGAAAACAGACAATGAGGTTCGGCACCAGGATTTGAATTTGGGATCTTCGATCTCAGACGCAATATTTATTTGTTGCCTTTTTTAAAAATTACTATCGATCATTCAAAATGTATTTTTATTTACCATGTTGTTTTTCTCATGAACTTCATTTTACCAGGCGAGATTCTGCTTGTATGCCATCCAATTTTCCGTATAGTCCAAGCATCCAACCTTCGCTTCCATAGGTAACATTTGGTCTCGCCAAGGTTTTATCCCTTCACTCTTCTATGTGTCAGCACTAAACACGGTTTAACTCTATTAATTATTCCAATTGACTTACTGTCCCGCACCGTAACCGAGTGGTTAAGGCAAAATGCCTTGGCGCAGAGCTACGGGACTTGCGATGGTTCGGGCCTCCATGGGGGAAGAAATTTTGGTCAGTATGGGACCAGTGCCCACCCAGCATCGTGAGGCATTTGAGTAGCTACAATAAGTAGCAACTCCAGGTTGAGAAGACCAGCTATAACGGCTGGGGGACCCGACATGCTGACCACAAATCACCCCTACACTTGCTTATGATAGTCTTCCTCTGCGATTAACACATGTGGACGTGATGTCAGCAGACGGATGGTAGGCCAAGGGCCTCTAGGCCTGTCGCGCGCTTGGAGTTTTTAATAGACTTACTAAAATTTTATTTTAGCCGATTTATCCATTTCGTTATCATAATTGATATGTTATCCTCAAGGTTTTCATGAAGATATTCGCTCAAAAAATTGTAGACACATGTTCTGTTACGAATAGGTTCGCGTCCTTATAATAATTTATAGATAGATAGATCATCGGTTGATTAATGTCTTTGACATCGTCAGATTCCCAATAGCCAATTTTGTCGGTCCATCCAATCTCCTGGTTGCAGACGTTTCTCCTCCATGTATAAATATACCCTGACTCCAGGAGGTTTTAGGTCTTCCTCTGCCTCGTCTTCCCTCAGGTTCCCATTCTAAAACAGATTTTGGTAGCTGATCCTCTTCCATTCGCTTGACATGTCCATACCATCTTAATTGCTGAGTTTTAATATAATCTACAATAGTGTCTTCAATTTTCATTTTCTCCCTTATAACTGAGTTCCTAATGTTTTTCTCTTCTTGAAATTCTTGCTGCCCTTCGTATAAAATCCATTTCCGTTGCCAAAAGATACTTATTTGTTTTTGTTGTTAATGACCAAATTTCTGCTCCATAAGTAATTATGCTTTTAACAATTGTATGATATATATTCACTTTATTTTTATCCCACAATATTCCATTGAAGCAAGCAATTGCAAATTTTCCTTTATTATTTCTATTTCTTATTTCATCTTGATAACTTACATATTTATGTATTTTAATTCATAAATATGTGATCTCACTACAAGATTTACTGTTTCTCCAGTCTCCAAAATCAAAGTTAGTCCTGGTTCACCAATTGATAATTAATAATATTAATAATAATAATAATAATAATAATAATAATAATAATAATAATAATAATAATAATAATAATAATAATAATAATTCTGTCTTTGTTAGTTTAATCTCTCCATTTATAGACACTTTGACATGCCTCACGCCTTACAGAGACACGATATATCGGGAGAGGAGAGGATTTGTAATTCTTGATTATACTTGCTTTTTAGGACACACAAGAACATGGAGGATCTCATTGAATGAGTGAAGAGCTCAGTGCTAGGACAAATTCTGAGACAACATTTAAAATAAGACACACCATTCATTCATGCATTCATAATGTAGAGGGTGAATATGATATGGCTGATGATTGTAATGGGCAGATGATATTCGGGAATATTTAGGCCTTAATATTTCCCTGGCATTTGTCTAACAGGTAGGAAAACCCCGAAAAAACTCAGAGGAAACTTGTCCCCACGACGGCAACGATGATGATGATGACGATGATATTTCTCTTTTCTTCAGCCTTCAGATCGACAGATTTAAGGATTTCACCTAGGAATAGAAAATTGTGTAAATTTAATTTTTTGAAAACGCTTAATGGGCCGGAATACTTTGAACATGTAAACGTGCCTATTAAAACCAAAAGAAAGAAAGACATGGAAGTGATGACTGATGATAGATATTACAATACTTGCCTTTTGACATAGGTGAGAGTAATTGACAATGAACACTTGCACCTCCTGCACTTTCTCCAAAAATGGTAACATTGTTAGGATCTCCTCCAAACTTAGCAATATTCTGTTGAACCCACTTCAATGCCATCACTTGATCCTTCAGGCCAATGTTACCTGATGTTTCAACATCTTCTGTATAGAGAAATCCTGAAAATATTTTTGTTATTAGGTATGGATTCTGTAGCTTGTAGGAAATTGAACTATTTTATTTAGCTTGAAATGTCTTCATAATATATATACAAATAACGTGCATTTTTATTTTACTGATGTAAACACCTTGTTTATTAAAATTATTAATTTAAGTGAGCAGAATTCAAATTATGTAATGGTATATAAAAAATGTGACACTGCTACATCTGATTGAAGCAAAGTTAGGCTTATCATTTGTAACTTTGATTACAAATTACATTCGGCGAGCTAATGTTAAGTATATATTAAATATATTTTATCATGTTTCCAAATTGCATATTTTTAAAATGCGAAGAAAGCTCAAGCATTTGACAGAATAGGATAAATCTACCTTACTTCGAAATTGTTCAATTATGGGCACCAGAAGTGTGTTTTGTTGTATTGCAGTACAATACTTGTTAGGTTAATTTGCATTATTATTAAACTCATTTTTATAAAAGTGAATTTATGAGGAAAAACGACTGGAAGCTTTTGAGATGTGGATATGGAGAAGGATGGAACGTATAAAATGGACAGGCAAAATAAAAAATAAAGGTGTGCTAGACAGAGTGGGTGAAGGAAGAACAATATTGGAACTCAGAAAGAAGAGGAAAAGAAATTGAATTGGCCACTCACTAAGAAGAAACTGCTGCTAACGGATGACCTAGAAGGAATGATCAGCGGAAAGAAAGTTAGAGACAGAAAATACATCAGATAATAGACAATATTAAAATAAATGGTTTGTATATGGATAAAAAAAGGAAGCTGAGTTAACGAAATAGTGGAGAATGCTGAGTTTGCAGTGAAAGACCTGCTCTTGGGCAGACCACTGTGTATGTATATATTTTACATGTTACTTATATAGGCTAATCAAATTAAGAATTTTTGCTCTATTTTTTCAATTCCGTGTTCATAACTTATTTTTTTAATTTAACTCTTACTCATTAACAAGCCTCTCCCTTCAAACTCTGCATTTTCCACTCCACACATTATGCAATGTTTGCACTTTTACTATATATAACTGCACATCTTGACATCTTGTTTTGCGCCTAGCAGTCTCTATTTCTGCCCCTAATAAAGTGAGGGGTATGGATTTAGCGTGAGAAATATGAATTTGGCTAGATGAAACTCTCCCGACTCCATCGAAACTCGCCACAAGTACTGAGCATAGGCTTCATCAGAGTTTTTGACTCGGCTATATACCAAGAAATTTCCAATAGTCTTTGACTCCCTCCACAACTCTTGATTGATTGATCGATATCCCTTCATCCCGCTGCTGGACAGGGTGCTCCCCTAGTAGAGAGTTTGTTAACAAGACTAATTTAATTACGCTTATTTCACTACACATGTCAGCGCAGGACATGTGGTTAGTACATTGCCTCGAGGAGACATCTAGTAAAAAACTAAGGTATTACTTGGATGGATGAAGGCAGATTAAATTTTGTTCAGAGGCCTTTTTAACAGACTTGAGACATTTTACAAGCCCGAAAATCTTCAGACTCGGGACATACAGCCACATCTACTAGGGTATTGAAAATTCAGGTAAATCAATAACCGTGAAATGGTTAAACAAATCTGTGAGGATTATTCGATATTGAAGGGCACTAATATTCATGGTTTTTGCTTCCATAGGCATATATATATATATATATATATATATATATATATATATATAGGCCTATATGTGTGTGTGTGTGTTCAAATAATCATTAGAAAACATTTAAAAATCGTTAAAAAACCTGCTTATACTATTGAATCACGTGATGTAGCCAGCATTTACATGCCAACAAACCTAAAGCTAAGCTGATGCAATTTAAGTACTCTAACCTGTGAAAGACCAACCCGAAAGCTAACATAACGCAGATTCAACATGCGAAAGAATGCACGTTGATTTTATTTAGTGTAAATTAATTAGTACAGACTCCATTTTGGCTGCACTGGAAAACCGAATATTCGTTAAAATAAGTAAAGCTGCCACCTCTTCATATACCGTATTTCAATATCGTGAAAAAAAAATTCAAATAATCATTAGACAGCATTTAAAAATCGTTGTAAATGGTAGGGAATAATTTGAAAAATGAAACCCTAAGAATAAAATTTGACAGGAGTTTATGAAGGAATTAAAAAAGTCGCGTCACAAGTTGCAAAGTTTAGCCGAAAATTCTGTTTCAAATTGTTTATAAATAATTTCTGAAATAGATCGTGCGAAAACGTTAATTTTATAAGCAGTGTTTTAAGTTTAACTCTGCAGGTAATCCTTAAGCTGTCGTGAAAATAAATGCAATTATCGGACTATTTTTATATAGGAAAAGGTGCATCCATTGCTAATAGACATGAACGAGAACACATCCGCAGATCTGAACCCGTTATACAATGTATACACTAGTACCAGTTGAAATGGGGAAGATGAAATATGGGTTTGAAAGGCCTTCATAGTTTTAACTACTGGACGAAGATTTTTCAAACAGAACTTCATTTTAGTTGACGACTGATACTGTGAAACGTGGCTAGTTTGACACCTTTTTGAAACATTTGTTTATATTACGCATCAGTTATTAACACAAATATATCAAATATTGGCGAAACAATACGGGCACTAGAAAGTATTGTTTCGCCAATTTAAGGGTTAAGTAAGTGCTAATAGGAACAATATCAAGCAACTGTAAATATTAATCATAACTTGTTAGTGCCAAGAGGAACCATAACTTGCTTAAGTATAATTAACAGAGAGCATTGTTTGAAATGCAAATAACAACCACAACGAAATAGAACAATTTAGCGTCACAATAACTCAAAATTATATTTTAAGGATTCTAAAATAGAAAAATAATTTCACACATCAGAACTAGTAAATAACACTATAAATGCATAGTCAGGAACATCAACACACATAAAATGATAGAGATATTTTAATATTGCTAAACCAAAGCATGTAGTACTGCAGAAAACTGTAGTGGAGCATGCTGTCATATGAAGATTCTTAAAAAAAAAATATATATATATCAAATAAACACTAATATGAGAAACATGGGTTGGTGAATCGATTGCTGCATTTGGCTTTAAGTTAATAGTTTTTTAATTGAAAAATTCAAATATGTATGCAAAAGAAGGTAGAGATATACAAGTTAAAATGCAAACGAAAAAAAAGTTTATTGGACAAATTCTGATTTGACACATTAAGCAAAATCCGTTCTTTCCAAATTGACACTGTTTCTTGTCCAAGAACTCTTTCACTATACTGAACGAATACACCACTTGCCTAAAAGAAATCCACATTTTGCCAATTGACCTAAAGTGTCTGCTATCAGTCTTTGTTCATTGGTCGAAATGACTCTTGGTAGACTGTTTGTGTTTCTGAATACACTCGTTTATAAACGTTTCCAATGGAATTTGATAAACATCAGCCACCCAGCTACTTTTTTTTTTGACATGTCCTTTTGAATAGCATCAAGGGTTTTTCTTAATTTATTATTCTTTGTAATAGTTTTTGTAATTCAGGGTTCCCGAAATTTTGTATTTCTGGACCATGGCTAGTTATTCACCTGAAACAATGAAACTGGTGCATAAAAATTGTAATTAAACCAAAATACACTCTTAACTACAATACAAATAAAAAAAATGCGTTCCAGTTTCAAAGTAACCCTGAAATGTCAAAGTAGACCTGTTTTGACGGTGTATCAGGTACTCATTTTATATTTTTAACATCTTACCTAAAGGTCCCAAACGATAATTGATGGTAACTATGACTACATCTCCAGCGATAAGATGATCTGGACCATACATATCCTCATTCCCAGATCCTTGGTTGAATGCTCCTCCATGTATCCACACCATTACTGCTTTTTTCTCACCATCTGTTAGCGAAGGTAACTGAAATACATCCAGTGCTTTATTGCAATTTAGTTTATTAATAACGTTTTAATCAAAAGGTTGAGATATATGCAAGCTTCTAAGTCAGACGAAATAATCTCGTTTCTTTAGACAGCGAGCAAAAGTTGCTCAGCTCTCATAGGTGAGAGTCATGAGATATTGGAGCAACAGAGAGGGGTCGAGAAAACCGAGGCGGTTCCTACAGTAGCGCAGAAGTAATGCTATCATACGAATTGATTCGAATGTATTATTATTCTATTTAGGCATATATATATATATATATATATATATATATGGTATGATAAGAAAAATAAATGCCTGGACGGGATTCGAACCCGGATCTCTGAGTCTGTACCTCAGTGTGATATCCATTACACCACCAGGCAAATCCAATTCAAACACTTATTTTTCTTATATATGTATTATATTCTCCATTATTACTAGATGTCGCGAGAACTCGGTCTTCACCGCCATCTAGTAGCTGACTATAACAAGTAAGCAAATTAAAGAGAACATTTTTTTTTTTACTTTATAGCAGTGACGCTTTATCGATGTTATAATTAAATATTTAACATTGAGCAATGCAATTTTTCTTATCGTACCATATTACGCTTGCATTGCTCAATGTTAAATATTTAATTATAACATTATATATATATATATTATATATATATATGTGTGTGTGTGTGTGTGTGTGTGTGTGTCCGCTTGTGTGCTCGTTTGTTTGTGCGTTTGCTTGTTTGTGTGTGTGTGTGTAAAACTAACTCACTGGCTCTGTCGAACCCGTAGGTTCTTGGCCGCGCGGACATAAGCTCTCCATACACCCTTATCCTGAACTAATGTTTTCCAATTATCCTCTGTATAATCTACTTCCCTCAAATCATGGATAATGATATTCTCCCACCTCATTCTTGTTCTACCAACTGGGCATTTTCCCTCTGGTTTTCCTAACAGAAACTTCTTTGCTCGTTTTTCATTCCCAATTCGTGCCACATGTCCTGTCCTCCGCAGTCTACCAGACTTAACTGTTCTTATTATATCTGGCTTCATGTACATATGTAGCTCACTATTATGTAGATTTTGTCCATTCACCTGTCTGTTCATCTCTTTTTTTGGACCAAAAATATTTTCCTCCCTTATAATATATATATATAACATGAAAAGAAAAGTAGATGCTTGGACGGAGATTTGAACCCGGACCTCTGAATTGATACTTCAGTGCGCTACCGAATTAGGCTTCTCATATTAGGCTTCCATTGCCCAATGTCAAAAATTTAATTATAACATCGAAATATATATACGAGGAAAACCGAGACAAAACTGCCTTTACGTGGGCCAAGAATGAACCTCAAGGAGGTGAATTATGACAGGGGACAATTGGACAAAAATTGTCAGGATAGGGATATATGGGAAACTTATGTTCGCGCGGCCTTTAATCTCTGGATGACATAATACCAATGAGTTAGCGTAGTTATCGTTTCTTTCTCAAAATCTTAAAATTTCGCTCAAAACTGATTCCAGACTCTAGGGTTTTTATCGGCTTTACTGTGTTTCGTGTTTGAAACAAAGTTGGAGATTTAGACATCAAAACATACGTTAGAAGCGATTTCAGGTAATGATAACACTGGCTATAAGCTGGCTTTTTCCTTTTGTTCGCAAAGATATACTGTCCTGTTTTATCTAAACCTTGGCATGAAATATAGTGTCAGAAATTTAGTTGTGTTTTTAATCTAATGTGTTTTTAATTTACGATGTATTGTTTTAATTTCGTAATATATTTGTAAATTTTAATTTTTATAGTATGAGGAACTGAGTTAGGGTTTTAATGTAGCCATTGTGAATAGAACGTGTTGAAGGCGCTTGCAGTTCAGAGAACAAAGAACGGACTATTACATTTGTTCATGCACATTCGCGTAAGTCATTGATTCCCTTATACTTAAAAGCAAATTTATGGATTCTCAAATTAATTCTGTTATAATAAACCTCTATAATTATATTAACATGGACAATAGTTAGTTACACTCACCGATGTATTTTCATCATCATCACTCAAGGGATTAGGCAATTGCCCGTTCCGACTTCATAATACATCAGCCCAACTTCTTCTAGGTCTTCCAACATCACGTCTTCCTCTTGCTTGATAATTTCTTGCTAACAATGGATATCTCTCCTTACTCATCCCATCCATATGATCAATCCATTTCTGTCTGTAATTCGTGACCTTATCCAATAAAGGCTGTACTTCCAATTCTTCTCTTATATCCTCATTTCTTATTCTATCAAGTCTTGTACATCCTTTAACTTGTCTTAGGAACCTCATCTCCGCCGTCTGTATTCTATCCTTCTGTTTTTTCGTTGGTGCCCAAGTTTCACATCCATACAATATTGTGGGAACCGCCATAACATTATACATTTTTAGCTTTGTTTCTTTTCTAATTTTATTTTTTGAATGGTCTCTGTATTGTTCAACACACCGTCTGAAATTTATTTATTTTGGAGTCAATATCTCTTTCCACATTGTAGCCAACATCACAGCCCAAATATTTGAAACTAGACACCTGTTCTATACTTTGATTTTCTAAAATAATTTTGGACGATGTATTTTACTTCCCTAATATCGTAAAATATTGTATAATTGACAAAGAAAACTATTAGGCCTATTATTTCATTATTTATTTGAAGTAAGTAAGGGAATTGAAGAGCTTCTCAGACAAAGCTTATAACCTTTTTTTACACGCTTTATATAAGCTTGACCTGTATCTATCTATCTATCTATGTAACGGAATCTTTCAACGCCATTTTCACCCACTTAAAGTCATCAGATCGACTTGAAACTTGTATACTTGTAGAGGACCCGTGACAATACAATAATTTCATATTTATTTTCTAAAATCCTGGCCATAATCATCAGAAAATCAAAAAAAAAAAAGTGTTTTTGAATAAATGTAACGGAATTTTTCAACGCGATTTTCACCCACTTAGAAACATTGGATCGACTTGAAACTTTGTATACTTGTAGAGGACCCGTGACAATACAATAATTTCATATTTATTTTTAATTTGATTTATACATGAAAATAGACCCTACGTGACATTAAGGGCACATGATTGTGAAAATTTTGAAAAAATGGCAAAAATGCATATTGTTTGTTTATTTGCTTTTTAATAAATATGATTATTTAGTATCATTTTCATGTAAATTTTTTTATTGTAGGAGCAAAATTGAGACCGTGACGAATGAGTTTAAATAATCTTGCACATGTGGTCAGCATTACCACTTAAACTTTAATGTGTTTTTCCAGTTTCCATTTTTTTTTACTTTTCCAAAACTAAAAATGTTCCTTACGTTGCAATTTTTATACTATCAAAATGAAATTTTGTGGTTAGACTCCCCAATATATGCTGATTGAAATTTACTATGCAGTTACTGTCTAAGACGCATGTGTTCTTTTAAATTCAGATGGAAATACATGAGATAATTTTTTTTCAAAAAATTAAAAATAAGCAGTATCCTCCCTTTATGATTTTTTTTGCATGGAAAATGTGTTTGGTGGAATCATAAAGGCTCTGAATCTCAAAAAATGCATGAGAGAATATTTAAAAATGCATCGTAAGGATCATTTTTTAGAAAATGTTAAAAACATATAGATATAGAAATCATAATTCTGGAACTATTTTACTTGTAAACACCAAACTTCACACAAACACTTCTATAAGCACATAATGTACGTGACAAAATTTTCAAAATAATCAGATGAAAAAAGAATAATTCACCAGTCGGTCCCCTTAACAGCTATTTCCCATGTGAAATAAAAGTTGTGAGCTATTCATTTGTTGCTGGATCCCAGTAATCGCGGAGTAAATATTGGGAAATATTGACTCAAGACATTCTATCCTGGGCTGTTGTGGACAGTGCTTTACAGGGAATTAAACTCTTCATATGTAGGCCTACGATATAGGCCTACCAAACTTCTGACCTATTCCTCTTCCGAGTTGCAATGTAAACAAACAATATGTGCGACTGTATTTTCATTGATCGAAAATGATTTTATCATTAAGCGTGAAAGAAAATGTCGTTCGCTTTCTAACACTCGAAATAAAGGGAATAAAAATAAAAATGCAGAATAGTTGGAATTTCAATTGTTTCGAAATGGCAACATTTCCGTAGAATTTCTTAAACACTGGAAAGCTAAATATTTTAAATGCGGTGAGGAACAAATTATTTTGAATATTTTCAAAACTTTAGTGAAAAATATGCTACATTAGCCATTGAGGATGTGGTGAAAATAACAAAATTTACAGGTAAATCAGCATAGAGCATATATTCTGCTCGCAATGAAATTATAAATAAAGGATATCTACCGATATCATGGAAAAAGCATAAACGTCCGATTAGGTAGGTCCGTATAACTATAATTTGTGTCATACTTAAATAGGAAATGGTGGAAGTTCCTAAATATTTGTACCATTTTACCTTGTATTGAGTCTTGTATCCCGTAAAATACGATGTTTCTATCGATGACAGTTCCGTACACAATTCAGTCATATGGCTGGTAAAAGTAGCATCATGCTTCCCACAATAGACCAAACCGACGGAGTAATACCTAATGTATGTTTCTTTACAATACAACTGGAACTTAGTATAGCTGCAAAATATTCTACAGTCCTAATAGGCTTATGTTATGTACTGAGATCTGTGTAGTGATTTTTTCTTTTGAAAATAATAATTTTACTTTAAAGTAATATTCAAACTAAAAGACAATACACAATTACCTTCGGTGTGTAAACATTGAGGAAAAGACAATCTTCGTCTCCAATGTATTTATTGAGGATTATAGCTTCAACTTGAGGAGCGGTATTGCCAGGTGATGAGGCATCGCGGATTCCATCCCATGGTTCAGGTGACTGTGGAGCCTAAAATAATAAAATAAAATTATTTTGCAGTTTATTATCATTGGATATGTAGCCTACATATTGTAATATTACATAAATGTGTAAAAACATTAAAAAATGATAAAATACGCTAGTATAGCAAACTCTGCTAATTTCATGATACTAGAGTTTTAGACTATTATACCTTAATATCATGAATATTTCTGGTTAGAGTCTCAGGAATATTACAGTTAAGGAGGATATATGAATGAAATATGTATACTGAGTTGTCGAATATATATTTTTTTTATTTTATTACACACACACACACATATATATATATATATATACACACAAACACATACACTGGGTGTAAATGAATTATACCGCATAAATTTAACTGCGTATAGAGGGGTATTATAAAAGCATTTTGAGATAATGAACTAATGGTCTACGAATAAAAATGTCCAAGTTATGATTCAATTTGTAAAATGATTGGCACGCCACTGATTATTTAAAATTAAAATGGAAATCATATGATACAGAGACTAACTTGCAACAAGCATTTACCTTTAGTTATAGCAGTCTAATACCGAAGCAAACGTAAGATTTATGCATCACGTTCGGAACTACCTACAGTACGTGTACAATTTTTTTTTGTTCTTTCCTTTATTAAGTACGTACTGTAAATTAGTTACGTACGTAGATTTAATTCTGGTTTAATTGTTTATTCATTATTTTACAGAATACGGTAATGGAATGTCGGCGCGGTACACGAGTTACAAAACTATGTACGTATTGTACAGACAATTGTTTCAGGTTGTAACAATAACACGATTACTGTACAGTGCAATATGTTTCGCAAATAAAATGTGTAATTGTACTATACAGTACTTATGTCCTTAGATAAATGATGGTGCAGTGATTAACAACATGAAGAGGTATAGTGTATGTACACATGATATTCATAATGTTATTGGAAAATAAAAGCAATGAATTTTAGTAAACCAGAAAAAAAGTGAAGCACCTGCAGACTCATTAAAGTTTTTTTTTTTTTTTTTTTTCAAATTGGCGACTTCCATTCTCACAACACAGACGACATCGGTGACGAAAGGATTCTCGTGCCCCGTTCAGGATATCACGTGTCACACGGATCACATCACATGCTGCGATTATGCGTGCAACTATCAGTTCATCTGTATCAACAGGGGTCGCATACACCAGTGTTTTCAGATGTCCCCACAAAAAATAATCAAGTGAACTGAGATCTGGAGAGCAGGTGGCCGCACTACAGTTGGACTACCTCTTCCTATCCAACGGCAACGATACACTCCTTCCAAATGATTTCGCACATTCCGGCATAAATGGGGACGAGCTTCATCGTGCTGAAACCACGTGTGTAACCCTGATGTGGAGAGAAACTTCTTCTAGAAATGTAGGTAGGACGTGCTCTAAAAATGTCTTATAAATAACACCATTTAATCTCTGGGGAAGAAGGTAGGGGCAATGATGTGGTCAGAAATTATACCTACCCATACGTTCACCGAAAATCTCTTCTGGTGAATCCTCTGGAAGATGGCATGAGGATTTTCATAATCCCACACATGACTGTTCTTCTAGTTCCGAATCAGCCCATCCCTATTAAATACTACCTCATCAGTGAATAATGAGGAAAATAAGTGCGGTGGCTGCAGCAAAGCCCAATTACAAAATTGGACCCGTTGAGCGAAGTCCAGTTGCTGTAAGACTTGTACTTTTTGCAGATGAAAGGGATAGAGCTGGTCTTCATGCAAGACTTCCCAAACCCTTTGATGGTTCGTACCCATTACACGTCCGATAGCACGAGAACTAGTAGAAGATTCCTCTTTCACCCTGTGAAGAACATTTTCTTCAAAATCTGCACTGCGGCGCGTACGTCTTGCACCGACGTCTCCTATGTTTGCCTTCAACGTCCCATGCTCCCGCACACGCCTATCAACAGACTCGAAGGTTGTTCGGTGAGGATGGTGTCTATCCAGATACCCCTCCGCGTACATGACAGCAGCTTGTGCTGCACCATACATCAGATGCATAATCGCAAGTTCAGCATAACTGTAAATATGTTCCATGTTTTCATGGAATGCAACTGAACTGATACTGAAGTAACTTCTAATCAGATGTTAATGTAATCAACAGAAGAATAGGAATTTTGCGCATGCCCATACTAAACAAATTTCAGTGTCAACATATCACGATATGCACGCAGTGTACAATAGAAGAATAGGAGTTTTACGCAAGCCCATACTAAACTTTCAGTGTCAACATATCACAGTGAAAAAAGAACGAAAGAAAGCGAAAAAAAAAGTCACCTGCCGTGATTTGAACCATCAGTGTTCAAATTTTAAATCCACTACTTGGACCATTAAGCCACAAGTTAACTACACAGATTCTGCGTGTTTAACTCTGTACTAAGGCTCACGTTGTACCGATTCTTCTAAACTGAGTGCAGTGGCGTGCAATCATCTGCTCAGATCAAAATTTTAAGGAATTTTAAAACCCACTATTTCATAAACGTTGTTGAGGAATTATTAGAAATCAGGATCTCGGAATTAATACTAAGATATGAAGTTATTGTAGTATAATTTTCTCTCCTAATGTGCTCTCCTGTTGATTTATCTGTATCAAATGAATGTCGTTTAGTTTGATTCCCTATAACTCGCCCATTTTCCCTCGTACACCATTAGTTCATTATCTCAAAATGCTACACCTCTATACGTAGTTAATGTATGCGGTATAATTCATTTACACCCTGTATATATATTTTCTGGCGTTTTGAAGAACTCGAGTAATTTCGTGATAGTATTAGAGTAAATTCGTGACAAACTTTTAAATTACTCTCCATGTTACATCCAATGTATTTGAAATCCCATTTATAAACAGTCAACCCCTGACGATTTTCGTGGAAAAACAGATCACATTTTCAGTATTGTATCCGTTCACGTTTAGTGTCGAAGAATTATGTATCCAAAATTTGTCTTCAAACACAGACAAGTATTAAATCCAACAACTGCTAACATGAATGAAAACACATCCTCTGCAAGTTAACATAAAATACGCCAAAGGAACGCTGTTGTCGCAAATATGAAAACACAACAAGAACGTAGACTTCTTGTCATCTACGAGACAGAAATATAATTTGTTTTCTTGCCAGTACAACTTCGTTATAAACGAAAGAAAAAATATAATGAAATTAATCATGCCACGAAATTACCCGGGTTTGCCCTATATGTCACTTGGGTTTAATCAAAATGTGACTTAATTAATAACGTAGGACTAATAAAAGTTTACGGTGAGTAATTTTTTGTTTACATTGTAATTGTGAGACTGTTAAGGATCGCATTACTATTTTCAATTAGTACAGCCTTTGTATAGGCGTATGAGTTTTTTTACCCTGCATATTAGAACAAAGTATCTGGTTGTTAAATATTGTTGCAGGTTCATGGAGGTTCTTTCTAACGTAGTTTCGGCGTAAATGATTCACACAGATGTCGTGTAATACACCTGTCCACAAATATAGTATCATACTTTAAACTACTACTTCGTCGCTTTGGATAAATGGAATTGGTGACAATCAAAAAATAAACTCAAAACGTTTTGTGCATGTAAACAATGTCAACAATGGAAACAATGGAGAATAATAGGAACAATACAGAAACGAAACTAAATATCTTGTTTTTTGTGGTTGATACGTGTTCATTGTTGGATATTTAGATGTCTGCAGCGTCACTCGTGGGGGCCACATTCAATGTCTCTGAGGTATAGCAAAAACGTTTTGAGTTTCTCTTTTGATTGTCATCAATTTCATTTAGATACGATTATCCAAAGCGATGTAGTAGTAGTTTAAAGTATGATACTATATTTGTGGACACGGTGCATTTTCACAACCAATTTATCTAATTGTAGAAAATATCGGTAACAGTTTGTTCACAATTTCCACTCTCAATTAATCTACAGCTAGAGAATAGTGATGAGAGAAATCTCTCGACCGCTACCCTAGGACAGAGTTGTATGCGTGCATAAGCACATCTTGCCAAAATGTATTCTGTTACACACTCCAGCTGATACAAAACTTAGTGTTGACTTTTGTCTTTCGACTTTTGTCTTTACACCATTGTTTAACAATTAATCTTGTTTCAAAGTTTATCGGTTTCACAGTTTAATATGCCTTCTCTCACTGCAGTTCTCTCTCGCTATGTTCACTATACCGCTGCTAAATCACAGCTAACTGGCCTCCCTCCTCGCCACATTTTATATAGGTGGGGCGGAACTTTCTAGGCTTAGGTATGAGACACTCGGAAACATAGAAGCCTCTAGTCATCGATCTTTCCCGAAAGCGGAGAGAGATGTTGGTAGAGACGTCTGGAATCACAGCCCAGTCATTTCGGTAATTAGCGCGGGTCTTTCGACTCGCGAATCAGCGATCCGACCAATGCGAGACCACTATTCTCGCCTAGCCCGGGAAATTTAAATGTTATTACGACGCGTCACGAAATTTAGACTTACGCAAACATTTTTGTATTCAATATTCAATGCCATCACGTTTGCCATTTCGACATTCTGATATTCTCTCCTGGCATGGCGTTATTATAACGCACTTCTGAGCTTGGGGCGCCTGGAAGGCGGCGTCACTCTGCCCCGATGATATATGATAGATGATGATGATGATAATGATGCGCCAGAAGATCCCTTAATCCTAAACTTCATGAATATGTTAATGATGATAATGGTGGCCAGATGATGTTCGGGAACATTTTGGGCCTTAGTTTCCTGACATTTGTCTTACAGATGAGGAAACCCCCCGAAAAAAACATCACCCAGGAAACTTGTCCCGACCGGTGATCGAACCCGGGCCCGCTGCGTGAAAAGGCAGCACGCTACCCCGAGGCCACAACAGTGGACTACTTACGTAAACATTATAATATTTCCATTTTTTTTAATTGAGAGATCTACTCATGCCTTCTTTATTGGTTAAAATATAGCCTGATGATGGGGACGTATTTTCTACTGACTATTTAACTCGTGCTCCAAATGGGAGTCAATAACCAATCACGTTTCAATTAATCTTGTTTTACAACCAATCACAGTCGTGTTTAACCTCGAATTCATCACTTAAATTCCATATTAATGAAAGCTCTTCCTCTTTAATATTCTGAACGGGTCATAGCATTATTTTGCAGTGACTGACTCTCTAACAAATACGTTAAATATAGCAATTTATATATTAAGGTGTAAGAATCCTAGAATGCACGTGACTCCCCGATTATTTATATATATATATATATATATATATATATATATATTATAATTAAATGTTTAACATTGAGCAATGCAAGCTTAATATGGCATGATAAGAAAAATAAATACCTGAACGGGATTCGAACCCGGAACTCTGAGTCTGTACCTCAGCGTGTTATCCATTACACCACCAGGCGAATCCAATTCAAACACTTATTTTTCTTATATATGTATTATATTCTCCATTATTACTAGATGTCACCAGAACATATATATATATATAGTGCACGAATGTAACCAGATACCGCTTGCGAGATATAATAGAAGATAAACACGTAGCAATTGATTATTCCACAATAAAAATAAATCACTGTTTACACTGTCTTAAACGTACTATTTCCCAGGTATTTACGTTCCAGAAAAATGTAATTGGCATATTTACGTCATAGGACATCAGAAATTAATTAATAACCTATAATGTTAGTTATAAATAGTTTGATGTGTTTCATTTTTTTCTCCACTAGGGTGCATTCTTACAATATTGCGATCCGATTGGGCAATAAGTAATATGATCTGGTTGCAGTAATGAACAAATGAAACATAACAAACGTTTCTTATTTGTTTTCAAACATCGCCGTTTTCATTATATATATAAATATTCTAAAATAACTATATTTAATTAATGATTTGTGAGTGAACAGCTTAATTTTATTCGTTAAATAGTCCTAACAAATGCCGCTCTTGATTCCCAAATTCTTTAGATAAATTGGAAATCTCTCGTGGTATTACTTATGATAATACAATATAGATCTGTTCCTAAACATATACCTAAATAATTGCAAAAACTTAAAGAAAATAGTATGCGGAATTTGAACTATTGCTTACATATTAATTTTTCTAGTAAAGTAACGGGAAATTCCTATGCTTATCCATTGGAATAAACGATTAATGAAATCAGTAGTTGACTCATTCATTTCTGTTATTACACAATGAGGAAATATAGTACCAGTATTTACTTTTTTTTATTGCCAAAGTGCATTATGCGCAGATTAGAATATTTAAGTGCTTTTAGAATATTTCAAATATAGAAAACTTTCTACAATAGCCTATATCTAATTAGCCGGGTTTCATTCCTATTTGTAATTAACTCTGAAGAAATAGATATATATATAGAACAAAAAAATATATTTGTTCACCTTGAATTACTGCGGCTAAATTATTTAAACATATTTATAACTAACACACACTGCACTATCGAAACACATAGGTTCATGGCCGCATATACATAATACCTGTCTTGAACTAATATTTTCCATTCATCCCATTTCTAATCTACTTGAATCAAATAATGGTTATTGTTATTATCCCACTTCATTAATGATCTAATGACCGTTTTCCTCCTGGTTCATTCCTACGAGAAATTTCAATGTATCTCTTCCATTCTCCATTCATACCACATGCCCTGCCCATCAAGCGAGAAAGGAGATTACGAGTATTTGAGAATAAAATTCTTAGGAAAAATGTTGGACCAAATAGATATGAACACACATGTGAATGGGGAATACCAAATAACTGTAAACTATATGGTCTTTATAGGAAGCCTGATATAACAAGAACTGTTAAGTCTCGTAGACTGCGGTGGACAGGACATGTGGCACGAATGGGGAATGGAAGACGTCATGGAAGCTTCTTGTAGGAAAACCAGAGGGAAAACGCACAATTGGTAGACCAAGAATGAGGTGGGAAAATAACATTAATCAAGATTTTACAGGGAATGATTAGAAAACATTAGCTCAGGATAGGGTGTATGCAGAGCTTATGTCCGCGCGGCCATGAACCTACGGGTTCGACAGCGCCAGTGAATTAGTTAGTATATCGGAACAACAATCACCACGTCATCACTAGCCAATGGCATTCAAGAAATCTATCTGCCTCTAAACACGCCCGTTCCGCATTAGACCGTCTTTCCCGAGCAGATACTTTCTTTCACATGTCTCGAGGTAGCGTGCCCTGGATCGATTCCCTGTCGGTACAGGATCCTGAGTGAGTTTTTTTTTGGAGGGGGGGATTTTCCTCACCTGTAAGAAATATCAGGAAGCTTGGGGCCCAACGGTTCCCGAAAATCATCCGGCCATCATCATCATCCTTATCATTATCATCATCAATCTTCACCGGTGTGGAAACAACGAGAAACTACCACACTTATAATTCCCTGCAAAGCATAGCATGAAAACGCTATGATTGCAGTGAAAGACCAGCCCTCGGGCAGAATTACTATGTATGGATGTTCTTGTTCACTTCTATAATGATAATGACCTAATTATCATTCTCTTTTTTAGGGAAATAAGTTGAATTTACCAGCCAGGCCTTGGTATCCATTGACAACGGCGTTTAATTGCTCAACTTTTTTTTCCCCCTAGGGAAGAAGAGTAATTGGCTTAATTAACATGTTGTTTTAATTTACACCAGTCCTTAAATATTCCGTTTACTTTTTCATAACTATTTTTCGACTTTTCTGGTAATAGAAAATGAACCGCAGCATTTGCAGCTTCCTGTTTGTGATAAACACACATTGATATCTAAATTAAAAGTAATAAATTGCAAAATATACATCTTGGTAAAGAATAAAGATAAAACGTTGAACTAATTACTTGATAAATTAATACATATTTATCGTGAATAACATTGCTTAGCTGATTGTACATTCAAAACATGTTTATTCAAGCCAGTCATAGCAAATGCCAGGAGGAAGTTATTCTATTTTAGGTGAATAGAGACAGACAAGAATCAGAGGTGGTCTTGGAACACACAGAAGTCTCTAATTTGACCTATCCTTATATGAAATCATCCACATATATCGCTACCCAACTATAAAGTAAAAATTATAAGAATATTATAAAATAATGATCTTGGCCCGCTATTTAAAGAATATAACGCCCTTACAAGATAAAACAATAGAAAGGTAAACTCCAAGCCTTAACATTCTACATCACAATCATATCTGTAATTAATATGCGGTCTGAAAATTTTATTTAAAATGTCTGCCATTATTTCAGACAACAATAAACAATTGCAGTTGTTTTATCAACACTCCCTTGCTATCAAACAATTGAACTCTTCAAACCAAGATACAAATTCACACGAAATATAAAAATTAATCATAATTATTAGTTTAGGAATGAACAAAATTATATACGCAATTGGGAAGTAAGGACATTGGTCTCGAACTTATTTGCTAGCCCTCTCTAAAGCTCGGGCTCAAACACGTCGTCGATTAGTAATGTATTTCCTACATCCCTTGTTGCGTATACAACTATTTATTTATTTATTTGATTGTACCACCGATGTGGTCTTGAGGTGGCGTGCTGCTTTGTCACGATCCCCGGTCGGGACAAGTTTCCTGGATGAGGGTTTTTTTTTCAGGGTTTTTCCTCACCGTAAGATAAATGTCAGGAAACTTTAAGCCCAAACGGTCCCGGAACACCCTCTGGCCATCAATATCATATTCGCCTAATTAGCTTAAGTTTAGTTTAAGGCCACTCCTCGCACATCATTATCATCATCATCAACTCTCATATCATCGGGGCAGCGTAACCCCGCCTTCCAGGTGCCCCAACCTCAGAAGTAGGATACAAGTACGCCATACCAGGTGAGAACATCAGAAATGTTGAAATAACTACTGCGGCATTTGGAATATATATATATATATATATATATATATATATATATATATATATAAATGCCTGAGTCGGGATTTGAACCCGAATCTCTAAACTCAGTACGTTTAGCGCTCTAACCATCTGAGCCACTCAGGTATCCTAACACAAACATTTATTTATCTTATATGTAGTATACTCAATTTACATGAATGGTAGCGGTATATCGTTCCAACTGCCATCATGTGACCATAACAGGTAAGCAAATTTTAAAGAGAATATTTACTTTATAGCAGTAACGCTTGTATATTTAGATGTTATAACTATATTTTTGACATTTGGCAATGAAGGCAAATATGATATGAAACGAAAAATAAATGTCTGAGTCCGGATTTGAGCTCGAGTCTCTAAACTCTGTATGTTTAGCGCTCTAAGCATATGTGCCACTCAGGTATCCTAACACACACATTTATTTGTCCTATATGTAGTATACTCAATTTACATTAGAGGTAGCGGCATATCGTTCCAACTGCCATCATGTGGCCACAATATCAGGTAAGCATATATATATATATATACATTTGATTGTTGTGGTTATTTTTTTTCTACTAAGTAAGATCGATGGAGGTATGGAAATATTTTGTAAAAATATTTTTATGACAATCTCAATAACATTCCTTCGGAATTTACTAAAAGCAACACAACAAATCTCTTATTAGCTATTTTAAATTGACCACTATACTTTGTTTTACGTACTCCAGGCCTCTCGGACTTTCCAGGGACAATACTTTTAACTGTAGATCACATACAGGTGATATTGTTTCACCACACAGTGGTATTGCGGGCCTGGCCGGATAAGTGTTTATCTTATAGGCATGACCATGTAGCTCAAACGAGAAACAATTCATCTTACTTTCGTACTTAGAGGCAAATATGATAAGGGGATAATATGGCCAGGCGGTTTTCGGTTTTTTTATAATTGTTTCCTTATTTATTTCTTAGAGTTGAGAAAAACCCGGAAAAAATCTCATCCTGGAAACTTGTGTAATCCTGGCCTGCTGCGTTCTGATAACGAGGCTAATTTTAGACACATAAATGGTTAACTTGAGGAATCATGTGTACTGAACCCTAATTCCGGTGCGGACTAACCTGGTTGATTTTTTTTTTCACAATTTTTCTCCGTCATCTTCAATACCAGGATTCATTTTATCAGAATCATCGGCTGAGGTTACCAATTAGACCCACACACTTTGCCATCTAACATTCTTATGCCACTGTTGCACTAAACGTTTTTCAATCATTTATAATGTTCCGTACTATTTTAAATATTTTGGAACCATTTTATAAACATTTCTTACGATTTTTAAATATTTATAAATTACGCGAATATTGTGAATGGAGTTCTACAGACGCGCAAATGCTTCATGTAACATCCGCTAGGTGGCTCTCAAATCTGAGTCATGAACATTTGAAGATAATTCCAAACCATATTTCAAAAAATTAACTTCATTTTGTTTTATTCCGACAAGTTAGTGTAAGTAAAATTGGTTTATAGTTTATTAACCTTTTGACCCTCGAATTTCCCTTTTGCCAGCTGGGCTGTGGGTGCCAGGTTTTTTTAAATGTAAAGTACTACGCCATACTATATAATATATACCTATATAAAGTATAATTTACTGTCTACATGCCATGATAATTGAATTTAAACTCACTATTATACATTTATTTGAAGGTAAGACGGCGTTGCTTCCTCTTGTAAAGATCCCAGGTTCGAATTCAGCACGGTGTCTCCATTGAAATTTGTTATCACTATCACTAAAAATTTGATCCTATTGAATACTTTTGATGGCATTATCACTTAACACTTATAATATTAAATATTGTTGAACATTTTTTATGGTCCTGCGTTCGAATCAATTCCAGCCAACAGCTGTTCTATGCCACGTGTTTCGCGCCACGCCCACCACTGTCAATTTAGGTCTACATCACTTGCTTTACTATTTACAGGCTTAGATTGTAATAATATTATTCTAGAAACAGGAGTACTATTACATTCGTGAAACGAATAATCATTTGATGAACTATTACTGTTACTTTCATCTTCTGATAAAACTGACACAATAAACACGCGTATTTTATTTTCGTCATCTTCGAGACATGAATCACTGTGGTTCACCACACGACCTACCCCTTTGACAGGTATCTTTTCAACTAAAAATAAAATAAATAAAGAGAAAATCCTGAAATTGCAATATTCCATAGCCAAAAAAAGACCTTGAAACATGAATGTATACCCTCATTTAGAAAACCCTTTTACAACTAGCCTGTACCGTTATTCTGTAAGGGATGTGCAAAGTATTGCTAAGAAAGGATGTACAAACACAGAACGAAAAATAATTTCAGTAAATTGAAGTAAAAACTTCAGGAAAAAATATTAAAAATAATAAGATTGAAAACCGGAGCTTGCCGGGCGTGGCGTACCGCTGTATACACACTTTCACCGGTACACGCCGAGCATGGCGTACAAAGGGTTAAATAATATGCATGTAATTTGTTTTGTTAGGTTAGGAAATGGGAAGTTAGTTTACGTCCATTTTTTTAGCATTTGAGAATTTATTCCGAAAGTTGGTAACGTCGATTTCAGAACCATCTACCGAAAGCTACATTAACCATTACAGCAACTCCATCAACTCGCGCATGCGCACTGCGATTCTGTAGAACTTCGAAGAATTCACATGAGACTTACTGTCCAACTTATCCATCATTTCACGATATTAATTTAGTGAACATCTACAGTAAAACACATGGCAAACATGACAATAGAAAAACATGACCTGCTGGTTATAAATAATGTTATTTGGCTCAATACGACCTTAGATGTTAAAGCTTCTATAATTAATAATTTAACAAGAAATAAAAAGAAAAACCTTTACATTAAATATATAGTATTAAGTAAGAAAACACATTTTGGATTAAAAGTGAATCGCAGGAGATTTTCTTGTTTAGTCAAATAAATTTTGGACAAATTTTCACAATGCGTATTACTTTAATGTCCGGCACCGTAGCCGAGTGGCTAAAGTGAGATGTCTTGGCGCAGGGCTACGATACTTGCCCTGGTTCTTCCCATGGAGGAAGAAATGTTCTCATTGATTTTCGTCCAATATGGGACCGGCGCACACCCGGCATCGTGAGGCATTTGTGTAACTACAGTAAGTAGCGGCTCCAGGTTGAAAATAGCCTGCTAGGGGACCCGACATGCTGACCACATGTCACTCCTACACTGGCTTATGATCGTCTACCTCTGAGATTTACACATGTGGATGTGAAGCCAGCAGCTGGCTGGTAGGCTAAGGGCCTTCTAAGCTTGTCACAGCATAGAGTTGGGAAGGAGTATTACATTATAAAAAAAAGTACACTACCACACAGAGGAATCTCCTCAAATCAATAAATGACTCTAATTATACAGATGTTTGATACCTCCAGGAATAAAAATCTCATTTGAAATTCCACAAACAATATAATTTTCCTTACCTCAAATCTAAGTGGACCAACAGGTGGTTTAGCGTAAGGAATTCCCTGGAAACTGTAATATGTCACACCATTATATGCTGTCACTTTCTTGCCCCTCAAGCTGCCTTGAATGACGTTGACAATTTCAGTATCCGCCATTTTTCTTACACAATTTTATCAATTTGTACTAGATTTTCTGCAACACTGCTAAGCTCGAACTGGCTGTGGCTTTATCAAACTCGCGAGTTAAATAACGTTATCAAAACTAGAGAACTCGTTTCGTAAGGACAATCTATCATGAAAAGAGAAAAAAAATGATAATTTGTAGATGTGCCTAACCTTCAATAGTAAACACGAATGCTATCTGTCGAGGTTTTGTACTGTATTACAGGATGCTCAGTGGGGGGAATACTTCACTGTTATTTTCTATTTTTATTTCAATGGATCTGACCTTGTAAATCTGTTGTGATGTTTTGGCAAAAAGAGACGGAAGATAGAAATCAGTGGCGGATTTTTGTACAGGATGTTAAATTGTATGACATTGGATTTCATGATGTGAGTTTATTGATTACCTGATTCTGGAATATAACTATGTTAAGCAGCACTCGTCCTGTTCATATTTCGGATTGAATTGTGCTTCGTGTACCGTAATAATGTATTGAGTAGTTAACAGTTCACACATATAAATAGGCCTACATTATATAATGAAAATGAACAGTTCATGGCATAAAAGGGAAATTTTGAAGAAGTGGCTGAATTCAAATACCTAAGAAAAATAATTACAAATAGGAATGAGAACCACAAAGAAATTAAATATAGACTCAATTCTAGAAATATGTGCAATTAAACATTACAGGGGTTCTTGTCCGAATCTTGAAAAAAATGCATTAATGTGAAGAAATATAAAACTGTTATTCTCCCAGTTCTATTATATGGTAAGAAACATGGATACTTAATTTAAGCGAGGAGAAAAGATTACGAGTACTGAGAATAAAGTTCTTAGGAAAATATTTGGACCGAAGAGAGATGAATAGACAGGTGAATGGAGAAAGCTACATAACAGTGAGCTACATAGTCTTCATTAAGGAACCAGATATAATAAGAACAGTTAAGTCTCGAAGACTGCGATGACAGGACATATGACACAAATGGGGAATGAAAGAGGGACATAGAAACTTCTTGTAGGAAAACTAGAGGAAAACGTCCAGTTGGTATACCAAGAATGAGGAGGGAGAATAATATTAACCATGATTTAAGGGAAGTAGATTATACAGGGGATGTTTGGAAAACATTAGCTCAGAATAGGGTTGTATGGAGAGCTTATGTCTGCACGACAAATAATTATTTAAATATAGTTATTTTAAAATATTTATATTTTTAATGTAAACGGCGATGTTTGAAAACAAATGAGAAATGTTTGGTTATGTTTCATATGTTCATCCACTGCAACTAGATCATATTATTTAATTTGCCAAGTAGGATCGTAATATTGTAAGAATTCACTCTAGTGGAGAAAAACTGTATATTATAACCAACATTATAGGTTATTAATTATTTTTTTTAGGGAAACAACTCCGTAAAATTATTATTTAAGAACACAATTATTGAACACACAATTATGAAATATATAATTCGAAGGAATCTGTTCTTTATTTGCTATATTCAACGTATTCGGTGGAGAGTCAGTCACTGCAAAATAATTCGCTGACCTGTTCAGAACATCAAAAAGGAAGAACTCTTTATTTTGGTAAACAGAATTTGATAAATATCGAAGTGGAACACGACTGTCATTGGTTTGTAAAACAAAATTCATTGAAATGTAATTGATCATTGAGTTAAATAGTGAAAATAATCGTTTTCTGTCATTAATATTTATTATATCCTTGTTGGTATACTTTTTTTCTTGTGCTATTTTTTTTTTCAAAGGAAACTGATTTTTAAATCATCATCATCATAGTACATTCACGAATTTAGGCCATTTGTTGACCTGTTTCGGCCTCAAGAGAAACACCATCCAAAAGTCTTTTGAGTGGACGTCCTGGTCTTCTTCTTCCTGCAGGTTGATATCTTAACATTTGTTTGGGTATTCTGTGATCTTCCATTCGATGAACATGTTGCATCCATCTTGACTTATAATCAGAAATTTTGTTTTCTAAAGGTTCCATGTGTAATTCTTCTAAGATAATTATTATTCTTTATTTTTATTTTATTTCATTTTGCAGATTTCACAGTGTTTCACAACATCTTCCCGTGCTCAATTGTTAATATATTGTCATTCTCTGACTCTAATCTCCATCGTCCAATCCTGTTTCCCTCATGCTGCATAAAATACCATAATTCCACGTTATTTTTTATCATTCTCATCTTCTTCTACCAGGTATTTTCTAGTATCATTTGATCTGTCTTCTGTGTTACATATGATCACGAATCTTACAAATCCAGTTGTGTGCAATATAGGGCATATGCTACAGCAACGTGGAATTCACCGGAATATATTTGCTAAGTAGTGTGACTCATTCTGGTCGACTGGATTTCGGACACTCCTCTTGCCCAGTCGTGCAGTTTACGATGCCCTGCTCGAGGGGTAACACCTCATTTCGCCAAATTTGCATCATCTTACGGCTAAACATTACACGCCGCTAATCACGCCAGGGTCAAGTGGTTAAACCACCAACTGATAACCACGAAGGTATTGGCCACCAGGGAGCCACAACTGGTTACAGACGTAGCACACTGGACAGCAATGCTTAGATCAGGCATGGGGAACTGGGGCTCCGGGAGCTCATAACAAATCCTCTCCGTCAATACCCATTCCACTCATTTGTACCTGCACTGCAGACGCAGGTACACAGTGAGAGTCAGTGGCGTACAATTCAGCGTGAGCATGGCAAATTCTAAATACCGATACCATTTAAATACTGACTGGGAAAATTATTTTTGTATTCAGAATGGCACGCAAGTTGTTTGTTTATTATGCTGTACGCGGTTCCGCCAAGTGAAACATTATAATATCCGACGACATTTCAGATCATGCAAATCAGTATGGACAGGATAAAATTGCAGGTATGATTAGAAATATGTAACAATATTTTCTCAGGGACATATTAATGATATTTAATTACTTTTAACATGCACAAACGTTACACGTAAAGGTACGTACACATATGCGCGCCGCGAACACGAACGGCGCGCGCGCGCGGCGCGTGTTATGTTCGTCGAAATTATTAATTTCAACGAACCTCCTGCGATCCATAGGAAACCCACAAACCTTCAGTAGACATTTTGCAGAGCAGGTGTAACCAACGATGTCTATTCCCTTTCCGTTCTCCCGCTTGTCCTGCATTCTTTCCCAAAAATAGGGACATTTTTTTTTAAATGCCGCGGGACGCGGGACAAATTGTTAAAAATCGGGGCTCTCCCGCCAAAATCGGGACGTCTGGTCACGCTTATTACTTATTAAATCTTATAACTTTATTTAAACTTTTTCAAATATTATAGCATTAAAGGAATTTAAAAAAATATATGATTTGTATATCCATCCATAGTAATTCTGCCCGAAGGCAGGTCCTTCACTGAAATCATAGCATTTTCTTGCTATGCTTGCAGTTTTACTAGGGAATTGTGTAGGTGTGGTAGCTTCCCGTTGCTTTCCACACCGGTGAAGGATGATGAGATGATGATGATATGATGATAAGGATGATGATGATGACCATATGATTTCGGGGACCGTTTGGGCCTTAAAGTTTTCCTGACATTTGTCTTACAGGTGAGGAAAAACCCCGATAAAAACCTCACCCAGAAAAACTGCCCCGACCGGGGATTGAACCCGGGCCCCGCTGCGTGACAAGGCAGCACGCTACCTCGAGACTACAGCGGTGGACATGATTTGTATATATATGTTTAAATTTATTAAGAATCTATCTCACCATAACATGGCCTTAATTTTTAATAAAAATGTACATGATTATTATACTAGTTTATTGCACAAAGATACTAGTTTCTAAAAAAAAAAAGGTATAAAAGGGATTCGTTATGCATTAATCAACCATTAAAATAACTACTTACCTATTGAATATCAACATTTCACGAATGTTAAACATTTTTCTAATTGTATTAAAAAATATTTTTTCTCATTGCTTTCTTTGTTAATTTTGTTAATTTTATTATTATTAATATTATCCTGTTTAAATATTGTATTTATATGTGTATATATATTGTGCATCTATAGTAGTTTGTATTACTTAAACTTATGCCTGAATTTGTTTTCTTGTTTTTATTGTTAATTGTTTTATGGCCATTATTTTTTGTATATTGCCCCTTAACATGAGCAGTCTTGCTCTTTGGAGTCTTTGAAGAGATAAATAAATAATTAGCAATAAATGTGTTTATATATTGTATTGTTTTGTGATACTTCATACATAATATTATGAAATGAACGTCTTAAATAAATAATGTTTTCTAAATAATTCTAATTTATTTATACAATTACAGTACACACGAAAAAAAACACATATCATTGAAAAAAAAACAGGCATCTCCTTTCAATGATTTTTTAAAATGATCCTTATGTTGTGGATCCCACAATAATTGCTCGCTTCTATAAATGTCAACAAGTTTTAACACGTTTTCCTCTGACCACTCCATACTCAAATAATAGGTGCGCACCGAAAGCAACGAACCTCTCAGGTACCCGTCCAAATCTAAACAGCGAACCATCAAAGTGTTCGTGGAAAAAACCGACAATGAGTGGATCGTGGTGAGAGACGCGCGCGCGGCGCGCGCGCCGTTCGCGCGCACCTTAAAACCCCGTCCAAATCTGACGAACATGGTGCGGCGCGCGCGCCGTTCGTGTTTGCGGCGCGCAGGTGTGTACGTACCTTTACGTTGGACAGATAATAGTTGATCGTCTACCTCTGTGGTTAACACATGTAAATGCCAGGGGCCTTCTAGGCCTGTCGCGCAATGGAGTTTTTGTACCCCCTGGAATAAAACTTCCGTATGATTTTTTTTTATTTTATCATTCAATGAATATATATATATGTGTGTGTGTGTGTGTGTGTGTGTATTGTATTGTATGCCTATGTTTTCCCTTTACAGAGATTTAGGCGTTCTCCCCCTACAGGGAATAATTTGAACCATACTAATCTAGTTACACTTGTTTTCGTATACCCGTCATTTTGAGTGGTACGTGGTCAGCGTTCCGCCTCATACTGACATATAGGAAACCACGGTAGTACTAGGACGGGAAAATTCGGTAAATTTTGCTTAGAGGCCTTTCATTCAGGCTTAATGATTTTTTACGAGCCTGAAAATCTTCAGTCTCGGGACCCGGCCGGGCTTGAACCCGCGACGCTCGGGACCAGAGGCAAGGAGCATATATATATATATATATATATATATATATATATATAATAAGAAAAATAAATGCCTGCACGGGATTTGAACCCGGACCTTTGAGTTGATATCTCAGTGTGCTGCCACTTACGCTACCTGGTCAATCCAGAACAAACGTTCATTTTTCTTATACATATTCTCTATCATTACCAGATATATATATATATATATAAATTTAACTCTGTTCATATATATTCATTCTTTATCCGGTCCATTCTTGTGCAGCCTTTTGTTCTTCTAAGGAAGTTAATTTCTACGCTTTGTATTCTACTTTGTAATTTTTTGGTCATTACCCAAGTTTCACTCCCATAAAATAATGCAGGAACTGCCAATGTTTTATAAAACTTCAATCTAGTATCATTTCTTGTTTTGTTCTTTAATGTTCTATGTATAGTTCCACATATCGTTTGAAATCTTGACAGTTTCACATTTACGTCTCTTTCAGTTTTTGTGTTTATAGTAAAATTACAACCCAAATAATTAAAATTTATTACTTGTTCCAGAGGTTTGTTGTCTATTATGATTTTTGATCTTATATGTTCACTTTCCCAAAAGTCATTATTTTTGTTTTTTACTATTTTAGTAAACAACTGTAATTACTGACACTACTCATGGTCTGAAAAGTATAGCATCGAGTTTTGAAGTAATTTATTTCAACTCTGCAAAGGGAACAGCATTACCAATGAACGTACGTCATATATTACGTCACTATACATTCTGGCACAGTCTATATATTTTCTGGGACGTTCATCGGTCTTTAATCATTATATTTATTTGTAATCGTCATTGCGGTGATTTTGATGATTATTTAAGACTCTTGATGTCCCAACTCCTTTCAATAAACGTTAAACTGAAAATATATAAAACTATTATTCTACCAGTTATATTATATGGGTGCGAAACATGGACTCATACTTTAAGAGAGGAAAGGAGATTACAGGTATTTGAGAATAAAGTACTTAGGAAATTTTTTGGACCAAAGAGAGGTGAACAGACAGGTGAATGGAGAAGACTACTAACAATGAACTACATGGTCTTTATAGGAAGCCAGATATAATAAGAACAGTTAAGTCTCGTAGACTGCGATGGGCAGGACATGTTGCACGTATGGGGAATGAAAGACTTGCATGGAAGCTTCTTGTAGGAGAGCCAGAGGGAAAACGCCCAGTTGGTAGACCAAGAATGAGGTGGGAGAATAACATTAACTATGATTTGAGGGAAGTAGATTAAACAGGGAATGATTGGAAAAGATTAGCTCAGGATAGGGATGTATGGAGAGCTTATGTCCGCGCGGCCATGAACCTACGGGTTCGATAGTGCCAGTGAGTAAGTAAGTATTTAACTCGTGCCCGAAATGGGAGTCAATGACCAATCACGTTTCAATGAATTTTGTTTTACAACCAATGACAGCCGTGTTTCACTTCGATATTTATCTACTTCTGTTTATCATATTAAAAAAAACTCCTCGTTTTTAATATTCTGAACGGGTCATGGTATTATTTTGCAGTGACTCACTTTCGAACAAATATGTTGAATATAGCAAACAATGAACAGATTCCTTCCAACTACACATTTGATAATTGTATGTTCAATAATTGTGTTTTTAATTAATGATTTTACGGAGTTGTTTCCTAAATAAATGAATTAATAACCTATAATGTTGGTTATAATATACAGTTTGATGTGTTTCATTTTTTTGTCTACTAGGGCGCATTCTTACAATATTGCGATCCTATTTGGCAATAAATAATATGATCTAGTTGCAGTGGATGAACAAATTAAACATAACGAAACATTTCTCATTTGTTTTCAAACATCGCCGTTTATATTAAATTTATAAATATTTTAGAATAACTGTATTTAAATAATGATTTGTGAGCTTAATTTTATTCATTAAATAATCCTAACAAATGTCACTCTTGATTTCCAAATCCTCTAGATAAATTAGAAATCACTCGTGGCATTACTTATGATTAGAGCGAGGAATTATGTGAAATTTCATGTTTTAAACTATTAGTCACAAAGCACTGAGACAAAGCATCGTTACATTTAATGATACGTAGAATCAAATAAGACTATCAAAAAGTTTCATATTTCATAATATTTTGGCTAAAGTTAATATTTTAGTGAAAATTTCATACTCCTTCATATTTTTAAACTTTCAAATCATTTTTTAAAATTAAAGTTCTAGGAATTCGTTAAAAATGTTTTTAAAAACTATAGTTTGACAATGTAATATAGTAAACAAGTAAAAATTCCTCTGTATCCCATCTTGAATAAGACACATGGAGACTTTTGTCCGAATCTCGATCCCCAAAACAAGAACATGAACCTAGATGAATAAGTAAAACAACAATGTTAGAATAATAATCATCTATCCTACTCTAGTCAGATAGCAATTAGTTTCCCTTGCTACCTAAGAGCAGTCTTACTTTGTGAGTGGATTATATAATTTAAATGTAGGAAAGTCTGCTCTTGCTAAACTTGAAGAACTGCTGGAAATGTAAAGTCTTATTCCACACTTTCAGAAAGTAGCAGAGTTCTTGTAGGTAAGGCCAACATTATTCTCACTAACATCAAACTATCAAATATGGCGCGATACAAATATAATCTCATAACATCGTGTGATGTGGAGCATACTTTTTACACGCTTTATATTAGCTTGACCTGTATCTGTCCATCTATGTAACTGAATCTTTCAACATGATTTTTACCCACTTTAAAACATTGGATCGACTTAAAAACTTTGTATACTTGTAAAGGACCAATGGCAATACAACAATTTTATAACATTTTTCTAAGATCCTGGCCAGGATCATCAGGACATCAAAAAAAGTGTCTGTGTATCTATGTAACGGAATCTTTCAACATGATTTTCACCCACTTAGAAACATTGGATTGACTTGAAACTTTGTATACTTGTAAAGGACCAATGACAATACAATAATTTCATAAATTGTTTTCTAGAATCCTGGCCAGGATCATCAGGACATCAAAAAAAGTGTCTGTGTATCTATGTAACGAATATTTCAACACGATTTTCACCCACTTAGAAACATTGGATCGACTTGAAACATTGTATACTTGTAAAGGACCAATGATAATACAATAATTTCATAATTTTTTTCTAAGATCCTGGCCAGAATCATCAGAAAATCAAAAACATAAAAACCGGTATAATAGGTTGTGGACTTATCAACTTTTTAGACAATCGTTATAAGAGCTCAGTTGTTAGAGCGGTGGACTGTAGTGGTATATAATTTTAGTAATCCATAGGTCGCTGGTTCAAATCCGGCCCGGAGGATTTTTTAGAAGAGTATTACTTTTAGCTCATACTACAATTGTATCGAATTTAAAGATATTTACATTTTTATCTTATTCTGTAAAATATTAAAACTAAAATATAAAATATAAATAATAGTTTAAAAAACTAAAACAACACGCTTTATTAGAAAACCGAACTAAACATGAAAAATGATTTTAATTTCCAACACGCTTGGGATAAAATTAAAGTGGTCAACAAAAAATAATCTCCAACACATCTAGAATAAAACTAGGGTTATCTACAAAAAAATAATAATTTTACCATCAAAAGCGTGGAGTGCTTTTTATGGTTTTTACATTTTCTTCTTAGAGACTTTACTTTTAGCAATATCTGTTTATTCAAATATATTAATTGATATGGAGCACCCCACGCTTTTGATGGTAAAATTATATATTTTTTTTGTAGATAACTCTAGTTTTGTTCTAGATGTGTTGGAGATGAATTTTTTGTTGACCACTTTAATTTTATCCCAAGCGTGTTGTAAATTAAAATTATTTTTCATTTTTTAGTTCGGTTTTCTAATAAAGCGTGTTGTTTTAGTTTTTTTAAACTATTATTTATTCATCATATAAATCAATTCTGACAGAAAGGCATTGTAATTTGCAATCAAAAAATACAGAAAAAGCTTCTAACTGTGTATTATGAACAGAACTCATAATTGGATTATTCAAAGCACAAGTAGACCAAGACTACACATTGTGCTAGGCCCATTTCATGAAATAAATAATGTTAAATGAAATGCACAAATGAAAAAAAAAATACTCGCCACTGAAATGGACTACTGGAGACGTGCTGCAAGAATATCCAGGAAGGATAAAATCAGAAATTCATATATAAAAGAAAAAATGCAGGTACAATATTCAATATTAGATTTTAAGAAACAATTAAATTGGTACGGACACATTAGAAGGATGGAAGAAGGAAGACTACCTAAGATAATCATGGATTGGGAACCACAGGGAAGGAAAAAGAAGGGCAGACCAAATATTACGTGGATTCAGGGAATCAATGAAACTAAGAGGGAATGGGAAATAGAAGAAGATATATGGATGAACAGACAAGAATGGAAAAATGTGATGAAACAAATGTGTAGTTAACTGTGAACATGGGTACCGGAAAAATGTATATTCATTGTAAAAGCCGGAATAATAAATAAAAAAAATTCTAAATACATTTCACCATGTTCATAGTTTAAGATTAAATCTAACTGTAATTACAGAGAGAGTTTTGAAACATTCTTTAGAATTAATTGTGGATTAATAATTTTAAAAATGTTGTTCCTCCAAGTATGACAAACTAAACTTGGTCTTCTGGTGTTCTGAACCATCCAGTTTAATGTTATTGTTACATCTACTGAAGTTCAATATATTTAAGCAATGTAAATAGCAATCATCCAAACTGTATCCACTTTAAATTTGTTCAGTGCTATATTCTTCATAGAAGCCTATATGTTTTTGTGAATTTTTTTTTATTTCTTGTATATGTTTGGATTTCATAATTAAATACCATTGAATAAATTAATTTGTAGTATTTTATATATTAAATCTCTCAGTGTTGATTTATTTTAAGGTAAAGTGTTTCAACACAGGCTTGGAAGTCCCTTAGGGTATTGGTTTGTTGAGGCTTCCATCTTTTTAGACAATCAGCACAAGATGTCTGCCAGGTTATTGGTCCCGAGTGAAGGCTGACTTCGCCCCCAGAATATACATTTAGTCCTCATTCCCATTAGGAGCTGGGTCAACTCCAGAGCCATGATGCCGCCAGAAAATTTGGTCTAGCTAAAAATCCTGACTAGACTCGGACCCACGACCTTCTATCAAACAACTAATCTATGACATTATCCATTAAAATTCCTTCAAATCATGGATATGATTCTATTGGGTCATAATAAATGGAAAAAAAAAACTAATTGAAATAGAAATCCAGCGAATATGTTGATTTCTTGAGCCTCAAATAAGGTATATTTGTCTCATTTATATGCTGGTATGTACACTTATAAATTATGAGATGGAATCTGTCCCTTAATGGTGGATTTAATTATTAATATTAAATTAAAGAATATTTATATTAAACATAAATGGGAAAATTCCAGCAAATACTTGTCTAGTGTCCAAAATTTGGAAGAACATATGGGAATCTGAAGTTCATGAACCCCAAAGCAATTAGCTGCAAATCCTAGTCTATTGAAATAATCACCGTATTCTCTGTCCAACGTAAGAAGCACACTTTGACATCTTCCGAATGTATTACTCCGCATAGCACATGTAAGAAGTGCAGACGAACTTTGTCAGCCGTTTGTTACAAACCGATAAATTAATGCACAACAATCGTTTTAATTTTTAATGTTGCAGGTTGTATTAACATTTACAATGGTATGTAGAAAACTAATTAAATTATAATTAATAATATTAAACAAATTAATTCAAATCAAACATTTAAATTAAAATAACCGAGTTAACATAAACTACCCGACAGCCGCCTTATTTCTAACTGACATTCAACTTCTTCCAAAGAATTTCAGTTTCAAACAAATGCGAATGTTTAGTTAGTCTCCGACCTTTGAAGAAATATGTAGGTATATACTGTATACTGATCAACTATAGTTAACATAAATAGCTTTAAATACGTAATTATATTAATCGAGTATATGATCTATTTGTTTCGCTTCCGCTGAACTGTGCTTTGATCATGAACGAATCGCAGTAACTGCAGCAGTCATGTGCTTCGTGGATTACCCGCCCATTTATTTTCCTGAAGTGTCTTTCTTGGGCTGGATAGAAAATAGAAGTCATATCTTTACAAATAAACATCTTACAACCCTGCCACTTGTACAGGTGTTAAGATGTCCACAAAAGTCACTTGTGAACGAAGGTCAATGAACTCGAGGAGAAACATGGTCCCAAGGTGTGTGAAATGTGTAGGCGTAAATATCTTTAGCCAATAAGAGTGTGAATTTTAATTATGATCATATATGAACCAATTGGATAATTATTTTTTAAAAAATGTTACCACCCTAAAGATTCTCAAAAGATTCGGCTTCGAAAGGAGTCTAGAACGAAGTTGACGGACATGAACTCTCATATCCTGCATTTGGCAGGATAAGTTTATTTTCTTGCCTCCCAAGAGTGGACGAGATATTAATATTTGTTCAAAGATTTTACAACGGCCGCAATTTAGTTAGAATATTAGAGGTCACTAAGTAATTTTAAAGTTAGGAGAATAGATATCCAATTGATCAAACGTGTGCTACATGCAGTCAATATATATAGATCGCGAGAAATAAAAGATTGTCATAGAACGTTACTAACGTAAATAGATTACGAATAACGTAAAAGTGCCTTGAGATAGCTGTCAGAACAGTTCTGCCAAATATAAATATATATAAAAAAGAATTGAAAGTGTATGTATCAAGATTTTCTTGCATTAGAATAAAGTAATAAATAATAGAAAATAATAATTCTTCGTCTATCTTCATTAGCATAGTTGATCGTGTTGTCCCTTGAACCTCATTGCTCTACCGATAATCATCTCACCGAATTAAACCCCTACAATTATAAAGGGCCTGAGTATACAAATATATGTAAACATTTAGAAAATAGTAGCTTCATAATATTTTTGTGTCATAATTTTCATATTTTGTTATTATGATTTTGTATTTTGGTATAATTTTCTTCATATAATTTTCGTCACTCTACTTACGATAATTTTTAACGTTATCAATGTTGAGGTTCAACAATTTCTAAGTCATCAGAAATCTCATTGTATTTTTACCAGCATTATCATCATTATTTTTATATCATTGTGATATTTCCTTTATTTCTTGTCATTATTTGGTTATGTTTAACACTATAAACAATTCTTGTTAATGATATAAACTTAGTCACTTTTCTATAATAACTGTCTAAATAAAGAAAATATGTTTATATAGTTTTGCTAAAAAAACTTTACTTGGCAAAATACATCAAGTTAAAAAATAATTCTATGAAATGTTATAATTAATACAGTGTGGTGATCATCACAAATCAGAAATGGAATGTCTAATTTCTTTCCATAAAAGCATTCTATCCTTTGAAAAATCCTTTTTCATTTTGTTTTCCTTGTTAATATCCATAAAAGTGTCTTCATTCTCTGATAGCGGTTCCCATTTGAACGTGGATTCTCCATCACAATTCGGCGTAGGATTCCTGCGAATATGAATGAAGTTAAATTATTTCATAGATTCATACATATTTAAATTATATAATAATAATAATAATATAAAACTGTTATTCTCCCAGTTATATTATATGGATGCGAAACATGGACTTTTACTTTAAGGGAGGAAAGAATATTGAGAATAAAGTTCTTAGGATTTTTTTGGACCAAAGAGAGATGAACAGACAGGTGAATGATGAACTACACAATATTGAGCTACAAGGCCTTTATAGGAAGCTAGATATAATAAGAACGGTTAAGTATCATATAGGCCTACTGCGATGGGCAGAACATGTGGCACAAATGATGAATGAAAGAGGTGCAAGGAAAATTCTTTTAGAAAAACCAGAGGGAAAACCTCCACTAGATTATACAGGGGATATTGGAAAAAGTTGGCTCAGGATAGGGATGTGCGGAGAGCTTATGTCCGCGCGGCCAAGTATCTACGTTTTATATAGAGCCAGGGAGTTAGTTAATTAATAATGATAATAATCCATCCATCCATAGTAATGCTGCCTGACGGAGGTCTTTCACTGCAATCATAGCATTTCCATGCTATGCTTTGCAACTTTACTAGGGAATTATTGATGTAGTAGCTTCTCGTTGCTTTCCACACCGGTGAAGGATGATGATGATGGCCGGATGATTTTCGGGGCCTTTGGGCCCTAAGCTTCCTGATATTTGTCTTACAGGTGAGGAAAAACTCCGAAAAATACCTCACCCAGGAGTCTGACCCGGCCGGGAATCGAACCCGGGCCCGCTGCGTGACAAGGCAGCACGCTATCTCGAGACCACAGCGGTGGACAACAATAATAATAATAATAATAATAATAATAGTAATAATAATAAATTAGGCTAAAAAATCTTGTCTCCCAGCCTCATTTTATAACAGAACATTGATATAAACATATAAACATAACAGCTAAGTAGAAAGACAATAGATAAAAAACTTGGATTTCACCACAAATTAGGACAGACAACGGTCTATAACTAACTAACTAACTTATTGCTACTATCGAACCCATATGTTCATGGCTGCGCGGACATAAGCTCTCCATACATCACTATTTTGAGCTAATACTTTCCAATTATCCCCTGCATAATCTATTTTCCTTACATCATGGTCAATGACATTCTCCCACCTCTTTCTTGGTCTACCATCTGAGCGTTTCCCTCTGGTTTTCCTACAAGAAGCTCCCATGCCCCTCTTTCATTACCCAATCGTGTCACTTGTCCTGCCCATCACATTCTACGAGACTCAACTGTTGTCTTGATTATTATTTTCATTGTTAAAATGGTTGGTAAAAGTAGACGAGACACATGTCACTATATCACTTCATTATTTTATTTCTCTACTTATTCCTTATAATCCATTTACTCCACTCCATGGTGTTACGAAAGTAAAAGGCATTGGTCTACTATCAGGCTGCTGGACTCACATCCGCACTCTCAATTAGAGATATTGACGAACATCCAACAAACATAGAGTGTCGGGTTCCAGCCTCAACCTGGTGTCGCTACTTATTATAGCTATCAAAAATAATCTCAATGCTGGGTGGGCACGGTCTCATACTGATCGAAATACCAGGATAAAATGTCTTCCTCAAAGGGGATTCGAATCAGTGCGCTTCCCATTGTAGCTCTGCGCTTAGGCATGATGCCTTACCGTGGGACCAGAAGCGACCTTGGTAACAATCAGTTCACCATAACCAATTCCTTATGAGTAGTAAAGGACTTACGAAAGTGATTGATAGTTTCGTAATATGTTGTAAATAGTGTGTCGCAGCAAATGACATTTGCAGCACGAATTCATGCTAGATAAGTAAAAGATTTGCAACTTTCGATATAAGTAGAGCGCGAGGGAAAATAAACTACTGTATTTACAAGCTTACAAGTACTGTGCGACTTAACTATAGGCTGAAGCAGAGGGAGTATGATAATTGTAATTACTTCTGCTATAGTATCTGCTTACACAACGTAACTATTCATTTCACTGTTGAACAGGTGCATTAAAACAGTTGTGGATAGGTAAGTTGTTATGAACTGTGCTAATGTAATTTCTCTGTGTTGACGTGTTTTCCCAGTATTTCGTCTATGTATCGGGTGCCTCCTTTATTTCCTATTCTTTGCTGAATGTGCCCATCCCTACTCGTCTGCGCGCTACTTCTGCAAGGCAGACGAAGTCACTTAATACGAAAACCATATCTAAAAGTCTTCTTCGAGATTTCAAGACCTTTGTTCGGCGCCAAGCACATATTTCTGGTTTATGTTTTCTTTACGATATTGTAAAGATTTATTTTGAGCTATGATTGTGAAATGGTATGAGAGTATTGATTATATTATTTATTATTGTAATTCCCTGTACCTTTACAAAAGTTGAGGGAAGCATTAGAAGATATGGCCATAAACGATACAATTATTAAGGCAATAAAAAATTTGTATAAAATGCAGTATCTAAAATTAAAATTGGAAAATATATATCATAAGAAATTATAGTAACAAAAGGCCTTCATCAAGGTTGTAGCATATCACCAACATTATTTAAGATTTTTATACATAAAGCACTGTCAAACTGGAGCAAAAAATTTTCAGGTATGGGAGTACCAATTGGAGATGGATCAACAGATACAATATATACACTGTTTTTTGCGGATGACCTGATAATAATTGCTCAAGAATATGAAGACATGGAGTTTATGTTCAAAATATTATTGGACGAATACGATAACTGGGGTTTGAAAATAAATTTAGAAGAAACATTTTATATGGGATGTGGAGCCGAAACCGAAGATATAATATTAGAAGATGAAAAGGGGTATATTAGAGGACGTGAAGAATTTGAGTATATGGGAGTAAAATTAGATAAAGAGGATAAACAAGAAAGTGATATTAAGAACAGAATAAATAAAGGTAGAGCAATAACAGCAATGATGAATGGAGTCTTATGGAACAGACATATAACCAGGAAAAATAAGTTACAAATATATAATTCAATAGTGAGAAGTACTGTCACATATGGAGCTGAAGTTTGGAAATTCAACAAAAACTTATGTCGATGGGAATGGATTTCATGAGGAGAGCAGCAAGATGTTCAAAATTAGACAAAATAAGAAATACTGTCATAAGAGAAAAAAATGAATATTGCTTATTCAATAGTAGATTATATACGGTATAAGCAATTAAATTGGTATGGGCACGTACGACGAATGCAAGAAGAAAGATTACCCAGGAAAACGTTGGAATGATGTCCACCTGGAAGAAGGAGGAGAGGAAGACTTCGAAACTCGTGGATGCAGAAATAAGAACTGGAATGAGAGCAAGAGGACTGGAGGACATGGATTGGATGGAGAGACACGAGTGGAAAAGAAAAATAAAACTTCAGGCACAGAAAGATGTGTAAACATTAAAATTCTGTATATAAATAACATTGTAATTCCCAAGAATATTACCTTTTGTTACGTTTTGTCAGATTATTCTATTTCACAGCTATTTAACTTATTTAATTGTTTATAACCACGACTTTATTTATGTGAAATACATATCTGTTTTTAGTTAACGTTGTTTGTCAATGATTTATGTTATACAAGACTCCCTTTGAAGTTGAGTTTAATACAGTTACGTAATTTACTTCCCAAGTATTAGTATTAGTAGAGCTAAATTATCTAAAGCTCAGATTTGTACTTTAAAACGTTTATATGTTTCCTATATTACTACGATGCATAACAAATAAATGATCATGTATATGTATCCCGGGCCCAGCGCATATACTCTCTGCTTTGTTGTGTATTAAGTTTGAATTTGAAGTATGTTTCTATCTTGGTTATTCCTTTTGTTTCGCGATCTTGGATTTATATTAAAATTGTGGAAATAAATGTTCAAACTTAGCCATAATCTCTATATTCCTGAAAAGCACTGTATTTGCCAGTGGATAATTCTGATGGTAGTAGAGTTATTACATATCCACATATGATAATATATTAGCGATAATAGCGAACATAGCGATACTAGATCCGACACGCTGGCGCCATGCAGTCAGAATAAACAGGCTACACCATCTACACAAAGAAATAGGCATCACTAGTTGCAGTCTGTCTTCACGTTGTCCCTGCACTTTGTAAACAAACTGAGTTCGTTTGTTCGTAACTTCACATCACGGTACTATTTCTCCGCACTCTGATTATAAGAATGTAATAGTGTCAATTAAATGAGCTTACGATTCGCGGAAACCAACACAGCGGCTGGCGGGTACAGGCTGCCGCGAACGTCCGAGCCACCGTAAATTAATTTATTGCACTTTTTAAAAGAAATGTGAACTAATCAATAGAGTTGGTGTTTACTTGATGAAAATCCATATTTATTAATTAAATAAAAATAAAACGTAGTTTTTATTTGATTTTCATATTTATTATACAATTCAGTGACAGCTATTTCGGTACACTGTACCTTCTTCAGACATGTTAAATTATAAATTGTGTTATTACATATCAACTGATCTAAGCAACAATACAACAATATTTATTTAATTTTTTTAATTTAACAAAGGGGATTCATTCAAGTCAAGTTGAGAATTTAACAGTCTGTTACTACTCTTCAATTTATTTATCTCTACAGCCTCCAAAAGATCTAACTTCTTACCCTTATCACAAACATGTAAAATTTCAAAATTTAATCATTGTTTCGATCCAAATTTTGAAATTTTTCATGTTTGTGATAAGGGTAAGAAGTTAGATCTTTTGGAGGCTGTAGAGATAAATAAATTGAAGAGTAGTAACAGACTGTTAAATTCTCAACTTGACTTGAATGAATCCCCTTTGTTAAATTAAAACATCATCATCATCGTCCTTTCAAGTATTAGGCCCAGTGGCCCGTTACGGTCTCCCGTCATCTCCGAAAAGGTCGACCCACAGATTTTCTGCCTCGAGGAATGTAGTGAAGAATTTGTTTTGGTATTCTGTGACGATCCATGCACTGAATATGGGCTAGCCAATTGTTTCTATATTCTTGGAGGTATTCAGATATAGGTACGATGTTTAACTCTCTGGCTATTGTTGAATTTCTTTGGTGGTCTAGAAGGCTATAACCTGCAGTTCGTCGCAGAAATTTCATCTCCGTGGCTGTAATATGACGATCATCCTGAGTTCTGATGGTCCAAGCTTCACTGCCATAACAGATTATAATCTGTTAAATTAAAAAATTTAAATAAATATTGTTGTATTGTTGCTTAGATCAGTTGATATGTAATAACACAATTCATAATTTAACATGTCTGAAGAAGGTACAGTGTATCGAAACAGCTGTCACTGAATTATATAATAAATATGAAAATCAAATAAAACTAAGTTTTATTTTCATTTCATTAAGAAATATGAACTTGTTTATTACATGCACATATAACTTACCCAGTTGTAGCAAAATCAGTCCACATGTTGATCATTCTAGAAGATATTTTAGAACATTCATAGTCGAAATTTAATCTAAGAGCTTCAGTGAAAAATGCATCGAAAAAATAAATAAATTCATCTCCATGGCAGGTTCCTGAAATTAGAAACAAATGTATATAATTTATATTCTTCTGCAGGGCTTTTATATTCATTTACGTGAAGTATAATAATAATCTGACATTGGATATGGGCGCTGTCGCAAAGGTTGCAATTTTAATACGCCTTCATATTATATAATGACGAGAGCGTGGAATCTGTTCCAAAATGTCGGAGGCTTACATGCACTACTCCACTAAGTTATCTGTGCAGGCGGAAAATGTGTTAACTAACATGCTGTCCGTCTCTTTTTCTTCCTTGCTATGTTGCTACTTCCTGTCCTTTCTACATGTACTTTGTCTGGCAGGTAAAGAGCTGACAAATGCTATGGATTTGAATGGTCCGTCCTTCTACATGGTCGTTGGCAAAATGACTAATTTGACAAGCCGGTTATTATTGGTATTACGTGTAAGAATTGGCTGTCCCTTCTCATTACATGTTGCCACTTGTGATTTATTGTGAGACTCGTAACGGAGAGACGACAAATAATGTGATTTTAAATGATCCGACCGCTTGAGCGTTCCGTGCTTAAATTACTAATTTCACAACCATGTTAAGATATTTCACGTGTGTTTAGGGATTCCCCGCTCACACTTAAAGTTGAACCATTCAGTACGTGATTGGATGTACAGTCTTCTCCTACATAGATTCAGTAGTTCGGCGACACTAGCGCTAAAACTATTCCCCTCAGCCCGTGCAGAGTTAACTTGGTTGGTACAGACTAAACGAGAATGCGAGCGAAGGCGTGTGATGGGGTGTATCACATAGCTGCTTACCTACCGGGCTATGAAGAGAGCTCTGTCATGTAGAAAGACGCAGTAAACGTTTCATTCAGAAAATAAGTGGAGTTAGTGTAAAGTAGGCCTACATCGGTAGTTGATATTGTGTTTACCTGATCTTACGTGTAGTGAAATGCCACCCAAAACGAAAACAGATGTGCATGCGTTAGGGCAATATTTGTCTTGAAACATTTCATTACTTGTATGCAGTGCATAAGCTAAGTATATTTTATTGTATTATGCACTGTGACGCACCCGGCTGACATAAAGTGCCGATTGTCTAGAAAAAGTGGGAGCCTTAACCTCCTACTACCCCAAGGGCCTCCCGAGGCCTGTAGTGGGATCACTTTACTTTAATAATAACATAATTATAACTTTATCTGAAGTACTTACCTGGTAATGGTTTCTCCTTGAAAAATATCTTATTTAACCTATATTCTCCTTCATAAGAAAATTGGTACAAGAACACTGATGCAGATTTCCTACTGAGTTCCTTGGCTGTTCTGTAAACACCTTCAACGAACAACAGATCGCTATATAACTGAAATAAGAAATTTTGCATATAGGTTTATAATAGATTGGTATTTCAGCTTCATGAAGCTGTTCTGAGTTATCTTGACACAGATTTTGTTTGTTTCTAGTTTGAAATAAATTTGATTTGCTAATGTAAAGTACTTACTTCTATTAACCTTTGTTTTGTTTTCTCGCATATTGGCGTTTCCTTAAAATAAAAATTCTTTATCTTGCTCGATAATGCATTATTTTCTTTCTTTTTATTTTCAGGTAAGTTCAGAATTTTGGTTAAGATATGCTCAAAATCGTCGTTTGTCCATTTATAATAACATGGTCTTTCATTTGCATCTGGAACACAAACATGTAAGTAAATATGTTTGAGTTATAAACAATTATCATTGCACTAGTCAGCGAAGGGTAGCCAACTATAAGAGAATTACTATTTTAATTTGATCTCCGAGGAACTAGTATAGGCCTTTGTATTGAAAATTTGATCAATATTAAACTTGTATCCTTGATGAGATTTTTATATTACTTCCAAAAGTAACATTATTACATACCTAGTAATGTATACATTGCTTCCATTGAAGTCACTCCAGTAATAAATGGCACAGTTTGAAAATTTCCATCAGACATCAGCTGCTTTGGTGGTGCAGATATAAAAGTATCCTCCATATAATTTGAGTGTTCGTTTGTTGGTTTAAAATAAATCTCCATTGGAATTTTTTCCTGATCATAGAAACGAATAGAAAAGAAAATAGTTAGAATATTATTCTAATTTAAATTTGTTAAAATGAATGAGATTTTTTTAGTTTGCAATTGCAAATTTGCCTTCGTTTTGCTTTCATGCGTAAGATTTCGTTTAATACTTTTATGTTAATTGTATTGAATGTGTGTGTGCAAATGGTGTGTTTCGCCTAAATATTGTGTTGTCTCGAAGAAGGGTTTGATAATGAGCTGATCGCTCATTCGGGGAGGCTCTCCATGTCCTTGTGTGTTCAAAAAATAAGTTTGTATGTGATCCAGTTAAAATCCATCTCCCGACAGGTAGTGTCGCTGCAAGGCCCGAGAGGCCTGTGGTACATAACAGCATCTGTACGGTGAGAGGTTAAATTGTGTTAATGGAAAAATATCAATTATATTAAGGCATTTTTTGATTAAATAAAAGCAACAAAATGTTTTAACAAATAAATTATTTAATATTTTATTAAAGTGCTTTACACCTCACCTCATATCCAGACTTCTAATGAAACCGGTTTCAAAACTTAGGCGGTTTCATCTTCAGTAATTTTAAGACCAATGTTAGTTCATTTAAAATAGGTACAGATGCCTGTATTTGCAAAAACTCCAGCCAGACTATCTCAAACCTGTTATTTGAGTGTCCCGCATTTGATTCCAAAAGACATGAATTTATTAAAAAATTAAGTTATTGCCATAATAGATTTCAACTGCCTTTGTCAAATATTTTATGTAAGAAATGTTGCTATATAAAGCTGTGTGGCTTTATCCAATATATTTTAAGAGACTTTGAGTTATTTTTTCTTGGGTTTAATTAATTAATTAATTTATTTATTTATTTGTTCATATTACGTTATTATGTAAAGCTAGAAATTAACCATACTCTAAATTATTGTAAATAATTAATTGTATTGTAACTAAAATCCTAACATACCGGATGTTGAAATAGGGTTTATATTATTGGAGATTCAATAAAAATTAAATAAATGTTAGTTCGTCCATGGGAACTGCTTCTTACTCCATCTGTTGGTAAGAAGAAGTTTTAACACAACATCGGTAATGAAATTACTGAAGATGAAACCGCCTATGTTTTGAAACCGGTTTAATTCAAATACTGGATATGAGGCGGGGTGTAAGGAATTTTAATTTTAATTTTAAATTAAACCTTATAGTGATTTTTTCTATAATAATTCAAAATAAATTAATAAATAGATAAATGAATGACTAACAAAGTAAGTAAGAATCTAAAAGAATATTGAGGAATAGCAAGAGCTATTGGATACTTTCGTAATTTGATGATAGAAATAATTTTAGGCCTACATACTGTAAATCAAATACCATCATCAAAAATTATGGAGCAACAGTAATTCTTGTTAGTTTGTTAATTATAATCGTTATAATTCTAGTCATCGCTTTGTGATTAATGTTTATAATTTTTGGTCGAATTGATTAAACTTAAAATATATTTTCACATTCAGTTCTCGAAGGATTTACTTCAGTTTACTATAAATGTACTACAATGTAATGCACAAGCTATGAAACTACTTCGTTACAAAATATGATATGATGTAGCCCTATAAATTAACAACAGGTAAATAATAATAATAATAATAATAATAATAATAATAATAATAATAATAATAATAGCTTTATTTTACCTGGCAGGTTTAAAAAAATACAAACAAAAAAATAGTCTTAAATCTAAATTACAATATATATATATATATAAACGATTACAAGTTATGAATACAATACAATTAATATTTATAATGTATTTTGATTTACTCTAAATTTAACGAATTAAATATATAATATGTACAATATATATAAAAAAACAGGAAAAGATTAATGACATAGTATAAAATTAAATAAATAGAGAAAAATTAATTATTAGACAACAGGTAACTGTATAAGCGTGACTTAAAGGTACCAAGTGTGCGGCAACCCCTGATATCTTGAGGAAGGAGATTCCAGGAGCGGGCAGAGGCTACTGTGAAGGAAGTAGAATAGGAGGAAGTGCTATGAAGAGGAATTGTTAGCAGACTGCTATCTTGTGATCTAGTGTCAATATTGTGGTAAGAGGATAACTTCTCAACTGTATTGCAGTCACACACACACACACATATTATAATACTTAAGCAGTAATGGAATCATTCACTGAATTGAAATTGATAATTTTCATAAGATTTTGTCTATTCATGTTTACAAAATGTCCTTATTGTACATGTCTAATTTATATTTTCAAAAATGGGTGGTTTGTACCAATAATAGCTTGTGTAGTTTGATATAGCCCTAAAATCATTAACTTTTTTATTTAGTTTACTTTAAATTAGCATAAAAACATACGGATATTGAAAATAGGCGTGTAAGGCCAGATTGTTTCCTTTATTATAACTTACTATGTGCAAAATTTGCCTTTAAAATTATAATTTAAAAACATATATAAATATTCTAATTAAATATTCTACATTTAAAAACAGTAACATTACTTACATTCTGGTAATTATGTAATTATTTTGCTTAATTTATGATTATTTCTTATTGGTTACTGAATCAATAAATTGTTAATCTTACCTCATCTGCTAGAATTTCTGATACTGCATTCACTAGAGTCCGAGCAGTGATTGTAGAAAGAAATTCCAGCAAAGTTTTCGAGCAATCCGTTCTGCAACCCAGTGTTTCTCCCAGTTTGAATGCCTTTCTTCGAGCTATTTTACTGTCGTCAAATGCCCAAGGATTAAGAGCAGAGCCACTGTGGGCAATAGCACGATGAAACAATCCTGCATTGAAATCAAATTACTGTATTCTTATTGCTCCTCTACATACAATAAATATTTTAATTATATATAAAGTCTTCATGTATATGTTTTTGGGAAAAGATGTGGATAACCTCATACTCGAAACTGGGAAAATAAAAAAAGTGCAATTTTTAAATATCTTGAGTAAATAATTACTTGTTTAGGTACATGTGCAAGAGATGTACAAACTGAAATTACAATGGCGAAGACGCAACTAAGACATTACATGGAATAATTTGGAACAAAAATATTACAAAGCAATCTAAAATGAAAGTTTATAAGAGCATAATACAGAATATTTGGTCATGTGGAAGTGAAACTTGGTCTTTGACGGAATTACAAAAGAATAAAATTAGAACAGTTGAATTTGATTATTTTAGAAGAAGCCTTCAAAAAACAAGACAGGATAAAATAAGAAATGAATTCCTTTGGAGAGAAATTAATATCACCACATCTGTTCTTAAAAGAAGTGAAAATCAAACTCTAAAATGGTGTGGCCATGTACAGAGAATAGAATATGAAAGATGGCCATATATATATATACCAATGGCCACCCCTGGAAGAAATAAACGTGACAGACCAAGATGGAAATGGAAAACTTTTTTCAGAACTATAATGGATGATAGGAATTTGAAAGAAGGAGATTGAAATGATAGAAATAAATGGAAACTGAAGACGGTAAACCTATAAGTGGGGGTAAGCCGAAGAAGAAGCAGAAGATATAGAATCTTCAAGAAGTTTGTATTTTAGTTTGCAAATCGACGGTTATCTCTTTCTGAAGAAAATTGACCATCTAGAAATGGTTTAAACCATCTACTGCCCATTGTAGTCACCGCAAATTTCTAGAACCAACTCAAAATTCTTGTCAAGTATGTCCTGCAGAGTTTCAATTTTAATTAAAGATCTTTAATCGAAATCAATATCCTAACTTATTGATTTTCTTCTTTATTTTCAATAACTTAAAAAAATTGCAAGAAATTTGTTGAACGTAAGAAAACTTGTTTAGAATGACTCTTTATATGTATGTGTTTGTGCGCGTGCGCTCCAACTTAACTCTCGAAGACCTGGAGCAATTTCAACTGTATATATTAACCCTTAAATTGGCAATGTATCATATATCATGCATGCATGCATTAAATGAAATATGTAAATTATACGATCTAAAGATTTCTGTAAGGAAAACGAAGACCATGGCTTTTAGAGGAAGAGATCCAGTGAGATCCAAAATTATTTTAGAAAATCAAAGCATAGAACAGGTGTCTAGTTTCAAATATTTGGGCTGTTATGTTGGCTACAATGTGGAAAGAGATATTGACTCCAAAATAAATAAATTTCAGACGGTGTGTGGAACAATATAGAGAACATTCAAAAATAAAATTAGAAAAGAAACCAAGATAAAAATGTATAATGTTATGGCGGTTCCCACAATATTGTATGGATGTGAAACTTGGGCTCCAGTGAAAAGACAGAAGGATAGAATACAGACGGCAGAGATGCGGTTCCTAAGACAAGTTAAAGGATGTACAAGACTTGATAGAATAAGAAATGAGGATATAAGAGAAGAATTGAAAGTACAGCCTTTATTGGATAAAGTCACGAATTACAGACAGAAATGGATTGATCACATGGATGGAATGAGTAAGGAGAGATATCCATTGTTAGCAAGAAATTATCAAGCAAGAGGAAGGCGTGATGTTGGAAGACCTAGAAGACGTTGGCATGATGCATTATGAAGTCGGAACGGGCAATTGCCTAATCCCTGGAGTGATGATGATGATGATGATGATGATCATATATCATACATCAATTGGTTTAATTTATTTAATATTTTTAATAAAACTGAAGAAACGAACGAGTAGAAATTACTTACATTTGTGTCGAATTACGCTGTATACTACCTAAAGGTACGTACACACTTGTGCGCTGCGCCGCGAATGTTCGTTAGGTTTGTACGGGGTTCCAGGGTGCGCGTGCGTGGCGCACACATGCGGCGCACTACGAACTACTCATTGTCGGTTTTTACCACCAACACTTTCAGTGTTCGCTGTTCAGATTTGGACGAGAGCGTGAGAGGATCGTTGTTTTCCGCGCGCATCTGTAGGTATTATTATTTGAGTTGTTATGGAGTGGTCAGAAGGAGACATTAGCCCTCAAATTCGCAATGTATCCTATAGGATATATCAATTAGTTTATTCTATTTAATATGTTTAATAAAGGAGAAGAAAACGAACTAGTAAAAATTACTTAAATGAAATTAGTGCACTTGTGGCAATCCATTCATACAGCATCCTGTGTAAATCTAAATAAATCCCTATCGGCAATAATAATCAGATGAAATTATAACAACATTAAATGAAGCAGTTACTGGACTTAGGTCATATTTATATTCAAATTGATCAGGAAAGCGAGTAGAACCTGATTATGTAGGAGCAAAGGCCATATAAAATGATCCAAAGAAGTCAGCATCAATGTAATCAAATTATTAGTTATTAAAGAAGGCAGACAACTCAGGTAATGTAACCCTTTCTTTTGTGAAGACGGAAGTGGCTGACACATGATAATAACTTACTAATGACAATAATCCTTTGCTAGACAGATTGAGTAGAAATATCTTCTAAGCCTCCAGTTAACTGATTTAGCGTGATAACCATAACTCATTAGCTAAATGTGCAAGCGGGGGTTTTACCCTGACACAAACATCGTTAGCAAAAAGTGTGGGAACATGGCAAGTTTCTAGCGTCGGAAGACTAGGAAAAAACCCAAGCCTAAGAAAAAACCCAAGCCTAGCTAATGTTTGTGACTAGACTGTACGTGAAGCCAGCACGGGGAAAAAAAGGTCCAACCTCTGAAGGCGTAAATCGCCAATAATAAATTTGTAACACCCCCGGGATCAAAATAGGAGGGCGCATTAACCAATTATATGTTTCGTTATATGTGCCTAAGCACAGACCTTAGGTCCACGTGATCGAGGTAGTGGGAGTAACTAATTTACCTATAGGCGAGAGAGGCTTCTCCTCGTCACTTTTCTTCTCGTATACGATCAAACAAAGTAACTTCTCAAAAACACTGCGTTCCGAGAGTTAGATAAATTCACTTCACATATAGACAATTACTTGCAGTGTATAAAAGTTAAGAATAAACTACTTTTACCAGACATTCTTTACACATTAATTCTGCCCGACGAAGTCCTCGTGGAATCCCGAGATAAGAACCTCGACTCTACCGAATACCAACCGAGCAACCTAAGTTCTCACACATGGAGAACTCCTTCAGTATTCCTAGTGTCACCAAATCCAATCTTTACCTCATGGCCCAACAATAACCCCTTCTCCATATTGGCTCCCTAACGTGCGGGCAGAATAGGTCGTAAAGTAACACACGAATAGAAATCAACGGCAGAACGACTAAGTCCCACGACCACGAGGCAACCAGGACAGAGAAGATGATGGCAACAAGCAGACAGACAGCAACTGAAGGAAGGAAGCAGTAAGTGACACAACAACAGAATAAGCATTTTTTTTACTTTTTACCTATATAAGAAATCAAAATATTACAGTGATTTAACGGAGAATATATCTGTGTGTATTTATGTTGTTAAGAAGTACGAATAGAAAGAGGCAGGCAAATAAAGATAAAAAAAAAAATGGATAGGAAACACGAAGAGATTAGGGAGAAGGCTTGTGGGCAACTGATTGAAGGAGAGAACGAAATCGCAAGGATGGGAGAGGATAACGAAGATGGCAGAGAGAACTTAGAGCAGAGCACAGGGGAAAATAGTGAAAACAACGCAAGAGTAGAAGCTAGAGGGGAAGTAGAGGACAAGGGAAATCCAAGCACCGACACCATGAAATACATGGAAATGCTAATGTCGAGAATAGAGGAGATGGATAGAAGTAGGAAAATGGATTTAGAGACGATGGAGACGATAGATAGAAATAGGAAAATGGATTTAGAGGCAATGCAGAGGAATATGAAACGGGAATTTGAAACTTGGAGAGGACAGATGGAGATAAGCAGGGAAAAGGATGTATTTACGTTGAAAGAAACATTAAGGGATGAGATGAGAAAAGATAGAGAGATGCTAGAAGCGAAAATAAATGAATCGTCAGCGTGTGTAGAACTAAAGATAAATAAAATGGAACAAAAACTTATTAAAGACTCAGAGAAAACAGAAAACAGGGTAATAAGTCAAATGAGAACAGAGATGAACAATAGTATAATAACGTTACAAACTAACTTAGGGGAGAAACAGGAGGAATTACAAGGGGAAATAAAACGAGTCGACAAGAATGTGCTCTGTAGTGTAGAGAACTCGGACAAAAGGGTAAATTATATGTGTCTATTTGTACAAAAGCCAGCCCACGAACAAGAAACACTAAAGCCCCAAGTAGCTCAGAAAATTGCAGAGCAGGATAAACGCTCTGAATTGATTGAAATGATAGTAGAGCCTAGATTTAATGAGTTAGGCACTAATATAGAACAGAAAGTGACTAACGAAATTAGCAAACTAAATGATGAAATAAGTGTCATCACAAAGAACATAAATAGTAGAGGTCAAAAGGATAGGAACCCCGAAAATGAATCATACGCGTCGGAGAGTGTTTCTTGGACGACGGCTAATCACAAAACATATGCACGTACAGAAGATACTAGGGAACCCAGAGATCGCTAGTAATTCTGTGGCGCATACTAACCTAGATGATAGGAGTAAGAATCATTTGAAAAATTTTGACAAAAGTCTAGTCATCATATGTGAATCTAAGGATAAGATTGAGGCTGTAAAGACCCGATAAATTACCATGCGAGTGTTCAGAGTTTGTTTGCGTGTGGGCGTAGTATCGCAAAACATGTATATAATAATAGTACAGGAGGCCTTTGCGAGTTAACAGACTGTGAAATTAGACACTAATAGTATTAAGGGTAGATAGACGGACAGTGAAAATGACACTCGAAAAATAGGAGGGAGAGATTTTTACACGTAAGAATGACAACGGAATGGATATATTACGTATGTGTGTATGTCTTGCATTGTACTATATTGTATTGTGTGCACAGGTAGACACTACTGTGATTTTAGGTATGAGATAAAGGTCAATGTAAACGCTGAAATTATGCAGTACCCAGGTAAGGAAGTGGTTATATACCGACAGAATTTTGATATAACATACAAAAGGTACAAACATATAAGCTCTACATAATCCCCAAACAAAATTAAAAACAAGACCTGATAAATTATACTTAAATGCATGAACCAGTTTTCACGGGATTCGAACTCAATACTAGCTGAGATTAGGACATAAATGAAAAGTATTAGTGGAAAAAAATAAATAAATGTTGTATGGTATAATCAGTAACTAAAATAAATAACACTAATAAAGTGATTAAATAGGCCTAGATGAAAACGCTAATCGCGAGAGGAAAGGGCAAAATGACTGCGAAAAAAAATAAAGTGAAATGTCAATTTAGATATTAATCATGATAATACCCCCATATTGATGAATATGATATAATTAATTGAATTAGGGTGAATACATAACACATGCATGTCCACTTTCAGCTAAGATTGAGGGTGATTAATAAATTGTTGATTTGAACTTATCGATAGAGAATGGATCTATATTTTTAAATGTTTTAACCCAATCGCTCGAGCGGGAAGCTGCAGTATCTACTTAATCCAGTAAATGTTAAAATGAGCCCAGATAGGCCATTGTCATTGTTTAATACATATAGGTAATTGAAGAAACTTGTACAACAATCTGAATACGAATAATATCATGATGATTATGACTCTTTGTCCAAAATAACAATCAGACAGCGTAAACATAGGAGCTAATGAGACAGGGTGAAGCTCAATGCACCTTAATTGAAAGGCCGAGTGACGGTGTGAACCTATAAAGCGTGAGGAATTTATTTGTTGATTATATTTACAGAATTTAATTTGTAGACGTGGGCCGAAGCGGCACGTCACTGTGTTTGTATAACACGTGCTATTTTGTTGAAAATATTTGAGGGCAAGGGATCCCGTATTATCTAATAATGAGATGAGATGAAGTCATGGTCGCTGGTGGAAGCGAATGTGACAATTTGTGCGAATTTGTATTCGATGTTAATAATGAGATGAGATGAGGTCATGATCGCTGATGGAAGCGAATGTGACAATTTGTGCGAATTTGTATTCGATGTTAATAATGAGATGAGATGGAGTCATGGTCGCTGGTGGAAGCGAATGTGACATACTATGCGATTCTGTATTCGAAGGAAATGATTTTGCACGCTTAAGAAAATAACGTCGTTTGGCTGAGTAATGACAGCTATGCTTTGGCAAAGTAAATGGGCCGAAGTATGTTGAGAATAAAATATTAAGAATCATGAATATTTCATGGATTAATAATCATGATGAATTCGTATGTATGCAATACCTATGGGGAAAAAAAAAAATGATATCAGGGGGTAATACTATCAATAATAATTGTATAACGATAGCACAGCTGCTTAAACGCGATATTTTAGTATTTTGGTCGCAAAGATATAGATCCATGTAAATAAGTCTTATTGACTCAATTTAAATTAAATTTAGCAAAACTGAAGTATTATTCGACATATGGTTTGAAGTAGACAAAACTGGTTCATCGCAAATGAATTCCCAAGCTGTAGACGCACATTATAATGTAGGTAGATATTAAGGTGTAAATTAAATTGAAAATAAACAGTTACACATGAAGAAGCAATTTATGCTATACTGGTATTCAACTAAATAGTTTTGAATGGTAATTGTATAAGCATGAATGGTTTGAGTAGGCCACCAAATTTATATTAAGGGTGTATCTTTTTTTTTTCTTTATGAATATTTATGTATGTCTATATTGCAGAAAGTGAGTCTATTTAACCTCAAAGAACGATCCCAGGTAAAAGGGATACATATCAGTGTTTACAATCTGAACATAATTGACGTGCTGGCAACACTCTCAGGATTAACGTGCTCTTACCAAAATATTATAGCCATTTTTTCTTTAAAGGCCACTATAGCTATGATACTAGCATTATATTACGCGAGAGGATTATAAACAAATAAAAAATCCCTTGATTTTTCCATTTGTTTATAGGGCATTTGTGGCAATCCATTCATACAGCATCCTGTGTAAATCTAAATAAATCCCTATCGGCAATAATAATCAGATGAAATTATAACAACATTAAATGAAGCAGTTACTGGACTTAGGTCATATTTATATTCAAATTGATCAGGAAAGCGAGTAGAACCTGATTATGTAGGAGCAAAGGCCATATAAAATGATCCAAAGAAGTCAGCATCAATGTAATCAAATTATTAGTTATTAAAGAAGGCAGACAACTCAGGTAATGTAACCCTTTCTTTTGTGAAGACGGAAGTGGCTGACACATGATAATAACTTACTAATGACAATAATCCTTTGCTAGACAGATTGAGTAGAAATATCTTCTAAGCCTCCAGTTAACTGATTTAGCGTGATAACCATAACTCATTAGCTAAATGTGCAAGCGGGGGTTTTACCCTGACACAAACATCGTTAGCAAAAAGTGTGGGAACATGGCAAGTTTCTAGCGTCGGAAGACTAGGAAAAAACCCAAGCCTAAGAAAAAACCCAAGCCTAGCTAATGTTTGTGACTAGACTGTACGTGAAGCCAGCACGGGGAAAAAAAGGTCCAACCTCTGAAGGCGTAAATCGCCAATAATAAATTTGTAACACCCCCGGGATCAAAATAGGAGGGCGCATTAACCAATTATATGTTTCGTTATATGTGCCTAAGCACAGACCTTAGGTCCACGTGATCGAGGTAGTGGGAGTAACTAATTTACCTATAGGCGAGAGAGGCTTCTCCTCGTCACTTTTCTTCTCGTATACGATCAAAACAAAGTAACTTCTCAAAAACACTGCGTTCCGAGAGTTAGATAAATTCACTTCACATATAGACAATTACTTGCAGTGTATAAAAGTTAAGAATAAACTACTTTTTACCAGACATTCTTTACACATTAATTCTGCCCGACGAAGTCCTCGTGGAATCCCGAGATAAGAACCTCGACTCTACCGAATACCAACCGAGCAACCTAAGTTCTCACACATGGAGAACTCCTTCAGTATTCCTAGTGTCACCAAATCCAATCTTTACCTCTTTGCCCAACAATAACCCCTTCTCCAGACTATAGTCTCCTCAACTTAAGTTCTTTTAAAACTCTGTAGGCCTTTCGGGACTGGTCCCATCATCAGCAGAATGCATTAGGTCCGTTCTTGTTGATCCTTGTTTCAACAAGGGTCTATAATATAGTTACCTTGTTGAAACAAGGATCAACAAGAACGGACCTAATGCATTCTGCTGATGATGGGACCAGTCCCGAAAGGCCTACAGAGTTTTAAAAGAACTTAAGTTGAGGAGACGGACCTACAAGGTAACTATATTATAGTTTTTAACCGTACATTATATTACTGTGAACTAATACCTCAACGGAAAATCACCATGAATTTTACTAGTATTGACTCTAACCATACAAAAAAAAATGGTACAGTAGATCACAATAATGATGTGATTCACTCCATTTTCCTTGGTGAAATGTAACTTAAAATTTGCAGTGTTCCTGTTATACTTGCTTCCCATATTTGAGTTTAATGACACTGATGCTGTGATGGAATAACAGTGTCACCAATGCACAATATCTAACCATACGCGCATGGTTTCCACTGGAAAATATGTCAGAATCCGTCATAACACGACCCGAAGGAGGACTGCAGATGTAAGCTTTGCGACGAGCCATGCTCCAGGTACCACCTAATCAAATGCCAAAGCAGAACTCAGCCTCTCACCAAAATTACAAAAGACTGGTGAAAATTCTAAATGTACACATTGTGTTTAATAAAATCAATAAAAAATATCTAACCATATTCAGGCTGACAACAACAGATGCGCGGGTATCAGAGACTGCAGATACCGTTAGCTTTTTTGTAGCAGGGGATGGATTCGACCTTGGGTTTTCCATGAATTCCTTTGTGTTGTACTTGAAATCTTCATAAGTGTCCAAAGTTGGAACTAAAAATGTTTGGTCCACGTAATGCACATTTTATCTGAGAACGATTTAAAAAGTGTGTATATATATATATATATATATATATATATATATATATATATATATATGTAGTATTCTCATGTATAAGAAAATTGTATGCTTGTATTGGAATTCTTGGGTAGCTCAGTTGGTTAGAGCGCTAAAGGTACAGACTTTAGAGACTCGAGTTCAAATCCCGACTCAAGCATTCTTTTTTCTTTTCATATCATATTTGCCTTCATTGCCAAATGTCAAAAATATATTTATAATATCTATATATATATATATATATATCAAAAACCCTAAGGAGCAATTAAGCGAGGAGGTCAACTATGCGAATAAATGCGGTATTTAGCCTAATTTAGTGTTGTCTATAATGAAAATAAATGTTATTTTTGTACCTTTTGACATGGGAGACAGAAGGTGGTAATGAACAGACGCTGCACCAGCGCTCATTCCAAATATAGTAACATTGCTAGGATCTCCTCCAAAATGTGCGATGTTTTGTTGAACCCATCTTAGTGCCATCACCTGATCCTTCAAACCGTTGTTACCAGGAATTACTTCGTCTCCGGTACTTAAAAATCCTGTATAAAAACCAATCAATTTAAGAGTCTCATCCTTACGGCATCACTATTATCTCATCTACCAGGAATAATAACAAAAAGAGAGTAAAATCATAAACTCTTCCTGAAATCCTAGAAAAATTAGTTGTAAAATTCTTCCTCAAAACATGTGACTTCAGTTTTCATAAAAACTTTTATCACTTTAGAATGCAGGAGTTTAATATGAAACATAAAGAGTATTAAAAAAATAATATAAAATATTTACTACAGCTTCGAATATATTATAGAAACTAAAATTTATAAACCTGAAACACCTTGACATACAGAAAAAGTAAAAAATACTATTATAAAATGCAATTCATAATCAAAATAAATTAAATAAGAATATAAAATTAAGTAGGCTTTTATGTTAAAAATGTTTTAGATCCTGTCTGATCCGCCAGAAATTTGATGAATAATGATCTTAATAACGGACTTAATAAATTTAATTATATATGTGGCACAATTAAGACAATATTTAAAAATACAAGAAAGGAAACAAAACTAAAATTTTATAAAGCAGTGGCAGTCCCCTTACTTTTATTTATTTAAGAGCCCCACCACCATCCGCCTGGGTTTCCTCGGGCTTAATGCCCATATTCCCAGGTCCCTATTTATTATCTAGCGTGATTTCTGTATTTAATTCATTATTCTTTTACAGAGTGCGGCTAGTTGAAACTTAATCTAAGGTGTTTACGGTTATATTACATTATGGTTTCTTAGTCTAATTTTGTTTCTTATACAATGCTATAATAATATACATAAGGTGGAAATATTAATCTTATATCTACTTAAACTTATATATACTTAACCTAAACTTGATATTACAATTTATCAAGTATACATATTGATATATCTCCCCTTACTATTGTATGGTAGTGAATTTTGGGTTTTAACTAAAAGAGAAAAGAAGATGATAGAAGCAGCTGAAATGAGATTTCTGATAAGTGTAGCTGGCTGCAAACTTCTACATAAAAGGAGAAGTGAAAATATTAGAAATGAGCTAAATACTTTTAAACTCTTAGATAAAATAAAATAATCTAGAAAAAATTGGAAAGAACCTATTTAAAGAATGAAAGATGAACGCATACCAAAAATTAGACTTTATTACGAGCCAAAAGGAGATAGGAATGTTGGTAGACCGAAAAAGAGATGGATTTAAGTTTTTGAATGAGAATCTATGAGACAGGAACAAAACACATGGGCTTAATCCGTGATTGTTGATAATGATGATGATGATATTTGAAATAGCCTGCAGCCCAAATGAATTTAACATAATTTCTTTGGAATTTGACTAGTGTCAAGTGACAACACGAAGAACTATTTTCTAAGTTGCAGAGTTAAGAATATTTCAAGAAGTCTACTGCAATGCTGGAAGTACATATTACTGGTAACATCACTATCATTGGTATCGTGTAGGTATTAATGAATAGATATAAGTTTAAGCTGTGAAAAGCATTGTATCAAAACTATTCATATTTGTTGAATATATCATTATTTCACGTCAATGGGGAGGAAGTTAATTTCTGCTCATACATAAATAATCTTATACCTTAGGCTCTTATGTACACAAGTGTCCAAAATTAAAGCTACAAACTGAAATTTAATTTTTGTTTTGCGAGAAAATAGTATAAACAAGTGATACGAAAGTATAAACAACCAGAAGAATAAAGAAAGTAAACAACTGCAACATTCATGCATACCAGTAAAACAAAAGTCATTTTTTTAAAAATTAGTGAATATCAAACACATCCAGAAAGCAGGTTAGTATGTTCAGTATTGGGTGTGACAACCTCTGGCAGCAATACAGGCTTCACAACGGCGTGGCATGCTGCGAATAATGTCATCAATCTCATTTTGAGGTAATAACGCCCATTCTTCCTGCAGAGCAACTCGCAAGGCCTAGTGAGTGGTTGGTGGATGTTCACGTGAAGCAACTCTTCTCCCTAGTGCATCCCAGACATGCTCTATAGGATTCAAATTGGGAGTGCGAGCAGTCCAATCCATGCGTGCAATATCTTCAGTTTCCAGGAACTCCCCAACCACCTGTGCTCTATGATGACGAGCATTATCATCCATCAGTAAGAAGCCTTGGCTCACAGCACCGCGAAACAATCGCACATGAGGTGCCACGATCTCGTCACGATACCTGACAGCAGTTAAACCTTGTCGATGTACCCGTACAATTTCAAGAAGAAGGTGTTCGTGTAGTCAACAGAATTCCTGCCCACACCATTATAGAGCCACCTCCAAATTGGTCTCTTTCCACAATGTTTGAGTCTCGAAATTGTGTTCCAGGTTCTCTCCAGATGCGAATTCGTCGAGAATTATTTGTGAAGAGGACATTGACCCACTGTTTAATCATCCAGTTGGCATGTTGATGACTCTACTCTAGACGGTCTCTTCTCTGAATACGCTTCAGCCATCTGTACACTGTTTGCCTCCATACAACTGTACCAGTGGATGATGTGAGGTCAGATGCCAGTTGTCTGCAGAATTACGGCGGTACCGTCTTGACCTTAGAGCTAGATAACGGTCCTCTCTTTCCGATACCACTCTTGGACGTCCTTGCCCTGGTCTTCGGGATACATTTTCGGACTCTAAAAACTGTTGCCACATCCGTGAAACAACAGAACGATTCACATTAAGCCATCTGGCCACATCAACTTGACCCTGTCCTGCTTCCATTCTTCCTATGACCCTCCAACGAAAAGAATCTTCTAGTCGGCTTCTCTGTACCATACTCTACCTGCAGCAAATGTTTACACAGCAAACACTGATGTTGGACTAACCAATAAACACTATACTGCAGTGCCCTGTTTGATAGGTGCACTGACGTCATCGTTTGCATGGTTGTAAGATGGCCGGAATGCTATCTGCAGTTCAGAACAGGACTGTACTGACATACGAGTATGTTTACGTTTTATATGCATATATAGTGAATTAGACATAGGAAGGAGAAATACCAGTTTGTTGCTTTAATTTTGGACACTAGTGTACTTGATGTGTGTAGCGTTGGTTACAAAAACATTGTCTTACAACTCCATGGCGCGGTTGGCCTACAAGGCCCTTTGCCTACCAGCCGACTGCTGGCCTCACATGCACATGTGTTAATCACAGAGATATGTATCATCCCGCCAGTGTAGGGGTGACATGTGGTCAGCATGTCGGGTCACCCAGCCGTTACTTATTATAGCTACCCAAATGCCTCACGATGCTGAGTGGGCACCGTCCCATACTGGCCAAAATGCCTTGAGAAAATCTCTTCTCTCATAGAAACTCGAACCAGCCTAAGTCCTATAGCTCTGTGCCAAGGCATCTTACCTTAACCACTCCCCTACGGTGCGGGAGAAACATTGTCTTAATGTTGGCAATATTATATTACAATAATTAAATAATGTATTTGAATATGATTTTCAAATTATATTTCTTTACTTAAATACATATTTATGCACTATAATAAATCTTCAGTCATATAGCTATGATTCTAATGGAGTGCTGTCAATGGTCAATATTCTCCTTAGAAGTTATGTATTTTAACAAATTTACTTATTGTCTTTTCAAGATAGATTGTAAATTAGCAATAAAATTAAATATATATATAGCTATGAAAAATTATTCTCCTATTTCTTATGTATAATTTTATATAATAAATTTCATTTACCTAAAGCTCCCAGGCGATAGTTGATAGAAACCAGTATAATTCTTCCATTCATTAAACGATCTGGACCAGCCATATCTTTGTTCCCGGATCCAAAAGTGAAAGATCCTCCAGGTATCCATACGACTACAGGTTTGATGTCGCCTTCACATGGCGCCTATTAATAAAATATAGGCTACTAAAGTTAAAAAATGTTTTAAGTTTAGTAGCATGTTTATACAATGATATCGACCGTGGTTGACTAGTGGTTATGCTCCTTGCCTCTGGCCCCGAGGGTCGCAGGTTCAAACCCGGCCGGGACCGATGCTTTTTTTTTTAAGGATGGAAAAATCCAAGGAGCAAGTCTTCCGGGAGGGATTTAAAGCCGTGGGTACCGAGTCTGAAGATTTTCAGGCTCGTAAAAGATCCTTAAGCTTGAAGAAAATTCCCTGTACGCAAAATATATCGACCTCATCATCCTACTGACACCTTACTTGCCTGATAGATGTCTCATTGGGTCGTTATGTTGACCACATGACATCTGTGGGCAATTATGCTTAACTAAATGAATTTGTTCTAGTAACTCCTAACAAAGGAGAGGCTAAGACACGACATTGGGCTGCGCTATTGTAGTATTAAAACAATTAAACTTATTTCTACCAGTCGGTTGAAATGTATGTGCTTACCGTGCTCCTTAAAAACCCAAGATAATCAGAAATAAACACGATGATTGGATAATGAACATTCCATAATTTGATTTTTCTTTCGCATTTTCTGGTTTCTATAACAATAAAAGTATTGATAACTTGATTCAAGTATTTTACGAATGAAAATCTCAATTTTAGTTTGTATTTTTTTAAACAATTCACAGCATCATTAGCTTTACAATTTAAATCTAGACGTAAAAGGACTGGTATTTTTTTCGAAGAGGCTTGTGATTCCTGTTCTCATGACGTCTACTTTTTTTACGAAGGAATGCATACCTAAGATGTTTACGCTCTCGAATTCTATCAATCTCGATTCGTGAAGCTCGAAACCATAGGCGAGTATATTAACTACTAATCCACCAGAACAGACACAAGTTCGCTTTTACGAATAGGCCTACATAATGAAAATGTAAAATGAAATATAACTTGTTTCTTACATTGTAAATACTGAGAAAACATTTGAAAAGTAACATATTGCATATGAAAATAGGGCTTTAGAACATTTTTTTTATCATAAGTAATGCCAAGAGTGATTTCCAAACTATCGATAAATTCACGACTCACGAAGTGAGGAGTGAATTTATCTAGAGAATTTGGAAATCAATAGTGGCATTTGTTAGGACTATTTAACGAATAAAATTAAGCTGTTTACTCACAAAGCATTATTTAAATATAGTTATTTTAAAATATTTATATATTTAATGTACACGGCGATGTTTGAAAACAAATGAGAAACGATTGCTATGCTTCTTTTGTTCGTCACTGCAACCAGATCATATTATTTATTGCCAAAGGAACGAAATATTGTAAGAATGCACTCTAGCGGAGAAAAAATGAAGCACATCAAAATGTATATTAATTAATTTCTGATGTCCTATGATGTAAATATTACAATTATATTTTTCTGGGAAAAAATACATTTAAGAAAGTGCAAACAGTGGTTTCTTTTTTTGGTGGTATAATCAATTGCTACAAATGTTTTTATAATAACTCCCGCATGCAGTTTGTATTGACATTCATGCACTATATATATACTCTGGTAGCCGTATTTCTTTGTGAGTCAGTCACTGCAAAATAATGCTATGACCTATTCACAATGTTAAAAAGGAGGTGCTTTCTTTATTATGGTAAACTTTAGTTGGTAAATTCTAGGCAAAACACGACTGTGATTGGTTGTAATTCAAAAATCATTGTATCGTGATTGGTCATTGACTCCCATTTGGGGTATGAGTTAAAAGTCAACCTAAAGAGTAAATGAAGGGAATGTAAATAATAAAGTTGAAAAAATCGTCCGTAAGAATAAAATTATGCAGTAAACGAACTTAATGTAAACGCTGCACCATACTCCCGATTGCATTTTTGCCAAATCCTCGATCAAATTATACACAAATTCACTGGAACACAAAATGTATCATTAATAAAATCATATATCAAAACGACAAGGTGTAACATTATTTTATAAAACATTCTATTTTATTGATATAGTTATCTTTAACACATGAAATTTGCAGCAAAAAAATAGACACGTAAGAAAATACCTATACGGTATAAGCCTAATGGAAATTACCTCATAATGTAAACTGAAGAATGTTTACTATATAGTTATTGACTACACAAGTTACACAGCATAGCTAGCAGTAAGACTTGAGACGCTAGGCAGTACGTATACCTTGAAATTCAACAAACACACATCATTTCAATTAGCTAAGTACATTTTCACTAATAAGTGACAACCTTTCTTTCTTTCTTGCTTTCTTTCATTCTTCCTTCGTTCTTACTTTGGCTTAGTTTAACCTTTTCCTTTGTAAGTGCTTCCATTGTCACGCGTCACTTGGATAAGAGACTTAAATGTTATTATTAAATATAGCATCCCATAAAGATCATGGATTTCATTTTTATACAGAGTGATTCAGAAGGTTGCGTACAAATTTCAGGAGCTTGTAGAGGGGTCGAAATACAACAACTTTTGATTACTAACTTTTTAGTCTGGAAAGTCGGGAACTTCAAAGTGGATCTAAGCTTACTTTTCAGAGAGGCACTGGGTTCGGTGGACTACTGTATGAATTTATAAAGACGCTGCTCCGTCTGTTGTTATACCGTTTAGCGCAGCACAGTACTTGTGTACTCTTCTGTTCACAACTGATAGTCATTCGTGCGCGCTGTATTTTCATTTCAGTACGGTATCTGCAGTGTATTGTAGAGGTCCACTATATCATTACTTTGAAGACTTATGATTTTTGTGAAATGGAATACACGTTGTCAGAACTTCGAGACCTGCATTTAATGTATGGTAAAGCAAATGGTAAAGCACGCGAAACTCAAGGTCTGTATAACGCACAATATCCGAACAGACGTCAACCACATCCTCGAACGTTTCAAAACGTCCACCACCAACTCGGGGAGACTGGTTCTTTGCGTTCATGGCATCATGTAGGCCGGCCACATACTATTCGAGCAGTCACTGTGGAAGATAAGTTTTTGCTCACGTGAAACAACATGCCTGTATTCAATGTGATGGTAGGCATTTTGAATACCTAGCGTTGTAAAATCAAACTGGTAAATAAATTTACATTTGCTTAAGTGTATGCACAAAATAATGTCTTGTCCATCCAGGCTTTCCTGGGCTTGTACTAACCCATGATTACTTTCCAGATTATAAGTTACTAATCAAAAGTTGTATTTCGACCTCTCTGTAAGCTCCTGAAATTTGTGCGCAAACTCTTGAATCACCCTATATAATGCCCTTCCTTTTATTCGTCTCTCTTTTGTTTCAATAAGTTTCCTTAGCAATTTATTCTCACATATAAGTAATTTTTTTTTCTTGTCTTAAAGTAAGAGACCATGTTTTGCATTATAACTGGAATAATCGCAGTTTTATACTTTTTTATTTTGACTTTTTTTTAGATAATTTGGAATGAAAAAAATCATGCATATATAATATCATAGCCTACATTGCAGAATTCAGCCTATGTTTAATTTCTTTCTGTACCTCATTCCTTTTTTTGTTATTATATGTTATAGGTATCTGAATTCCGTCCTTCTTCATATTTTCCCCCTTTGTTAAGTCTAAATTCCCATTTAATAATGTTTCTACATGTACTGTACATTTAGTTATAAGACCTATTGATATTTACCTTCTGCCTGGGTGTATTAGTATTGTCTAATAGTATGCATGTATTGACTCTTAATATTTCTTCATTATCACATAACAATTCACCAGTATGTATCAACAGCTATTTAATACATTGAAATATACGTCCTCTTTATCCCTAAAGATTGTTTGCACGTTCTGCTATAACATTCAATAACAGGGGAATTTCCCTGTTTTATCTCATTGTGAAATTAAAAAGTATCTGAAAATGTTTTGAATACTCGCACCTTAATTCTCGTCTTTTAAGAAAAATATTGTCATGATATTCTAATTTAAAAGTTAAATTTGCTCAATTATAAATTAAACTTTTTTATTCGTTTCGCCCTCTTTGGGATACTTTTTTAAAGATATTTTCATTCCTGATGTATATTATGTTATCTTGAAATTTTGGTCCTTTGATTTTCCTTAAAGTTTTCCTTTCCTTTAGCTCAAGTTTCTCCATTTGGCCTTTGAAATTCATGTTCAGTGTTTCTACTGTATACAGTGCTTCTGGATTGATCACTGTCTTCTAATGTGTAATGTTGGATACCCAAGAAAGGGATTTTTTGTTGTATATATCTTTTGTAAGTTGGAAATCCAGTTCAAGTTTATTTTTTTCTGGATGTCATTGCTTTGCAATCCATAGAATTCCAACTAATCCATTCTCCGAGATATTTGAATTGTTTAACTGTTTGAATCTTTTTTTCTTGAACTTTGAGATGTTTTTTTATTCAGTGCCCCAGGTTGTAATTTTGACATTTCTGGTATTTTCTCCTGACATTGGCTTAATTGTAACCCACTTCTGAATTTGGAGCGCCTTGAAGGTGAGTTAGTTACCCCGATGATGTGATGGGGGTGATAAATGATAATGAAGTGTCAGGAGAGTTCTTAACTTAAATTCCAGAGCATGGGCAACCATAGGAATAATTCCCTTTAAAGAAAAAATCCTATGGTTTGACCAGGATTTGAACCTGGGACCTCACGAATAGTAGTCAGAAACGCTGACCACTAGCCCATGAAGCTGGTCTCTTTGAGATATCTATGTGGGTGCTTAGTATTTGTCATGATCTTAGTTTTTTCATAGGAAATGTGAACTTATTTGGGTAGCTTGTTTATAATTTGTACAATTTTTTTTATTTATAAAATAATGTTAACATTTTTATAGACATGAGTATTTTTTGTATATCTTATCTTCCTCATATTATTAATAGAACGGCAAAAGATAAAAAGAGTTTTCCAGTGAAATGTTATTTTACTGATAGTATGAAAGAGATATACTCAATATGAAAACAGAATCCCGACACCTGTACACGTTTCTGATAGACTAAATAAATACTGCGTAATGTCAGTTCGTATTTTTTAATTAAAATTACTTTGTAAATATCATATATTTGTAATATTCACACAATACTGAGTGTATACAGTAGTTTTGCTATATAGCCATTTTCCTTATATATTAGCATTAATTAAAAAAAAATATGTTTTATATTTTGTCTAATTAATAAACGAAAGTGTTCCATTGTCAGGACCATCCTATTAAAACACAGTGTCCAATTAGGTGAAAGTACGACGATAAGTTTCAGTTACTTTTTATTATAAAAACTTAAAAATTACGATATTTTATTAAGTATTAGAGAATATTGTATGTAGCTACTGTTTAACATTATTAATTGGTAATTAATACATATGTATGTATATTATATGTCCCTTTTTCAATACCTTACAAACCGGAAGGTCGGGTGTTCGATCCCCAATAGGGTCAGAATTTTTAAACTGGCATAAAATTTCTGTGGGTAAAAGCGGCTGTTACGTAGGGCTGACAACCGGGGGACATCTCGTGTAGATTGCCTAAAAATGTGGTGAGTCTTAATCTTTTACTTCCTCAATGATCTCCTTATGCCTATAGTAGGAACACTTTATGTTTATGTATTTTTTTTTCACTGTCACATGAACAATAGCCAAAAGGAATATTACTAGCGGGAGGGTAACTTAGCAGTTTGTGTATCCCAGTTTTAATAGTGCTTGCTATAAATATATTTTTATGGGATTTACTGTTTGTTATAAGCTTCATTTGTTTTATTTAATAATTTATTAAATAAATATCACTGTATATACTTTTATGCTGGTACGGTAAAGTCGTGTATTCGGAGGTGGGGTTTTTCGTCTTCTTTAAAACAAGTGTTGGTAAACATTAAGGCCCAAATTATCCCCCAACACCACGTGGCCATCATAATACTCCTATCATATTTCTCCTGTTTGGCTTGAATAGGCCTATATCATTGAATATCGAAAAATATGGCAGTTGTATACGGTAATTTTTCAACCCATCTCATTGCTATTTACAGGTTATCTTCACGGCCACGATTTAACCCTATTTACATTGTGTAGAATGAAGCAAGTTTCGTTAAAGAGAAACGTTACTTAACAATAACAGCATGAATGTTACCTTAACAAGCCACATGGTCTTAATCCGTGATTGTTGATGATGATGATGTTACCTGTGGTGCGTAAACGTTTAAGAACAGGCAGTTTTCTTTCCCAACGTAGATATTTTCTCTTAGAATGTCTATTTGTGGAGCCAAATCTCCTTCCGTTAAAGCATCTCGAACTCCTTTCCATCGTTCAGCAGGTTGTGGGGCCTGGAAAGTCAATAATATTAAATTGTCACAAGAAGATTAATGATCTTGAAACTAATGCAAAAAATAGGAACATTAGAGAATTATATCAGGGAATTAGTATAGAGAAGAAAGGGTTTCAGGCTAGAACAAACATAATTCGGAATGAAAATGGGGATATGATTGCAGATTCTAGGAGTATATTAAATAGATGGAAAGGTTACTTTAATCAGCTATTAAATGTACATACAGAACAGGACATTGAGGAGGATAAGTTACAGACAGCAGAAATGCTAGTCGCAGAGCCAAGTGCATTAGAGGTTGTAATGGCGATTGAAAAATTGAAGATGTATAAAGCATCAGGTTCAGATGAGATCCCAGCTGAACTGATAAAATCAGGGGGAGAAAAATTGATGGACAAGATACGCTGGTTGCTTAGTATGATTTGGGAAAAAGAAGCTCTTCCAGATGAATGGAAGGAATCAATTATCATACCAATTTATAAGAAAGGAGATAAAACAGATTGCAACAACTACAGGGGCATCTCATTACTTTCAACTTCGTACAAAATTCTAACAAATATATTAGTTAGCAGACTTACTCCCTATATTGATGACATTCTAGGAGATCATCAATGTGCATTTAGAAGAAACAGGTCTACAACAGATCAGATTTTCAGTTTAAGACAGATTTTAGAGAAGAAATGGGAATATAATGGTACTGTACATCAACTGTATGTAGACTTCAAAAAAGCATATGATTCAATTAAGAGGGAGAAGTTATACAGTATCCTGCTGGAGTTCGGAATTCCTAAAAAGTTAGTTAGACTTATACGAATGTGTCTAAATGGCTCAAAGAGTAGGGTGCGTGTAGGCAAACAGTTTTCAGACACTTTTAAAAATCCAGAATGGGTTGAAGCAAGGAGATGCACTATCTCCTCTACTATTTAATTTTGTACTAGAGCTTGCCATTAAATCTTTAGAGAATGAGGAAGGCTTACAACTCAATGGTATTAATAAGCTGTTAGTTTATGCTGATGATGTAGTACTACTGGCCGATAGCGAGGAGATACTAAAGGCCAACACGCACACACTATTGAGTAACACTAAGAAATTAGGACTGGAAATAAATATCAGTAAAACTAAATATATGGTCACACGTAGAAATTCAGTATATAATGGAAATGGACAGCTAATGACAAATGAGGGAAATTTTGAGGAAGTGGCTGAATTCAAATACCTAGGAACAATAATCACAAATAGGAATGAGATGCAAAAAGAAATTAAACATAGGCTCAATTCTGGAAATGCATGCTATTATGCATTGCAGAGACTTTTGATGTCCCAACTCCTTTCAAAAAACGTTAAGCTGAAAATATATAAAACTATTATTCTACCAGTTATATTATATGGATGCGAAACCTGGACTCTTACTATGAGGGAGGAAAGGAGATTACGAGTATTTGAGAATAAAGTTCTTAGGAAAATTTTTGGACCAAAGAGAGATGAACAGACAGGTGAATGGAGAAGACTACATAACAGTGAACTACATGGTCTTTATGGGAAGCCAGATATAATAAGAACAGTTAAGTCTCGTAGACTGCGATGGGCAGGACATGTTGCACGTATGGGGAATGAAAGACGTGCATGGAAGCTTCTTGTAGGAAAGCCAGAGGGAAAACGCCCAGTTGGTAGACCAAGAATGAGGTGGGAGAACAACATTAACTATGATTTGAGGGAAGTAGATTATACAGGGAATGATTGGAAAGCATTAGCTCAGGATAGGGATGTATGGAGAGCTTATGTCCGCGCGGCCATGAACCTTCGGGTTCGATAGTGCCAGTGAGTTAGTTAGTTAGTTAGTTAGTTAGTTAGTTAGTTAGTTAGTTAGTTAGTTAGTTAGTTATAGAAACAAACCCTGAATCATTCTAAATCCGATTTTCTAAAGCTTTAATAATAAGCCAATCCTGGAATACTTATGCCCTGTAATAGGATATTAACTAACTCACTGCCTCTATCGAACCTGTTAGTTTATGACAGCACGGACTTAAGTTATCCGTACATCCCTTTCCCGAGCCGGTGTTTTCCAATCATCACCTGTATAATCCACTTCCCTCAAATCATGGTTGTTATTCTCCCACCTCATTCTTGGTTTACCAACTGGGAGTTTTCTCTCTGGTTTTACTACAATAAGCTTCCATACACCTTTTCCATTCCCCATTCGTGCCACATATCCTGTCCATCACAGTTTACGAGACTTAACTGTTCTTATTATATCTGGCTTCCTATAAAGACCACGTAGCTCACTGTTATGTAGTTTTCAGTCATACGGATTATCATTCTAGCAATTATTATCCGGCTGCGGATCATTAATACAGTAAACAGTAGCTCACTTTACCTTAATTTAACCTCTCCTTTTGTACATACTTTTACATGCCCTTCGTCATCCTGGTCTTACAGGAACACGACCTGTCGGAAGAGGATTTGAAATTCTGGACCACACTCATTTTTGACCAATCAAGGACATGGAGGGCCTCCCCAGATGAGTAATCAGCAGCGCAATGGCAGGACCATCTCCGAAATAATACGAACATTTAAGCAAAAAAAAAAAAAAAAACTCATACATTTATACTAAACAAGGCGAATGTGACATTGATGATTTTGATGGACAGATTATTTTTGGGCACTATATGGGCCTTAAAGTTTCCTGACATTTGTCATACAGGTAATAATAATAATAATAATAATAATAATAATAATAATAATAATAATAACTGTTTTATTTATTCTGGCAGAGTTAAGACCATAAGGCTTTCTCTTCCACTCAACCAGCGCAACTATAAATAAATATTTGACAAATATACACTATACTAATTATGAAAAAAAACCAAGAGAAATCTCGCGCTTATATATATATATATATATATATATATATATATATACACACAAGAAAAAAAATTGTATTATGAGATTCGTCTGACGAAGATACAGTCTATTGAAACAGCTGTTAACGAATGTTAAATAATTATGAAAATGATATAAAACTTTGATAGTTTTATTTATTAAATACATCGTGTATTTTCATCAAGTAATCATCAAATCAATTGAATACAAGATAAAAATGTAAGTGATAGATAATTCTTTGATAAAACATAACAAGAAAATGTTATGTTTTTGTTAACGTTTCATTTTAAAATATATATATTTTATCAACACTTTTAAAATTCATATTAAAGCACCGTTGAGGTTATGTAATAAGATATTAAATATAAAATTGACATCTGGTAAGTTAGTCGTCCTCAAATAAATTATTAAATTCCATCCAATATGGAGGATTTTCAAAAACAATATTTCATCTTCTGTATTTTAACAGTACCAGTTAAAATATAGAAGATGAACATTGTTTTTGAAAGGTCTCCATATTGGAAATACTTGATAAAGTTTAATTATTTAGTTAAGAATGACTGACTTACCATGTACCAATTTTATATTTAATATCTTATATCTATTCTATTAATGAAACAAGTGTGTAAATCTTGACAACGTTGATATGTTACCTTGAATCTAAATGGTCCTACTGGAGGTCTGGCATATGGTATACCAAGGAAGCTGTAGTACGTGATGCCGGTACTAGACATCACTCTTTCTCCTCTCAGCCAGCCCTGCGTCACTTTGACAGTCACGGTATCTGACATTATAAATACTGACAGACCGCTGGATAGTAAATTCGCGCTATCTCACCGAGTAAGAGAGATAAAAGTTTGAAGGCATTTTACTGATATTACTCAAGCGCATTTAAAACACGATCATTTAAATAAAATATTGGCGATTCTATGCCATCATGTTACCATCATCATCTCCTTTATCTTCTATCAGTAGCACAGGGCATCCACAAAGCGACGTTAACGGTTCCTATTCTGAGCCAATTTCTTCACTTCCTTCAATGTTTTCCCCTCCTTTGCAATTTTTTCAAGGATGTCTGTTTCGATCTGCCTCTTCACCTGTGTTCTTGGGAGTTCCAGTGCAAATTCTTTCAATCGAATCACGGTCTTTCCTTAATGTATGTCCAATCTAGTTCCATTTTCGCTTCTTTATTTAAATTTTAATTTTTTTCTTGTTTGTTTTTTCCCCCATAATAATTTATTTGATATTGCTTCTGGCCATTTTATTCTTAATATTTTCACGAATTCGATTAAAAAACAGAAAAACACATAATTCATTGTTGCAGTTGTGAATAATTATTACCTGAGAAAAATATATAAGTTATGTGTTTATTTTTTCCCAAAAATGTGAAAAATGCCTTAAAACAAAGTGAGAAATTGAGCTCAAAATAACCTAAAATCAGCATATTTTTAATATAAAATGTGTTAGTCATTACTCAAACAGTGTGCCAATTTATCTCAAAAACCCGCTAATAAATAAATGAACGCTAAACTAATCTGGTGTACTAACTCCTATTTCTCACACTAACTTGCCCATCTAACACTAACTTTTCAATTTTCTCACCCTAACTTGTCCACTAATGTAGGGGGACTCTAAGGATTGAATCCCCTTATATGTGAGCGAACATGTTGGCAATTGGCTCTAGCGGGAACATGTCCTATCACATTGGCCAACATAGGTAGACCTTGGGATAGAATCCCCTTATATATGAACAAACATGATGGCAATTGGCTCTAGCGGGAACATGTCCTATCACTTTGACCAACATAACGCTAAAAGTCACTTGTTCTCCGATCGAATATTCACTGGTGGCACGATGGCATAGAATAGCCAATATACAGGGTCCTTCATTTATATCCTGACGGCACACGGCGTTTTGCCAGTGCGCGGGTAGGTTATAATGAAGAACCCTGTATTTTCCTCAGAAGTATGTATATAAAAATAAGCAGTAGGGTAAATGTAGATTTACGTTACGTAAGAGAACCTCAAGCCTGAAAATGAAGTCACTTAGAAAAAATTGTCAGCCTTTTCACGTCCAGATTTTAATTGAGACTCTAATGACTTAGCTGTTAAAGTGTGTATTCTAAATAAAATAGTAACTACAATTTCTTGAGTGGAGTAAACTAAAGAAAAATGCTGTGGGTGAGATTTTACTTTATGATTGAAGTGTCTGCTTCCAACTGCGAGAAGATGACAGCCGTTGCTAAATGCCCTCTCACTCGTCGGTCTATAATGATGCTATACTCAAATCATCTTATTTTTCATTATCGTTGGTGTATTCATCGCATAAACGCCACGCCAATAATGTTTTGAAGAAATAACTTGATAAGAATTAAAACTATTGTTTTTATTAATATGCAAGTCTCCTTTTCACGCAACCCACTGTAGGAACTGACAAGGAACTGTCAACAATTTCATGTCGAAATCTAACTTGAAATTTCTTCCAGCGAAGTGTTGTGATGTACAAAGGCCGTGCCCAAAAAATGATCTGCCGTTTTAACAGCAAGGCAATAAAATCCAGCGCCAAATGTATAGTTTAAACTGTAGGGAAGTCATTGTATTGTTAAACTGTAACCCTCACTATCCGCCGTCCGCGACGCGTCCCGTCTGACTCCACTCCGCTCTTAATTCATCCAGGAATGTACATCTGCTGCATAGTGGGTTGCTAATGCTGGAATCTGTCTTTGATTACTGTGGTTTGCAGTTAAAAACAGCAGATGTTTTTGGACACGGCCTTGTAACATCACAACGCTTCTCTGATTGTGAGAGATATTTCAAGATAGGTTTCGGAATGCAATAGTTGACAGTTCCCTTGTGAGTCAACACTGGACGGTGGATCCTCGTAATCATATGATAAACGTGATTTGTAATTTGGACGACGTTATGCATCAACCAGCTATGCACCATTATGTAAGTTTCGAGAAAAATATGTTTAAAGTTTAAGCCAATCTTCACTATTTATTGTAGCACCAACTAACATTACTGGATGTGCAAGTTATTTCCCTTGTTTGACAGTTATGCATCAACAATCTAAGAGCGGGAACATTTGGGGCTTAGCTGCATGATGCAAAATTTAGATTAGCATTTATGAAGATCTGATTTCATACCCATTTGTTGCAAAACACAGAATCTCTGATAGGACTGATGACGTTTACATTTTCTTTAATAATAAGACTATATTTAAAGATTTGGAGCTAAAAGTGTGCGTACACTTACTTCATGAGCCAGTGCATCAGATGGAATCAAAACTTCATTTTTTATAAATGGCGCTTAGCCGGTTGATACATAAAATCATCCATTTGCCATTTTAAGACGAGCCCCTTCAGGTACACGATCGCTCTCGTGCTGTCAATCTCTTTCATCTCATGCACTGCTAGAATCCTTCCATATCGATAAAGTATGGGAAAACAAAAAGGAGGCTAAAGCCCCCATTTCATAAGTGAAGTATAAAAAAGACAGTAGATTTTACTTTCTCTGTCAATTTAGTATTTTTTTCTGTATTGAGTATGTTCCGTAAGACTCTAAAGCTCAGGTTTCGGGAGCTTTGAGTTATATAAAATTAAACTTTAAAACTATTTTAACTTGTAAATTTGAGTAAACTGCTTTGGAGTTAATAATATATGGGAAGGGAACAATTTATATGTCATAGCATTTGAATATTGGTATATGTTACTGTAAATGAGTACATGAGTTTTAAAATGGACCATGTCCACTTTTGATTAATTTACAAGTGATCACATCTACTACAGAGTTCTTCATTTATAACCTAACGGGCACACGGCGTTTTGCCTGTGGGCGGTTGGGTCACCACAGTCGGCTTTGCTCCTTCATAAACTCCGCGCGTGAAACATGTATCGTCCAGCAATATGAACAGGTGAATGAATCTAAAGTAATGCATTTTTGTGTGTAAAATGTATTTTCATTGTGAATCACCAACCTGTGTTCGCACACAGTATATTAAAAAGTTCTCTGGTGAAGTGCTCCTTCCAGATTTACAATTCACGAGATTGTGAAGAAATTCGAAACTATTGATTCTGTGTTAAACAAAAAATGAAAACTTAAACATACAGTTTTAACAAAGGAAAAGTTAGACTAAATTGGCGCACGTTTTGAACGTACACCAACAAAATCCATACCAAAATTAGCACAACAGGTGGGAATTTCAGAGTCATTGGCACATAGAGCAGAGTAGAGCTTAAATTATTAAAACTAAATCCTTATAAATTTACACCTGTCCATTGTTTAAGACAAGGTGACCCAGTATCATGAATGCGTTATTGTGAATGTTTTTTTTCATCAGTGAATGATGGTTTTGATTGAAAAAAGTAAGATTTTTATACATGCTTTACGCGCGGAGTTTATATGGAGCAAAGCCGGCTATGGCACACCCAACCGCGCACAGGCAAAACGCCGTGTGCCCGTTAGGTTATAAATGAATAACCTTGTAATAGCAAGAGTATATTTATTTTATAATATATTGTATTTTATAGTGTTACCAAGTGTCTTTTAAAACAAATAGAATATTATTTATGATGATCTTGTAGAAGATTTCAAGACTGTTGGCCATGGTTTTGAGGCTTGTAGTTCCCCGACATTTCGCACGAGACTGCGTCCGGCATCCTCAAGACGACAGCCCGGAAATCTTCTACGAGTTGTTCATACTAACTTCGGCCGTTAAAGCCCAAGTCAAAATATTATTTGTTCCTTGTTTTACTGTTTATAATATGTTAGCTTTTCAAACCAATATTTAGAAAAAAAACATGTGGTCTCGAAATTTGATATAATGGATATGGCCCATTTTATTATTCAAGGGTTCAAATGTAAGGATCAGTAAATATAACTTACCGCTATAATCTAACATCTACCGCTTCTTTTAATGGTACATTTTAGATTATACCGGTAAAAGGCAAGATTTAGCTGTCGTTGCACATTTACGGTAAAACACACACACACACACACACATTATATATATATATATATATATATATATATATATATATATATATATGACGAATAAATACATATTATTTTAACCTCTAGTCAGTATCTTGTTTGAATCACATCTAATATATAAAAAAATGTTTGTTTGTTTGTTCGTACTTTATGCGCGGCCATATCGTTCGTCCGATTGTGATGAGGCTTTTTGCAAAATGTTCAGGAGATTCCGCGGATGAATATAGGCTGTAAGAGATTCCGCGGATGAACATAGGCTGTAAGAGAGTTGTGATGCTCAACTCCTACACCCTTAAAAACACCCTTTGTAGTGAAAACATGAAAAAGTCACTTTTTTGACGCTTAAATGGCTTACGCTGTCTAAACCATAACAAATACACAAAATTAATGTACCCAGAATTGAATATCTAAAACAAAAACTCTGCAAAAAAAAGTCCGTGACAGCATATGTTTATCTTTTATGGATAACTTACATTAACCATTTTTATGAAAATCAAATAAAACTAAGTTTTATTTTTATTTAATTAATTTTTGTCTTTCATTGATACCAACAAGATCGGGATAAATAGATTCCCGGGCAAGCATAACAACGTATGGCGGGTATCATTTTATGGATAACTCAAAATAACGAATTTTGTCTTTCAGCTCATTTATACCAAGTACGTACATCGGGATACGTAGATTCCCGGGCAACGCCGGGTAAACTGCGTGGGGTATCTAAAAATAATTATGATATGACTTACTTATGGCGATTGCTTGAATATTACATTTTGGAAGATGAAATTCTATTTACTATTTGGATTGTATGAAACGTAGTTCGGAAATAGAATTAATTAGTTTATTGGTTGTTTTAGCTGCAATAACGAAGAGAGCAAACTTATAATTATTTTGGTTTTACTCATTCAAATAAACATAAAAACGCAAGTTTTGTCTTTCAGCTAATTTTTGCCAAGAAGATCGGGATACGTAGATTCTTGGTAATCAGCATGGGGTATCTAAAAATAATAACTTTATAAATTTATAATTATTTTTCCATTTACTTATTCAACTGAACGCAAAAACACATTATCATTTATTTAGGCGTAGCAGCGCACGCCGGGTATTAGCTAGTAAATAATAAAAATATTGTATCAAGTGTCTGAATTACAGAATCAAAAAAAATTAATTTGGCATTGTAATATTCTAAGTTTGTAGCCCCATTAATTCCAGTGAATATGAATAACAAAGATAATAGTCTCATTCTGTTATTGGCTTTATAGTGAAATATTTTATAAATTAAGTTGAACTTACTCTAATTGTAATAGGATGGCAAATCGTTTAAAAAATTAAAATTATGAGGAACATGATTAATTTTGATATAATGATATTTCCCATGGGCGTTTATTCCATTGGAGATATAGAAACATAAGGCCTACTTGCCCATAAACGTATGCATTTTTTTTAAATTTTAATCATACCCAAAATTCCGTAAAAGATGAACTTGAATTTATTTAATTCATTCAGCAATGGGTTGCACGCCACTTACAGATGCCAATACTATAGAAAACAACTCCATGATGCGACAGGCAAGAAAAATGTGCATAAACATAGGCTATATTTATACGAAATTCGTGTTTTTTATAACTTGTTTAGTACTTCTGATTGTGCACCAAAGGCCTAATTTATTATTTTTATATATAATTGTTTTAAGCATTAATATAGATGAGAAGTACAGTCACATATGGAGCTGAAGCTTGGAAATTCAACAAAAACTTATGTCGATGGAAATCGATTTCTTGGGGAGATCAGCGTGATGTTCAAAATTAGAAAAAATAAAAGTAGTCATACGAGAAAAAATATGAATATTAGATATTTAATAGTAGATTGTATAAGATATATGAAATTAAATTAATATGGACATATACGACGAATGTAAGAAGAAAGGTTGCCCACAAAAACATTGGAATTGTGTCTATCTCGAAGAAAAAGGAAAGGAAGACCTCGAAACTCGTGGATGTAAGAAATAACTGGAATGAGAACAAGAGGACTGGAGGGCATGGAGTGGATGGATAGAGACGAGTGGAGAAGGAAAATAAAATTTTATGCACAGAAAGGTGTGTAAACATTAATAATGTCTATATAAATAAAATTACTTTAGGCCTTATAGCCTAAATGTGTGTAATGTCTGAATGTGTATGTTTGTGTCTCATCTTGTGTCCTCCTGGCGACATTTGAATTTGACACGAGCTTTTTATACGTATCTCAATGATTTGATATCTCTTTTTACGTCATCATCTGATTCGCTTTAGATTAACGTAACCATGCAGCTGGCTCATGAAACTAATTGAAATGTTATCAAATTTGCTCTTATATGATTATCACAAGATCTAATCAGTAACCAGTATTAACTACTGCTTAATGTATATCAAGTTTAAAAACGTAACTTGAATATGTTTTATTGACCATAAAATTAAATAACTATTCTTCGAACAACAATGTAATTAACCGACCTCCAGTGGTTTTCATGACAAACGACTATTAGGAGATGTTTGGCAATTCATTATAAGGGTTTAATCCCAAGGATTAGATTTTAAACTTAATTCCAAAATGTTATCCAATTCAAAAGCTAATTCTTGGAACAAAAATAGCTTATGGAAGGTTTATATATATATAAGGTGAAGACGGGATTTAGTGGGCATCAGGATTTAGAAGGGATTCCTCTTTTAGTCGAGGACCTCGGGTAAAAGAGGAATCCCTTCTAAATCCTGACGCCCAATAAATCCCGTCTTCACCATCTTACCCTATATATATATATATATATATATATAACCCTTACCAGAAACCTTCCTTTAAGCCCTTATTTTGTTCCATTCTAAAGCCCTATCTTGTATTATTTAAAACTTATAGCAAACTCTGCTAATTTTGTGATACCAATGTTTTATACTATTACCACATTTACTCGAATAATTGACCCCCTCGCGTAATTTCCCCTAGCGTTTCATACATTTTTAATCCACTTCTGGTACAATGTCCATTACCTAGGCCAAAATTTTCCAATTACAACTTTGGACACTTCTATGAAAATTTCAAGTAAAACACAAAGGAATTCATGAAACACCAAGGTCGAATCCTTCTACAAAGACCCACGGTACCTGCAGTCTGTCACTCGCGCATCTGCTGTCGTCAGTCTAAATAGAGTTAGGTATCATTGTGCGTTGGGAACAGTGTTATTCCGTCACAGCGTCAGTATCGTTAAACTCAACTATGGGAAGAAAGTCTAACAGATACACTACAAATTTTAAGTTACAAGTAGTAAATACTGTAGATGTCTAATTGATAGTTTTCTACACTGTGAAAGCATAACGTAAACTATGATTTGATGGAAGTAGATTATACAGGGGATGATTGGAAAACATTGGCTCAGGATAGGGATATATGGAGAGTTTATGTCCGCGCGGCCATGAACCTATGGGTTCGATAGTGCCATTGAGTTAGTTAGTTAAAAAGCATATTGATATTTTCATAGTCATCACATAATTCCCTCCTCAAATTTTCATTCCTAAATATTATACAGGGGATGATTGGAAAACATTGGCTCAGGATAGGGATATATGGAGAGTTTATGTCCGCGCGGCCATGAACCTATGGGTTCGATAGTGCCATTGAGTTAGTTAGTTAGAAAGCATATTGATATTTTCATAGTCATCACATAATTCCCTCCTCAAATTTTCATTCCGAAATATTATACAGGGGATGATTGGAAAACATTGGCTCAGGATAGGGATATATGGAGAGTTTATGTCCGCGCGGCCATGAACCTATGGGTTCGATAGTGCCATTGAGTTAGTTAGTTAGAAAGCATATTGATATTTTCATAGCCATCACATAATTCCATCCTCAAATTTTCATTCCTAAATATTAAAAAAAACGGGGGAAATTACTCTAGTAAATAGGTATACCTTATTGTTATGAAAATTTCGTGTTTGAGTCTTATATTAAAGTTAAGGATAGATGGATGAAATATATATTTGCTGAGTTGTCTAATATATGTTTTATTTTATCAGTATCACATATCTATTTTTTTCTAGGAGTTTGAAGAACTCGGGCAATTTCGTAATAGTATTGCGGTAAAATCGAGACAAACTTTTTTGATCATTCTCCATACTACATCAAATGCATTTGAAATCCCAATTATAAACTTGACACTTTTCGTGGAACCATATATCACATTTTGGACGTTGTATCTATGATTCAGAAGAGATCCCAGCAGAACTGTTAAAGGAGGGCGAGAAAAATTGATGGACAAGATGCACCGTTTACTTAGTATGATTTGGAAAACAGAAGCTCTTTCAGATAATTGGAAAGAATCGATTATCGTACCAATATAAAACTGATTGCAACAACTACAGAAGCATCTCATTACTTTCAACTTCGTAACAAAATTCTAACAAATATGTTAGTAACGAAGCTAACTTCCTATATTGATGACATTTTAGGAGATCATCAATGTGGATTTAGAAGAAACAGGTCTACAACAGATCAGATCTTTAGTATAAGACAGATTTTAGAAAAGAAATGGGAATATAATGGCACTGTAATCAACTATACGTAGACTTTAAAAAAGCATATGATTCAGTTAAGAAGGAGTAGTTATATAATATCCTTCTGGAGTTCGGAATTCCTAAAAAGTTAGACTTATACGAATATGTCTAAATGGCACAAAGAGTAGGCAAATAGTTTTTGGATACTTTCAGATTTCACAGTGACTTGAAGCAAAGAGAAGCACTCTCTCCTCCACTATTCAATATTGTACTAGAGCATGCCATCAAATCTTTAGAGGATGAAGAAGCTCTACAGCTCAATGGTATTATAAGCTGTCAGTTAATGCTGATGGTGTAGTACTATTGGGTGATAGCGAGGAGATACCAAGGGCCAAGACGCATACATTATTGAGTAACACTAAGAAATTGGGACTGGAAGTAAATGTTAATAAAACTAAATATATGGTCACACATAGAAATACATTATATAGTAGAAACGAACTAGTGGCAAGCGAGGAAAATTTTAAGAAGTGGTTGAGTTCAATCATCACAAATATAAATGAGATGCACAAAAAAATTAAACATAGGCTCAACTCCGGAAATGCGTGCTATTATACATTACAGGAACTCTTGTCAAAATTCCTTTCAAAAAAGTTAAACTGAAAATATATGAAACTGTTATTCTACCAGTTATATTATATGGATGTGAAACATGGACTCTTACTTAAAGGGAGGAAAGGAGATTACGAGTATTTGAGAATAAAGTTCTTAGGAATTTTTTTTTGGACCAAAGGGAGATGAACAAACAGGTGAATGAAAAAGACTACATAACAATGAACAACATGGTCTTTATAGGAAGCCAGATATAATTAAGAACAGTTAAGTCTCATAGTCTGCGATGGGCAGCACATGTGGCACGAATGGGGAATGAAAGACGAGCATGCAAACTTCTTGTAGGAAAACCAGAGGGAAAACGCCCAGTTGGTAGACCAATAATGAGGTGGAAGAATAATATTAACTATGATTTGAGGGAAGTAGATTATACAGGGAATGATGGGAAAATATTAGCTTAAGATAGGGATGTATGGCAGGTTCGCGCGGCCATGAACCTATGGGTTCGATAGTGCCAGTGAGTTAGTTAGTGTCCATAGTTCACCTTTAGTGTTTACGAATATATACTTAAAATTGTTCTTCAAACACAGACAAATATTCACTCTAATAACTGCTAGCATGAATGAAAACACCTCCTCTGCAAGTTAACAAAATACACCCAAGGAGTGCTGTTATCACAAATGTGAAAACACGGCAAGAAAGTAGGCTTTCTGCCATCTATGAGACAGAACAATAATTTGTTTTTGTTTTCTTGCCAGTACAACTTCCTTACAAACAAAAGAAAAAAATATAACAATATTAGTTGAGTTTGCCTCACTTGAAGTACTTGAAATAGACTAGCTTCTCAAATTTCAACCGTCCGCATTTCTTCATAGTATAGATGTCCATGGAATGTGTAGAGAAATTCGCCTACTTTCCGATTAGATATCTTCATCGCTTGAAGCTCGAGACCAAAATTAGTAATGTCACGTGATCTGTTCTGCCTCCTTCACTTCCTTCCGCGGTCTAATTGGTCGTGCATTTTTTTACCTGGCCTCCTGCGTAGGTGGCGTATTTCGAACGGTTTCTCTACTGATTGTACCGACAGACTGTAGTGTAACTTTAAGCATTCGGTAATAATAATAAATAATATAATGTAATGGATGTTAGCATTTGGTAAAACGTGTCAATGTACACAACCAAGCTTAATCAATAATAAAATTAATAACATTGAGTAATTAGAATCACAATACATATTTTTCTTTTTTTTTATTCCAAACCACTGCATACCCGTCTTCAAAACCGACTTCCCATGAACAAGCATGGGAATAGGGAGACTACACTTTGCTTCATAATATATACATATTTATTACATATCTTAAACAATATAGTTTAAATTAATTTTAAATGTTTAATTTTGGCTACTGCATACGTATGTCTTTCTCATTTTTATAATACAAAATACGGAAGTGAAATTTTAACTGTAAGTAGTTATACACACACACACACACACATATATATATATATATATCCATCCATCCATAGGGCAGGTCTTTCACTGACTGCAATCATAGCATTTCCATGCTATGCTTTGCAGCTTTAGTAGGGAATTATAGGTGTGGTAGCTTCCCGTTGCTTTCCATATCGGTGAAGGATGATGATGATAAGGATAATGATGATGGCCGGATGATTTTCGGGGACCTTTGGGCATAAGCTTCCTGACATTTGTGAGGAAAAAAAACCCGAAAAAACCTCACCCAGGAGCCTGTCCCGACCGGGAATCGGACCCGGGCCCGCTGCGTAACAAGGCAGCACGCTACCTCGAGACTACAGCTGTGGACTGTGTATATATATATATATATAAAGGCCTATGTGGCCTATGAGTTTCCTTGTTGTGCTTAAAATACCAGGGCATTCGATAGTCCATCGCCGTGGCGTAGCCGGTGGAGTCCCTACCTTCCAGTTCGGCGACCTGGGTTCGATTCCTAGCGGAGTAGAATATTTTAAATCTCTACCTTGAGTCTGGGTGTGTGTGTCCTGTCCTTGTGTTTATATGTGTGAAAAAGGAAATAGGTTACATAGTAAAATAAGGCAAGTCAGTATGAACAAAAAAAAAACAAGAATAAAAAAGATAAGTAATGGCAACACTGCTATAACGTAAAAAGAAAATATTTAGATTACTTTTGCCATTATGAACTCTTTTTACAGTATCTTGTCAAGTCAAATACCCATTGCCAATCCTTGGAAGATGGTGCACTGCATCTGCAAGTACCATTTCTCGATATCTTTTTCACTCATACATCTAGAGCTTTCTAGATATCAATTCTTGATTGGAATCGACTGCGTCGTAGAGGTTCTTTTATCTTTGAGAATAAAATATATAAGAAGGATTCCTGTTTGGTGAATTAGGTGGATGTTCGAGTATTTACCAAAATATTCATAAAATATTGCTATTTCGAGATGTTCAATGTCACAAATTTATACAACAAAGATCGCTCTACAACATACTACAATATTACAATAATCACCACTAGGATCACTGATTTACAGCAGTGTTGCCATTACTTATCGAATACCCTAGTATTTTGAATTCAGGATATGACTGAATTTTAACTTTTAAAATTATTTCTTTATAAACTATTAATGAAAATAAAGTTTTAGAATAACTATTTTACTGAAGCTTAATACACGGGCTTTATCCTGTATAAAGTGTCCTGAAATGTTCATTTTTCAGGAATATATATACGTACATAAAGGAATGTATGTGTATCTTGTCTGTCCTTTATAGACTTCTAAACCGTTCGACCGATCTTCATAATAATTTGTATATACAGGGTTTCAGATGCGACGAGTGTTTAGCCGTTATCTATTATATTCTAAAATATTTAGTTGTAGTTCACATGAAACGAAAATTTAAAAAATCGTTCAACCGATTTTCGATGTTTCACAACAAAACTCGGAATATCCTATTAAAATAAACCGAGGTATGTACTATACAAAAATCAGCAAAATCCGACCGTCAGAAGTGGGGGTTTACTTGAAATTAAAAAAAAAGCCTATACGACTGGACCGATTTTGATGAAATATTTTGTGTGTGTTTGAGTGGTACCCTGGATGGCTTGGATTCGCAACTTATGCCTCTAAAACCATTTGGTGTAGGATTTCACCTGTAATTTAAAACTTACAAATCACTCTTACTTACTTACTTACTCACTGGCACTATCGAACCCGTAGGTTCATGGCCGCACGGACATAAGCTCTCCATACATCCCTATCCTGAGCTAATGCTTTCCAATCATTCCCTGTATAATCTACTTCCCTCAAATCATAGTTAATGTTGTTCTCCCACCTCATTCTTGGTCTACCAACTGGGCGTTTTCCTTCTGGCTTTCCTACAAGAAGTTTCCATGCACGTCTTTCATTCCCCATACGCGCAACATGTCCTGCCCATCGCAGTCTACGTGACTTACAAATCACTCTAGTGGTCTCAATGTTCGTTGTTTGACAACGAAACTCAGTATGTCCTATTAAAATAAACCGAGGTAGGTATTGTTAAAAAATGAGCAAAATCCGACAATTATAAGTGAGGTTTACTTGAAATCCGAAATTAAAACTGCCTAAACGACTGGACCGATTTTGATTAAATGTTGTGTGCGTTTGAGTGGATCCCTGGATTGTTTGGATTCACAACATAGGTGACTCTGCGATCGAGAAATAGGATTGTTTTTAAGTCAGATGTATAGTCACCTGCATTGCCAACATATTCCGCGCGACAACAATGTGACGTCATAATGCACGCTTCTTGAGCCACAAAGATAGCAGTGAGGAATTTTCTTTCTTAATTAGTGAATTTTATGGTAAAAAAGTAAATTATATTTTTATCGTCCGGCCATGACACGAGAATTGAACGTTCGGACAAGACAACTTCTGCTGGGTCTGCTAGTTATTTATAAATTAATCCATAGTGAAATAATTTAAGATATCTTAAAAGTACTTATATTTTATATAAGGATTTTTATATAAACAGACTAATTAACACAAACATTGTAATAATGTTAGGTAATTATGATCATATATATATATATATATATATATATATATATATATATATATATGTCTGGGAGTCCACCGCTGTGGTCTCGAGGTAGCGTACTGCCTTGTCGCGCAGCGGGCCCGGGTTCGATCCCCGGTCGGGGCAGTTCTTCTGGGTGAGGTTTTTATCGGGGTTTTTCCTCACCTGTAAGACTAATGGCAGGAAAACTTTAAGGCCCAAACGGTCCCCGAAATCATATGGCAATCATCGTCATCATCATCCTTATCATTATCGCCATCATCATCTTTCACCGGTGTGGAAAGCAACGGAAAGCTACCACACTACAGTTCCCTAGTAAAGCTGCAAGCATAGCATGAAAATGCTATGATTGCAGTGAAGGACCTGCCTTCGGGCAGAATTACTATGGATATATACCTGTTATTCGATCTTAAGTAAAATCTGCTGTGAAATAGAGTAAAAAGTAACTGGTGTGTGTGTATATAACTCCTGGCGCGACAGGCCTACAAGGCCCTTAGCCTACCGGCCGGCTGCTGGCCTCACATCCACATGTGTCAATCACAGAGGTAGATGATAATCAGCCAGTATAGGGGTGACACGTGGTCAGCATGTCGAGTCCCCCAGCCGTTATAGCTGGTTTTCTCAACCTGGAGCCGCTACTTATTGTAGCTACCCAAATGCATCACGATGCTAGGTGGGCACTGGTCCCATACTAGCCGAAATACCATGAGAAAATTCCTTCCCCCATGGAGACTCGAACCAGCGCAAGTCCCGTAGCTCTGCGCCAAGGCTTCCTGCCTTAACCACTCGGCTACGGCACGGGACGTGTATATATATATATATATATATATATATATATATATACACACACACACACACACCAGTTACTTTTTACTCTATTTCACAGCAGATTTTACTTAAGATCGAATAACAGGTATTTTACACAATTGTTCTCCACTGTACTTCTACCGTTGCTTTTTTATTCTAAAATGTATTGTTTTGGAGAACAAGATAGTAATGTAGGCCTACATATTCGCAAAAACAACATAATAGCTTAAGCTAATTAGTTCTATCTCCACTCTACTTTTTTATACAATCCAAATAATAAATAAAATGTCATCTTCCAAAATTTAATATTCAAGCAATAGCTATGAGTAAAGCTACATCACCAATACGATTAGATCAGACAGTCAATATCCCAGCATTAAAAAGCGGTCCCTAGACGATCAATATTTACGTAAATATATTCCACAATATTTTGTACAATAGCATTACTTCGCCAATGCACACGGTGCTCAATAAATTACTTCACGGGTGATACTTGTGCAGTCAACATGTTTATTCCAACACTGTTAACACAGAGCTGAACTAGTATTGCGCAATATTGCCACCAGACGACGCAATATTTACTATATTGCACAATAAAAATAATTTTTTTTTATTGACTCAATATATTGCGCAATCTTTCAATGTGATCTACAGATGCTCAATATTATTGTACAATGTCAATTATTGTGCAATAATTGACGTAAATATTGATCGTGTAGGGGCCGCTTTAGACTTTACATTCTGATAATAAATTAACAAACAATATGAAACTAGTCCTAGCCCATCCCACCCAATTAACAATAGTAGGCCTTTCATGAACAAGGCAGTGAGTATTCTATAAGATTAATGAATATCGGTTTGGATTTTGTGAATGTTGTGATAATCTTCTAAGCAGGTCTAATACAACCAAGTATGTCTTAAATGGATTATAATAAACTACAATGAATCTGTTATAAGTTAAAAAATAAATTGCAGAGATTTAATTAACGATATTTATTTTCTGAACTTGGAAGTATTTATGTGTTTAACTTAACGCCATTTGCAAATAATATCCACAAAACAGTTTTATTACACACAGTGTGAAGGAAATAGCAGTGATGCATGACGAAGCTGAAGAGCTAGGATGAGAAGAAGAGGTTGACAAAGTAGAATTATCAATAGACGATGGCATATAAGATGCATATTCATTAGGTAGAGCATCAGGGGAAGGAGGAAGTAAAATGGTAGCTGGGACAGGAGGAAGTTGAACAGAGGAAGTTTGAGAACATGAACTATACGAGTTGAATATCTTGTCCCAGAATGTCATCCGTTCATTTTCCATGTCAACATTCACTGTCAAATTTTTGTCGATTTCTAAATAATTAAATTGGTTCTTTGTGACTGGCTTCCATATCACCTCCAATAGTGGATCTATATAAGGAGTGGGATTCCTGCAATATATAAGAAAATGTATTAAATAATGAACAAGCGTACACAACAATCATTACACTACGCAAAAAAAGATTAGTTATAGTCTTGGTCTGTCTGTCCTCTCCTCTCTTTCTTTCTTTTCTATCTCTCTCTCTCCCT